>CM055970.1:34030000-34460000 GCA_029531755.1 Holothuria leucospilota
TAAAAACTGTTTCATGAATTTTTTGTGGTTTAAATCATAATGTTATAACCCTTGATGAACATGTTACCATGGGGACGGCAACAGTATTAACAGATATAAGACTACACTCTGTACAAGATAGCATGTGTAGCTGATTTTTAAAGCTTTTTTCTATACATATTTGCATTTTTGTAGAATTTGATTAAGTTGTTAACCTTTAAATGAATTATTGAAAGAATTTTATACACCATACGAAGACTGTATAATGTAACTGTAGGTCAAAAAATCAACCACTAGCAAATTTACCACACCACAAGGTCCACAAACACAGGTAAGACCATTTTTCTGTATTCATAAACACTTCTCAAGCAAACATGAATTTTATTTATTTTTCTTTGTGGTCTTTGAAATTTTACTAACTTGGCTGATACATTACTATGACCCTTTCTCTTAAGAAATCAATTTTTTATTTTTATGTCCACAGTAAAAAGGCCAAGTTATGTCCACATTTAAACATTTTTGTGGCATGCTTACTACTGTAAGCCAGAGAAATTTAAACAAACACATCTTGCACCATTACTCAGGCTGTCCTTTGCTTTCATAATAACAATGATAACAATAATTCAGCTCTTATATAGCACATAAATATAAAAAAAATCAATGTGCTAAACAATGAAAGGTTACAAAACAAACAATTACAAAGGAAAGAGCTATTTTATTTATTTTATCAGAGTAATATCAAAGAATTGCAGTTTTTGCTGAGGCAATGTTTTTTTAATTTGACTGGAGTTAACTTCTCTAGTAGAAGGTTAATTTGGCATGTGGGCTGACATTTGAGAGTCCATCAAATTCCCTGCTTTAGAAATATACCAGCCCCTAGACTTTAAAATTTCCAATTGACTGATGTAAGACCAACTTATCCACAGACAAACCTGACATTCAGGGCTTTAGCCAGGATGGTGAGCTCAGGGAGTCCAAACAGTAAATTCTAGTGAAATTTGTATATTGAAATGTAAATACATATGAGGGCAATCCAAAATTTTGGGAGTCCAAAGGACTCCTGGACTTCTCTCTGGCTTAAGCCTTGCAGTGACATGTAGAAAGATAGCAGAAAAGGGGGCCCTCCAGAGGTGAGTGCCCCTAAATTCTTCATTTCCAGAGTCTAAACACAGTTAGCTTCACCTAGCTAAAATCTCTCTTTTTCTCTCCAATAATTTGGAACCCACGTTTTTTGAGTATTTTCCATCTCGAGAGATTCACCAACATGTATCAAAACCAAAACTTTATAATGTTCATGCAGTCCTCTCTTTAGTGATACTATTATAAGTCTCTAGACCATTGAGAATGTGACTGTCTTCTGAAAATGTGCTGGGGCCAATCAGGGATATATCAACTAGCATACTTTCAGCATAACTACCAAGTACAAAATTATACTTGCTACCTACATGACTAACATATGTCAAAGTATGAATACAAGTGAAAAACTCACTAACAATCTACAAACTTTTACTTTCCACTAACATTTTCACCTGTGAAACATGCTTCACTTAGCCTGATAATAATTTGGACTTCCACAATGTTGCTTATTTCCCTCAAGCAAACCAGCCACAGACTGGTCTTCCCTAATCAGCCACATGCCGTTTGATTTTTTTTGTGCTAATTTTTACACAAGAACCTGTTCTAAAATAATTTAACCTCTAACCATTACTTTAAAACTATTGGAGCTGAAAATATTTTTAAACACCACCTTGAAATGAAAGGCACACAACTCATCCTCTTTCATACTAGACTGATGTGCATGCTTATTTTATTGATAACTGCTCTTTGTTGGGTTTGACTAGCAACCGATTCCCCAAAATTGTACATAAGGGTAAGAGAGGGGCGATGTAGATTGGCACAATTCCCAACAACTTATCTGAGCTCCAGTCATGTGAGTGATCAGCCAGCCGTTAACTCCTTTCCTTTACTACCGGAACTATCCTACCTAGCAAATGGGCTAGAAATTTTTCATGGTACATCTTTTTATCATCAACACTCTCATTCTCAGAAATCATACCACACATCCCAAATCACACCTCATCTCTTAGCATTCTTTTGAATTAAGATAGCAGAAATAAATACAAACCAATACAATGAAGGTAAAATCCTGAATAAATCAAATAATAACGGACTGCAAAAGTACCCACCACGCTTAATTTTAGGGATAGTAACCGTTTCACCAGTACTGTCTTATGAACTAAGATCCTCTCTCCCATTCAAAGAAATGGAAAATTTCCAGTCCCAGGAACGATTTTATTCCATGGCTTTTGCGTGGTTATGAAGTAGTTCCATCCAAACAAACTAGTAGACTCAACAGCAGACACAAACACAAAACCTGCACAGCCTGCGATACTCCAACGGTTACTAATTCTGATAAAGTTAATGTTGTTATCACACAACAGGAACTAATTGGACAAACTATTTCCCTACACTGGTAAACATGCTAGCTATCCAGTGCACACCCTGCAGAGTTAAGACAAGTATGCAACAAAAATCATTTCCTTGTACTGGCTGAGGGTTAAAGTGAAACTACGTGGATGGCCTTGTTACTGGTTGAAGACGAAACCTTACTCTGCGAGCAAACAGGGGTGCTGGTACTGTTAGAGGAAAATGATCGCGGTCGGCAAATGTCACGCAAAATGAATTCCAACACGAATAATTAACACTCTTAATGACAACAAAAACAAAGGAAAGAGGGGAGTAAGGGGGGAAACTGAGGGTGTGTGAAAGTCAACAAACATTACAGAGAATGATCCAAGGCATAAAAGAGAAAGAACAATGGTGTCAAGGGTGGGCTTCAAGCTATTGGACAATGGAATGGTTTGGAAGAACACTGGCAATAAATTTCAACACACATATGAGAAATCTAACTGTCTGATGCAAGTACACTTTGTCACATAGTAAGACTGGCCTTGAAGGTGGCATTTTGCAATGGGGGGTTACAGTTACTTTTGGATGATATAGAGAGGTGTTTCACTGATGTCACATGATCACCTATCTCTCTGGTTATTAGACATTTTGACGGTCAAGTGTCCATTGTGTCACAGTAGAATCTATGGTTATGCCACGCGCATGTGCTGTAAATATGCTTACTGCACGTGCTGGCCCGGCAATCCCGGGCAATCCCAATCACGTGACATCACATGAAATACCTCTATATATGTGTAATTCAAAAAATGCAAATAAGTTCTTGCCAGACATTTATTGGAAGGTCTTTCAAAGAATATGACTGAGAGCATTTTCATGGGTCATAAACTTTAAGATAAATGTTGCCCCTTGCACATTTTCAGGAAATTTTATCTTTGAATTTGTCACTTTTTCACAAAATGTGATGTTCATTTCATGACATCTGTTGTACATTTCATACTTAATTAAGCTTTCAAACATCTTTCAATTGAACTGTATGCCTCTGACATGTGCCGTTAAATAATTTTTGACAGGGATCCCACTACCACCAGGGTGTAGTATTTATTTAACCTCAAAGATTTGTGATTTTTCATGATTTTGTTACAACTTCATGCTATTTTACACTTTTTAGTTCAAATTTTATGAGTTGCAAGATTTTATATCAAGGTGGGAGCCATGAGCCTCTTCTCTTTCAGAAATTATTTAGAAACAATTCATACCAAAAAAAAAAAGCCATTTCCAAAGTGCTTTCATGAGTTCCTGATGACTGAAGCTACAGCTAGCTACCAATATTGCCAATAACCAAGAATTCCATTCCCAAAATCTGCCCACATCAATCTGATACTGACATTTTTGAAAGGCATCCATTATACACAAAAGGATGTGCTAATGTGCACTACAATGAAGTGCTGTTTCATGTACATGTGGTTAAATACTATGGCTAAATGCTACGATTAATATACCATCAAAAAAGAGAACAAAACATAATATATCTATGAAGTATAGGTCTAGGAATATTGGTTGGATAGAATCAGCATTTTAGGTGAAGTTGATCAAGATTGATGCAGGTTGAATACAAGGATTACTGTCTAATATCGATTCTGAATACTAGTAATTGGTCTGACAATAACTACCAAGGAATACTGAATACCAATCATCAGTCCAGCAGTAACTATTATCTTCATAACTTCAAGAGGTGTCAAGAGGGGTACAAATATTGAACTTAATCAGAAACACCAAAAATGCACAAGGGGCAATAAAAGTCTGCCTTTTAAGGGCGTTTGTAGTTGCCCCATGCGTACTATGAAATATCAAATGAGCTAATTACTTTTACTCTGACTTCTATACATGTACAAAATTCCATGAATACCATAGAAAATTGTGTATTTGAGGCAAAAAAAAAAGAAGAGTTATCCACTCTTTAACTCTAAAAAACTACTAGAAAAATTTATACAAGGAGGGACCCTAAGTGAAATCTTATCTATTAAATAGAACTAGTCTTGTTATTTCAACAGAAACAACTGCATGGTCCCTTTAAACAGTTTTGCATGATTTTGTGTGCTTCCTATCATTATTGACAAATTTTCAAGGTTAGAAAAACCATTGTTTTGTACTTTTGGCTACAATGAAAGCAAGCCACTGTCATAAACATCCATTATGTAATGCAAAGGGCAATTTTTTGTATACCATTCATGTACTCTTCAACTCAGTTTGATTAAAGAGAGGTGTGAAAGTCTTGTTCATTTTAAGTGTCATTTTAAGGGGAAAAAATTGCAACTTATCAAAAATTCTCGACATCCCATTTCTATTTTAGGGGTGAAAACCAGTCTACCTTCCATCTAATAGCCATTTTCTTCAACAACAAGATTTCCAAACTCCAGCAGACAAACATTTATTTCTAATATTTCCTTATTTATTTATTCTAACCCTCCACCATAAATTCCACCTAACTCAGACTAACCCTTCCAACCTTTTCTAATTCATTGCTCCTCCTTTTCCTCTCTTCAATGTGCCTTGCTGCACTCCTACGGTCGCCTTTCATCCGCTTGCCAACATCCCGTGCATCTGAACGATTCCTCTTCACACTGACATTGCTACTGTTAATATCCTTGGGGTTAATCTGGGAGTATATGACAGCATCAGGGCTGGATACCTGCCGTTGATGTTGAGCTCCTTGTGGCAGCTTTAGAAGAATAGAAACGGATAGAAAAAGATGAAGATAAAAGCAGCAGTGAGATTTACAAAACCCATCTCTACCAGGAACATTATCCCTAAACAACTTTAGACATCTAGCCTACTAGTAAGCTTTCACTGACGTGTCATAAAGTTTGGGGCATATCATCTCCGTTAGTGCACGATATTTCAAGAAACATCAAGCTTTCACTTTATCAATGTTTACAGTACTGTGATAGTAAAACTACAGTTGTGTGGCCCTTGATATTCAACTTTGTAAACTTACTCTAGAACAAAACATTTAGAACTCAGAAAGAAAGTTTAATTCATTTTCAATAATTCCTTCTGTGGATCATTTTTGTGGAGACAAGGAAATCTAAATAAGCCAGCTTTGCTGGTGCACTGGCTTTATATGTAGCAACAACAAATATTAAATTACAGTGTAGAAAAGAAGTGCTACAATTTTTTTAAATAAGAACACTGTCTGATTTGCAATTATCCCCTGTGAAATAAAAACAGGCAATAGAACTTATGCATATGATTTCACAGAATTGAACTATGCCCTCACCCAGAGCTAAGCATGCATCACTGCAACTTTCACCAACAAATGCAGACAGCTGCTGTAATTTTAGAGTGTGTGAAGACTATGTCATGCACACGAGAACAGTATGTGTACCAAAGTCAGGCACCTTACCTACATGTAGCATGCTTCATTGTTTGTCCTCTAAAATATGTCGCATGACATCAATGCATAAGGTCTATAGGCATGGCTACGCTCATCTATACAAGCTATTTGGCTAACATTTTACAAAACAATTTACGGCTAAACATGGCAAAAAATATCTCAAATTTAGGACTGACATCAGGGTAAAAGGGAGGGGATAGGAAGGGTTCCAGCAAAATTTAAGAATAACCCAAACAAAGCTATTTGCTGCATTGGAGACATTTGCAGTAGGGATCAGGACATCCTCAGAAGCTGCAAACTATGGATCCATTACTTGTCTCTTTGAAAATTTGGTCTTTTATCCTGATGAAGTAAGCCTACAGCACCGGTATTTCAAACTGCCAAGACTTCTATGATAATGTCAAACAACAAGTATTAAATTCTTTGCAAGTAAAGGTATGGCAGGTACAAAACAGAACCATGTTTAAGAGGGGACTCCTGTGGGTGCATGCCCATTCACTATACTACAATGTGACACAATCGTCTCTTTTACTTACACAAAGCACCACCCACTTCTGAACAAGAACATTGTGTCAGAAATTGCCCCTTGAAAGTTGTGATGTCCCTCCACCCCTCCTTTCCTCCCCTCATGCTTTTTAAAGGTCTCCTTCCTCACTATTTGGGAAAAATTATGCAAACTGAAAAGTCCACAAACTCAATATGATCTTTGTAGGGTTGTTTGAGACAAAAGAGGGCAGTATTTTGAAATGCATGGACTAATGCAATGGTGGAATGGACTAGTAGACTATTTAAACTGTATCTTTTTAAGTAAAAGTGCATCTACAGAGAAGTCTAAGAATCCTCATACCAGCTGTATAACCAGAAGCAGCAAGCAGCAGATTATGTTTTCTTTTTCTTGAAAAGCTCAGTAACAGATGACAAAAGTAATTTGATGTTATGGTAATGAGAAAAAATTAAGCTTCTGTACCATGATATCAAATCTGAGTTATAAAATGATATGCTAGATGGTCGAAGCTGTGAGTGATTCTTTACACTGTTACGAACGGAGAAAATTTAGTTCAAAACAACCTTTGAGACAACAATTCAGCTTGCAAAAGGATCTAGGGGTATCAATCTACAGTACAACTCTGTGATGCCACCACAGACTTTTCACAAGTCCTCACCTTCTGACCTTTTCCCTCACTTTTTTAAATTTTTTAGTTGAGCAATGATTAGTGGTCACCCCAAACTTACTTCGAAAAGTGTCATTTACATTTCAAGTATCTTTCATAGCGTTTCAGAGTGCAAATATTGCATAACATTTCACACATTTAACAATTCATAAATGATGAAATGAAAAGAAACATTCAAAACTAAGCACATCACAGTAAACCTTCAAACAGGGGTAAGAGATTTTGCTCTTCAATAAATAGAACCTACCCAGTCACCAGGCCTTCTTTCTACCGGTGTAGGCACATTTTCATTCATTGCATCATGTACTGGTAGCTAGTGGAAAAAAGAAAAAAATTAACACTAAATTTTTAGAATAATTAGAAAATGAGTTTTCAATCTGAGCCTAAATGTGAAATCATGCACTGCAATGCGAATTGACACTGATATTCTTTACCAAGTTACAACCGGCAGTTAGCATCATTGTGGGAAAATGCACAACCTTCTTACATTCTGAGACATTTTTCCTCAAAATATTTGCAAAATTTCATATTTCGAACATCCTCATCTGTTCTTGCACTTGTCAGCTAGCATAGACTGATATCCCTACATCATTAACTAGGAGTACAAGCATTTGGGAATCAGCAACAAATAATTTCTGCACTATAAAACACTTATGTATTAGTAATTTTTCTAAAAGTGTGCAAGTTTATCACACCTTTTCACAGGTTTATCACCTTGACTCTCATCCTATCAGCCTGCCCTCATAATTTTTAATGTGGTAAATGCACACTGTTACATCATCAAAACAAAGTCACAGAACTTACCCTCATCCCAGGCATGGACTCAGCATTGCTAACTTGTGCTTCTAGCAGTTTTATTCTATTTCGTACACTAGACAGTTCCTTCTTCAATTTCTCTGTGGGATTATCTGTATATTTTGCTTGCAATTCCTGCCAAAGACGACATTTTGTTGCTCAGAAAAGTAGTTTCAATAAAATGAATTCACCCCTCACCTGCCGTGTTCAAGCTTAGCTTAATCATTTGTTCATCAATTAATTCCCCCTCCCCCTTTTCCCAGCCCCACCCATTTCTACTAAAATCACCCGTTTACTACATAAGGCAAGGTTGACAGTCTTGACCACACAAGTTTTACCTTTGGATTGTACTCATAACAACAACCATGTCAGGTTTCTTTTTCCATGCCACAATACAACAAAAGCCTATTAAACAGACCAAAACAGTGGTGGGAAGTGCGAGTTCTCTTCTATACAAAAGATGGCACAACTCCTTTCATTTAGAAAACTTATTGTTCACGCATTGAGCTCACAATATGAAGAAACAATTCAAAAGTTATCTACTACCTATGATTAAATTTCCACTATTCCGTAAAACATATAAACAATCATCAGACCTGAAATTGGGCAAAAATTCAATTTTCAACCAATCTAACACCCCTGGTAAATGCATGTTTACAAAGTTTCCAAGCTGCTTATCTTCCAAGCACTAATACCTAAAACTGTTCTTTTACCTGGAAACTGATGGCACCTGTCTCTACAAATTTTGCCAAGATTGTCAAATAGGAAATTGCTATAAAAAAAGGCTCAACTTGTAAATTTCCAAAAACAACCAAATTGTAACTGGCTGTAGAATGCCCTTTAGCAATAAGCACACCTAATTTGCAGGACTTGAAAACTGTATCTGAATGGATGCTCCAACACAATGCAGATGTAAGCATTAAGCAATGTACAGAACTGAATCAGTTTATCCATATGAAAACGGGATTTCTGGGAAAACTGCATAAAATTGGCAATGTGTATTTCTACAACATTGCTATATGTGATGGGTTAATCTTATTTGGAGGTCATAAGTGTGGAAATTTTAGTTGTGAGAATATACAAAATGCACTTGGCTCACAGATTTACAATGGCAAGGTCATGGAAATAATTTCTTAATCATCATAATCTAATGTTTGTGACATTTTTAAGTTTCTGACTGTGCAATATGTATTAATACCATTTCTGGACTAGCTGTCTGTAATGTTCCACATAATGTATACACTATGTCTACAATAGACAGGGCTCCAGGAAACTTCCATCACAAATAACAAGTAACGAAAAAATGTCTTCAAAATGACACAAAGTTGATGCAAAACAATAATTTTCTAGTCAGTAGGTATTAATATTACCATAAAACTATGCTTAAAATCACCACCTATTTTCCAGCATCTTCTAATAGCACAGTCTCCACTCCTATATATCTCATCACATCCAATGACAAACTCTACAGTGTGATAATACTACCTGTTTTCATCCATTAAAAGAAATTTCTTCATTTATTAATAAGCAAGTTCCAAATTACGGGTTTACAATATATGCCAGGAAGGACTGCACTTTTTGCTGTACTATTTGGCATACACCATCAAGAGTAACATTAATACTATGCACGTTCTTTGCATTGCCATTGTGTTTTTTGACAACAACTGCAGGACAGAATGATGTAGAACGAATGTATTACAGAGAACGTAACATCAACAGTACATTGTTTGAATCTACGGAAGACTGAAAGGGTTAAATAAAGTTTTTTGTAAAGGGAAAAGAAAACAGTCACTCAGAGTATGTGAATACGTTCGAAAAAAAAATTGCAGAATCTGTTCGTTTCTACACAAAAGTGCCTGGCAAGTCTTTCAGTCTTTAACAATATCTGCTAACTACTGCAAAAAACATCCAGTCCTGATGGACACTGTATTTCAATTCATAACTTCAGCAATCTATAATATGAGAATACCTGCTGTGGCTACAAGTCAATGGTAAACTCTTTTAACCAAGTACCCATGAATTAAAGTATGTGCATACTTGCCACTGCCTTTGAGTCAATGCAGGACACTTATTTTAGACAGCCCAGCAGCCACTCACTACCACATTAGCATAAAGATTTAGAAATAATCCATTTACAAAGCAGAATCCCCAAAACTCCTTAGGAACAAGCTCCCACATCCACATCACATGTTACTCTGACTTTCCCAAAATACAGATAATTACCTGGTGAGTTGATAGCACAAACATGGAGGGTACCTTCCCTTGTGTTTTTGCGCTTGTGAGTGTAAAAACACAGGGGACAAGTTGCGTAGCAGTGTTTCATTCTTGGCAAGCGAGAAGAGGTCCTTTGTGGGAGGGTGCCCTCCATCACTCTGCTATCAACTTGTAAGCGCTCTACTTACAGTGGGTAAGTAAAGGATACATAAGTAGACAGGTCCCGGTTAAGGACAGGCAATGCACAATGTATACTTGCTAAAAGTAAGCAGTATTAAATTCCTGGTAAGGTTCTACTTGATACACTGATTCCCCAAAGCTATCTGGTTTGGGAATCCACAAGCCCCAATACTGACTGCATATTTACTTAGGTAACCTTTAACTGCCCACAATTAAGACCTGCAAAGCCACTAGCAGATCTGGAGGGAGCCAACTGAGAACAGTCCCTTAATAGACCCTTTTCCAAATAACAATTACAAATGACTGTGGGATAAAGCTTTTGTATGCATCATTTTGTCAATGGCATTTTACTGTGGTCAAAAACGGCGCACACCAAAACTGCATCCCACAATCCTTTGTGATTGCTATTTGGAAAAGGGTCTACGTTGTACCCTTTTTTGGCCCCCAAATGGCTGGGGGGACAACAGGTAAGGGGAGGAGGGGAAACGTAGAGAGGACTTTGTCTGCCATGAAAGCTTTGCCACTAAAACGTCAGGTTACACATAGTCATTTAAACATTTAACAGCCCTCATACACACAATCTCCAAAATTGTTTCTAAAACCTCTCCAACATAAACTTACCAAAAACATGACCTTCTCTGACTCCAGCATATGTTTCAAAGTATCCACTCTCTCTGCAGAATACTGGCGTGATGTGTCGTCCTGTATAAAAACAAAACTAGTTTCTCCAAAGGCTGCAATTATGTTGACTCTGGTCAATCCTGATGTCAGGCTCGAGTCAAACAGTATCTCAGCATTCTGGGGGTTCCAAACTTGCCATTCAACACTTACAATTTTTTATTGACGGGGCTTACCTAAAACCTCAACACTGCGATGATAAACAGCAAATTTTAACTACGGAGCAGGCTGGTATTACAGTTGTCAGACCTTAGTTCTCTTATTTTTATAGAACAAGGGGACCTGATTTATAAAGGCTTGCAGTCCATTTGAATTCTGATGAGGAAATTTCCATCAACTAAATCTTACATAGAAATTCATATTATCACATCCCATGCTTAAGTAAGTTCTTGAAAATTTCAGAATCATTCACAATTAGTTTTTTTTAAAACAAAACCTTTTAATAGTCAAAATTGTCACCAGTAATATTCTTAGCCCAAGACTGTGAATGTGGCTTGTGATACAACTGAAACTTTCCTTATTTAATCTTTAGGACATAGTCTTGAGGACAACAGGGTGAAAAGGAGTTTTATGCACCACCCCACTGAAACTCCAGGAAACCTACCTCAGATTTTAAGTGTATTCACCACCCGAACAGTATAACGACCATGAAGTCAGCCTCAATAAGATACGGTAAAACAATTTTACAAGAGTTTGGACGCTTGAGTTGGAACATTGGCAGGTGACCCACCACCCATCCTTCCTTTTTGAGCATTTTATACCAATCTTCTTCAACGTTGAATTTTCCTACAGTAAACTCTGGCCCACCTAAAGAGGCACGGGGAACTTCCGACATGAGTTAACCACCCAGTACGAGAATGAAAATACAAACATGGCACATTCATAATTTTTTATTGCGAAAAATTAAAACATCAAAGGATGTTCATAAGCATGCCAACGAAGCAAAGAAAAGAAAATGAGAATATTAAAGATAACCTTAATTAATCTATCATGATTTAAAGGATGTCATGATAATAGTATGTTGAGATTATGTGTGTAAACAGGAAATAATGAGCGGAGATGTAGGCTACTGTCTTGGTCCCAACATCGTGTATGAAAAGAGGTCCTATATTCTTCATCCTGTAACCTGTCACATCAGCCAGGTGGAGAGCAAATCAAAATTACCCTTTACATATTCAATACTGGGGAATCCAATGGTAGGCTAATGTTTATGCTATCTATGCAAATGAAGAACGAAAATGCAAAGTTTTTATGGTTGAGAGTGTTTATGAATATGCAGCATGCTGTGCAGCAACCCTTGCACCATTGTTCAGCTGACATTCAAAAGTTTTCAAAATTTGTTTCATGAATAATCTTTTTCAAAAAAAAAATTTCATCGCATAGAAATGGCAGCATGTTGCAATTTTTCATATTTCAGTATAAATCTACTCAATATTTTGTTTCAAAAAAAAGGGAGATGACTTTGCACGCAAAAAGGAAAGAAGAAAAGATGAGAAAATGTTTAAGTTACAAACCGAGGGTGGGGAAGGGGCTGTGATGTTTCTTGTTTCATCCATTGTTGGAGGGTGACTTGGCATGGGTTGAATGGACCCTGAAGAGGCGGGAGGTTGCTTGCCAAGCAACGTTAAGGCAACATATGAACCGGCAGCTGTGTAGATAAAGACGAAATGTAATGAGACTAAGACAGCATCATACAGATTTCTTCACACATGGCTATTTTAATAATTTCTTATACTAATACTTTTATACACCCTTTATCTGATACCACCTTCCCTCAGTCCTCAAAACCCTACTCATCACCCCAACCACTATCTTTCCTTAATACACCAAATTTTCTAGCAAGATTTTTCTAAAAACACAATTTTGTCATTCTCATGGCCTAACATATGTGTACATAAAACCCATCAAACAGACTCAATAGGTGCTACTTCCAACCTAGCAGTAATGAGACCATTTTCCCGGGGGGGGGGGGGGGGGGGAGGGGAGGGGGGTAGAGTCAACATTTGAGTGTGTTCATTTTCCATATAATAAAGATGGAGCTCTGCATACTGCATACTGCATACACACACTTAGAATTATTTCTTGGTGAAGAATAATTTCTTGATTCTGTGACTGTACCACCCTTGAGTACATACACGTTCATCTTTACTGCATTTTAGTAGTGACCATGACTACTGCAGTACACAGAATAGTATTTCAATATGAACTCCTTGCAGTCTGTTTACACTGAGCATTGTGAAACGTTTTCGCTTGTTTAATAGCATTTAAATTCCTCAGCAGGATGGCATATTCCTTCCTCTACAGAACATAAAAATTTCCACTACAATGTTCTGCCTCAATTTCGCATGGCAGATGTTGTCCAGGTACACAGCAATTAGCCTGCAAAGAGGACACAATTTATTCACGCCTTCCTAGCTTCACAAACCAGCTACCTGGTATCTTACTACCTTAGGGAGAGCATTTACAGCCAGTTATGCAGGTTTACACTGCAGCACAAAAGGTGTTGCATGCCATACTCACCTGCTCCTATTCTTATTTCATACAACAGATACAGAGGATATTGATTTGATAAACCTGTAGGGATTTCCTCAGAGAAATTTACATCAAGGAGTATATATGAGGCCTATACAGTCACAAATCTGGAATTTACGAAGTCCAAGGATTGTCACAATTAAAATTGCCTATTTATTACTTGAAAGCAAGTGTTTTCAGCCGCGGACCATATTTCCCCTAGTTTTGGCTCCATCACTGTTCTGAACTCCTAAATAAAAGTATTCCATGAAAAAATATGAACTGGAATCACCATTATGTCTGCAATACAAATACCAAACATTTTACTGAGAATCTACTGCACCAGTTCATACCACCAAATCCCCCAAACTCCCTGGTTTGGGAATCTACCAACACCTAATACTTTAATATCTCCTATTTACACATGACACCCCCACTTCTGGCAATAAGTCCCTTACAAGTTTATAGCACAGTGATGGAGGGCAGCCTTGCACAGAGAGTGCCCTTCCTAGTTCTCTACCCCTTGTAAGTTGATGTATAAATCCCCACCACTGAACTATTAACATGCCAGGGACTAACTGACGATTTACATGCATAAATAGGAGGTGAAGAGGGTTTAAGTTTAAGTTAATTGAATTTAATAAAGCGCTCAGTACTACTTAAGCATTCACTGGCGCTTCACAACCAGAACAAATAAAAGAAGAAAAACGAAATTAAAAAAACCACAACCACAACCTAACAAATGAAAGTTCAGCCAATTGAAAGTTCTAGTTAACAGGTGCGTTAAAGCAGATTTCGATAAATTGTGATAGAGGAAATTTTGTCTGAGATCAGTCCTGTAAGAGAAAAAGATCTGAGGAACATGTGACCCACTAAAAAACAAATTAGTGTGACCAATACCTTTGGGTTGCAGGGCTTGTCATAAGAATCCAAAGTGGCACAGTAAAACTGAGTCTGAAGGGAGCTAGGGTACTAACAGCTATTAATAATCATTTTCTGTAGTGTTTGCACCGGGTACCCGACCGATTATGTCAGGACCCAGTTCTGAAATTGCTACCCGGATCTAAAGTTTCACCAACATAGATTGCACGTGTGACAGAACACCTACCATGTTACTTTTTCCTGGCAAAATTTATTATGCACACGCCTAAGAACACTTGTCATGCCCATACATAAGATAGGTTCGTGTTATATTATATCAACTTGCATTTGCAAACTTTCTTATTATGACTTTACAACAAACTTGTAGCCTAACAGAAATTATATTTTCGGGTACCCGGGTACCCAACCGACCATCGACTTCGGGTACCCGGTTCCGAATTTTGGACCCGGTGCAAACATTAATTTTCTGGATGTTTAAAGGAGGGGCACTATGGCAAACATTAAGGCAACCAAAGCCTTTTGCCTCTGGAACCATCCATATGTCAGCCTTAGGTTCCAATAAAATACTGTAGCCTGGGGCAAATCTAGTTGCAGTTCCAAAGACGTAGCTTGGAGCAATTGATGCAGTGGCACAGCTGGGGGGGGGGTTCAGCCATACCACAAATCTCAGAGCTCCCAACAGCCCCCCCCCCACTGGTGATCGGGGATATGTTGAAATAATATCAGTAGAACATACACCCACCCTCCCATGTGGAGATCCAGCACCCCTGCAGCCTCCCCTCCCCCCATAGAAAACTGGCTATGCCTATGAATTTATGTTGCTGCATATCATGGTAGACAACTTAAGATCTGCTTCAAATGTTCCAGAATGATAATAAAGAAATAAGGAAGACTTATGAAGTCACAGAAATATGATTATATTCCCTTGCTATGACTGTGCCATGCAATATCCCTAGCACTCTTCCATACATCCTTGGAAATATGCATTTATCATTTGACAAATTTTCTTTTTTGCTCTGCAACTTAAGTCTGCAAAGCAACACAAGTAATGCCTATGCCGGAGAAAACCCCTCACTTAATACATGAACTCATGCACCAGGGCTGGAAAAAATGTTCATTTCCTGGGAAGGGAGTCAAAATTTCCACAATACCTCCTATATTTCCATGTACATAAAAGGTGGAAATTTCCCTCCAATAACCAAAATTTCCCTCCAAATACCCAAATTTCCCGGGAAGGAGCCTCCCAGCTTCCCAACTTTTTCCACCCAGGTCATGCACTATCTCTCTCTTTGTTAATGATAATGTAAGGAGAAACATGCCATAATTTATTCCAAAATATCATACTATGTAACTGCCAGGCAATCAGGGGTTACAAATGCACTATTAACATAAAGGACAACACAGATTTTCCTCACTCCACCTCCCTAACACCTTCTGCCCCCTTCTCCCATTTTGCTTCTATTACAATGATGAAGGTACTGAACTAAAAACTTTTCTATAGAACATGGATTTACTGCATAGGGAATGGCAGATATACAACTATCTCAGTGATTTTTACAAAAATATTAAAGTTGGCCTATTTTATACTCTGAAAGGAATGCACATATCTATTTTTTATCAAATTCACTGAGAAATAGAATAATTCATCAAAACAATTTGAACATCACATTTTTTCTTACAATAGGCATATTCAAAATGCACAGACCCTGCCTTTAGAGACCAATCAAAAATTCCAGTGCTAAATTTTTTGAGGTCCAGTGTAATACAAGCAATCAGAAATGCAGATGTTCAATTTTGGAAAATATTAATAAGAAAGTGGAATCCAGAAAAAAGTACATGAACTGGCTAATTTTCAGGGGGTTAAATTTTTAGAGGAGGGACTTCTGAGAACTATTTCAAAGCAGTAAAAATCTCTACTTACCTTTGATTAATTTGACAACTTCAGCATGATTAGAACTAGTAACAAGGGAGCCATTCACCTGAAAATTAAAAAGAAAAATTCACGTTGAGTAAATAGTGGAATACAATGAAAAGACCTTTTGCACTGACATCATGCCACATTAGTTGGAGGAAAATAATAAAGCACATATATGCATGAACGGTGTAGATTTTGCACTAAACTTACACGCGTATGCGACTGGTTGACAAATCAGCTGTCTGCATTTGTTGTTGTAACTTGCATTGAATATACACTTTTCCTCCAAACGAGGGAGCACTTTCTGCTCTGTGACATCATATGCATAAGGTCTATAAGCCAGCAATCTGGGAAAAATGTCTGTGTTAATACCACGAAAACGTGGTTTGCAAAAAAGATTTCGAGATTACTCCCAAAGCTCACAACATGGTTAAAGAAATTGATAGAAACTGAAAGGGTGACAGCGATGTACTCTGCTGATACATTTCAAGGTATAAGCTGCAGCTGCAAATGTGTCAAGTAATCTCCTTTTTTTTAACTACTTCATGTGTACTGTGATGTTTAATAGGCTCAAGAGGCATTTTGTCAGCCACTTACAGTAACACTGTATTCAACGAGAATACTGGTCTTATAATGAATGCAGTGCATACAAAGTAGTCAAAAGTTTCATTCAAATGAAACAAAAAAAAAAAAAAAGATTAATGAAACATTATTTTGAAATAATATCAATATTACAGTTTGTGTTTCCTTTTGTAGTATGAAGTAAAAGTGGGAATAAAATTCTGCAAAAATAATTTCCACTATAGAATAAAAGTTACAAAACTGATATTTGGCCCTTACATTGACTTTCATGCATGACCAATGGCTTGTGTAAACTGACATCTTAGGAATATTCTGCTTCTCAAATCATAAACCACTTTTGATTTGTATGTCAGTGAGAGGCAGCTCCATCAGAGATGCATGTATTTCTTTGCCTAAATACTTTCAATCATTCATATTTTGTATTCATATGTGATAGAAGACTTGCATTTCAGTTTCATAAAGAATTCAGGCCTCTTCGTTCTTCCCCTAATACAAATACAACTTTATATTTTGCGAGTTGTGGCGACAACTACACTGACAACACACATTAAAGTCATGTACTTTAACTGATATGGTGAATCTTTCATACATTCGCAGCCTGGGATCTTTACAAAAACATTTCATGCAAACTAATGTCTATACTCATTACACATCAAACCCAATCCTTGTACATAGTCACAGAGTAATTATGATCAGTCCCAAGACATTTCCAGCCGACGACAAAAGAAGTATGTCAAAATTCAACTCAGCAACAGACTTACCCTCTGAAAGCCTCATTCAATGAAAAGTCCGGCATATAATAGTTAATAACCCGACAGGAACCGTTCACATGTGTGTATTAAAGATAGAACTAGTCCAATCAAATCCCTGTATCTAAACTTCCCCAAGGGTTGTTGCATGATACCGTGTGTAATACATAATACATTCTGGACATAGGGTATGATACATGTCATTGCATGGTAAAGACATGTCAAATTAAAGCCATTTTGGAATTCAGCTGCACAGCAGGGGATTGTGGGTAGATGTCAAAGGTGTGGGAGGTAAAACCTTACTCATCATACACATACATCAGTACATGGAATTAATTACTCTTATGTTCAGTAGCAACTATTTTTTTTCAAAATAACCTTAAAAAGCAAACTTGGTCTCACAGATTGAGTGCCTAATCCAGTAACTGTGCCCTTGAAATGTCAAATTAACCTCCTCAACCAAGAAAATGCCCCTAACCATGCCCTTCAACACACAAAGAAGAAAAACAAAATGTTTCTAACCTCATTTGCAAGGTTTCCATTCTATCCACACAATGGTACCAGGACCAACATACTACAATGCCCTCTTGTACTGTTTTTGGAAGCAACTGTATGCATACATCTGTGATGTAATCATGTGATGACAATACTAATGTTTTGTCTATAGACCGTATTCATTGCACTTACATGACATCATTTTGGAGGGAAAACAATGAAGCACACTTCACGCACAATGCACACTTCACATGTGTATGTAGTAGACTTATGCGCATACCTTGACCAGTACACAAATCAGCTGTCTGCATTTGTTGGTGCAAGTAAGAGTGATATGTGCCTACCAATGGGGGTGGGGGTGGGGGCACTTTCTGTTCTGTGACATCATATGCATAAGGTCAATTTAAGCTGCAGTGTATCCTTTGGCATTACACTTATACTGCACTGCTATCCTAAGTTCATCTTATGAAGATGACCAAGTTTTTGATGGCAAACTAATTTCCAGTGACAATCTCTCATGTTCTGAACTCGAACTAAACAAAACTAAGTCTTCCCCATGTGCTATTATCTTGATTGCCACTACAGCAGACTGAATGCAAATTTAAACCGAATGTGTACATAGCACCTTTATAACACACAGGTACTACAATACAGTCTAACCATTCTTTGACACATTTTGAAAATTTCCTCAAACACAGGTAATTTGGGTACTGTATCCCTAGGGTGGTTAGCCCCCTGTGGGCTGAAGGTTATAGAATATGCCCACGGTATTTCTTGCCTGTCGTAAGAGGTGACTAAAGGGAAGCACTTACAAAGTATTTGAGCTACATTTGAAACCAAACTTGAACTTTCGTATTTAAACTTTACCTTTTTACCTAGTTGACACTATATAACACAATCATGTTGGTGTGTCGTTAAATCTCATCTAACTACTGCAAGTTGTGGACGTTATACCACTCTTGCAATGTAGCTGAGATTCTCACACTAAAACATGCAACATCTTAGGTACTGTACTGTATGTTATCATCACAGCAAACACTTTTAACATGAAACTAATTGATACTGTACCTTTCAAATTAAAAATTTTTCACAATTTTCATAAAAAAAGAGTAATACTGTTGACAGCATAAACTGATTTTTGATACAACATGGCAGACGACTTGGATTCTAAACATTATTACAAGTTAGTGTACAATGAAAGGATTTCTTTAGCACTATTTCACTTTTCATAAAATATATATTGTACTCAACCAATCTGTAAAATTACCTTCCTTCAACATCTTTTGCACGCTGCAGTTCTAGAAAATGTACATTAATTCAAGAGTCAAAAGCTATAAATTGGAATGAAATGCTAAACTCAAGTTACCTCAATAGCTACATAATTTAAAGAAACCATCAGTCTTTCCCGATGTATGGGTTTTACTTAATAGAAGAGAATTCCTTGTAATGCAAACTTCCTATCTAAACATCAACATTAGGTTATTCCCAGGGGAGAGCTGTTGCTTTATTGATGTCTATTTTTCATGCATTTGCTGAATTGTTTTCAGCGATTTCTCCTTTATATTGCTACATTATTGCTTGGAAGGATGAAGCAAGTTTTGTAAGTCCTTGAGATAGGGTATTTAGAGACATTGAAAACAAAAAGATGCATTTTCTTTCTAAAATGCTAAAATCAACTCCTGTAAACTATGTACTGAAAGTACACAAACTATACTACAGTACTGAAGCGCCACTGCACACAGGATGTTTGCATTTCTTGTTATTGGAGTAAACAGCGGGGCAGTATATAAACTATGCGGCCAGAATACAGGCACGCAATGGACAGGCTGCCCTTTAAAAGATAACAAAAGGACATTTTAATGACCTGGAGTAGAAACAATCCAATAAGTCTTCACCAAAACAAACTGAAAGAATCTCATCAATGCAACCCCTTTCTCAAAGCATCTGTTATCTCATTATGGTGAAATCTGAAACAGGAAGGCACTGTTAAGCCGATTTATTTCCCCACCCTCCACACTTGTGTGGATACCCATGAGTGGCTTACACTTTATACCCATTTTTACATCTAAATCCATCATTCCTATCATTCCATGCTTCATGCACTACCTGAAATGGTTTTTCCAACCTGTCTTACAGATAGGCTTCACCCCCTGTGGGCGGGGGGTTGTAGAATATGCCCACGGTATTTCCTGCCTGTCGTAGGAGGCGACTAAAGGGAAAGACTTGCACCGTATTTGAGCTGTATTTGAAACCAAACTTGAACTTGAACCGTATTTGAAACTGTATTTAAACTTTACCTTTTTATCTAGTTGACACTATATAACACATTTGTGGTGGTGTGTCCTTAAATCTTATCTAACTACAGATAGGCTTCATTAGTCTCAAGCATTCAAAGTAATGCAGGTTACATGAACGTAGGATGGGGTAAGTATATGTCTGCAAAAGGAATGACCAAGTTTTATACCCTGACGGCAAAATGACTATGTTTTATAGCTGTACATAGGAAGTATTAGGAGATTCAGAGCTACTGTACAACTGTGATGGTGTAAAAATTAACTGATGATGGTCAGAAATACATCCAAACAGAAGTAATAAATCTGATCTTTTAATGCCCTTGCTATTCTTATAATGCTAAGCATGTCCACTATATGGATGGTATGGGGCCTGCCCAGCAAGTACACATATAACATTTCCTATTAATTGAGCATCGTCAGGGGGCAAATAGCAGGCCCACTAGTGCTCCGGATGTGCGTCAGTACTTCCCCCAGGATAATCAATTTCTACAAATTAAATCAAAGTTCCGACAATCCTATTCTCATCCAAGCTTTATCTTTCAGTCTGTTCCCCTACCCTACCAATTCAGTGGAAATCTGAGAATTCTCTTTGGATGCTGCAGCCTGGATTAACATACACACCAGTTTTTCAAGGATTCTAACACCTCATTCATTACTTGACTACACTTCAAAAGCAGAAAACAAGGTAAACAGATGACATTTAAAAATGTCTAAACACCCTAGGCCAAGATATCTACTCATGCACACAGAAATGGTGACGTTGCAGTATGACAAGCACTTGAAACACTACCGTGCTCCCCTCACATTTTCTACTAATTGGTAACATTAGGGGGCACATATCTCTCTCACTGGCAAGCAGAATACAGAACGTACTTTCTGAACTACACTTTGAGCGCTTAACTGGCCAAGTTTAAGTTTCTGATAAATTCCTGTGGCAAACAACTTCCCGAAATGAAATTGAAATAATTATCGCGGGGAGTCGAGTTTGAATGCCGTACATTAGCCATATGGCATATACAAATAAATTACATCACCCTGTGGAATGCCCAGGTACAACGACAGGCATACCTTACTGTAATGTCCATTGACATCGTACAGCCCCTGTTGTTCATCAGAAACACAATTCTAAATTACCAGCTGCATCAAATGATGCCACGGTAAATCTACGGAACCTGACATTACACATCAGTCAAAATCAATGGCCTACAAAAAGAGGAAACGTCGGTACCAACACAGTCCATTAACATCACATGCAATCACTGTTGATGGTAACTTCTTTGTTACAGTAGAACATTATTTAGCGTGACAATGGGATGACAAGGGTTCAGCAGTAATGCAGAAAATTACCAGGAAGCTGTGCGTATTTACAATACCTATTAAAGATTTCCAGTCACAAGTATTGAACTTTCAGCCACAAAACTAGTAATTTGAGAACAATACTACAAGTAATAAGACTGGTGGTTGGAATAAATCTTTAAAGGCAGTAGGCAGTCGCCCCAAAATTTTCTTTGAAAAATCAGCAAAATCTGGCAAATCTCTTATAGCACTGCAAACAACTCTGAAGATGTTTTCAACATAACTATTACAAACAATGGGTACAGCAAGGAGAAATTCTCCTTGAATTTCATAATTCACTAACAAAAATATTGTCACATGTTCAAAATAGGCCATTCATGAACTAAGAGTGACCGGGCATACTCACTCTGATTGGGGTGACTGCATTTTCCCTTTAACGCAACAATCTGCATACAGGGATGAGCCTGACATACAAAAAAAATCACTGAACTTTTGAAAGGGCATGTAGCATACTGACACCGAAGGCGTAAGTCTGAGCGCGAAGCACGAACTCTTATGGGTGGGGTCCAGGGGCAACACCCTGGTGGGGGTCCAGGGGGCAGCGCCCCCGGAAGCTCCTGGATTTTTAACATTTCGTAAGGCCCAAATGGGCTAATTGTTTATCATATTTTGATGAAACAGACAAATTACAAAACACCGTAAGCTTAACATACTGTATAGCCTATGTGTTAAGGTTCAAAAAGTTGGATCAACATTAATACCTTGTCTTTCCCAAAACCTAGTTCATACCAACTGGCTTCTTGATTTCTTTGATCCAGTGTCCAACATTATTTGATCCAGTGTCCAACATTATTTTATGGCTCACTTTTAAGTTTTAGCACCATTCAACTTGCAGCACATTTGCCTAGGCCTAGGCTTTAATGTATATAGGGCCTACCTATTAGTAAATAGTAGCCCTTTTTGTACATCAGAACATATGGCTAAGGAAAGTGCCTTGGCTGTGCTCTGTAATGTAGGCATAAAGCACAAGAGCCATGCTTTGCCTAGGCTAGGCCTAGGCTAAAACTACAAAGGCCATATGTTAGGCCTAGTTTGGTGAGGCCTAATTTGAGGCACCAATTCCTAGCCCTTTTGGTGAAAATTGGTACCAGTTTGTTATAAACTTCAAGCCAAATCCCGGAATGGCTGCCTTCTTCAGACTTAGACTAGACCTAGGCCTATGAGAGTATGGGCTTAGGCCTAGGCTCAATAGCAGTGTACATACATAACTTATGTTAGGATAGTGTAAGAAGTGCATGTGCCTCTAAGTTAATGACAGATGGACGTATGAACAGAATATGCAACCAGCCTTCAACCTTACAAAGATGTAGGAAAGAGCGCAGTTGAGTATTTTGCACATGCCCTGTGCATACAAGCTTTGATTACCTTTGCAGACGATCGTTCTGTTCAGTGGCCACCATTAGGCCTAGGCCTACGTTATACATCAAACGTGAGTGTATTCCTCCCCGGTGCATTTTAACCTATCTACTTATCTTGTTAGTGGTTTGTGGTGATATCGAATTAAACCCTGGCCCAGGTTTTTACTGTGGCATGTGTGTAAAGTTAGTTAAGAAGAATGACAATGCAGTTCAATGTGATGGGTGTGACCATTGGGTTCACATCCGCTGTGCTGATATTGATAGGGAAGGTTATAAACTTCTCCAGCTTTCCAAACCTGAGGACAAATGGTATTGTTCCAAGTGTTCCTCACCCTGTGGTATCTGCTTAAAGGGGGTTTGGGGTGATGACCCTGCTATTGAATGTGATAGTTGTAAGAAATGGATTCATAACAGGTGTTCATTGGTCGATGACTCCCATTATGACCACATTCAAGCAACAAATTGTATTTGGATGTGTCCCAATTGTGATAATGGAAATCTGTCCAACACGTGGGGCCTCACTGCTCCCCAGAGAGAAAACAGTTTTCATGCTTTGAATCCTGATTCTGGGAATGCTCATTCCATTCCGAGCATTGATGGCAAAAGTTCCGCCAGGCGCCCCAGTGGCAAAACTGCCCTTAAGAAGGAGGTTTCCATTGTTTCAATTAACATTAATGGTCTAAGAGGGAAAAAATTAGATCTTCAGACCATTCTTAGTGAATCAAATCCTGATGTAGTGGCACTTCAAGAGACCAAAATTGACAGCACTGTCACAAATACTGAATTAATTCCCCCATGTTTAGAGTATGAGATTTTTAGGAATGATCGTACCCTCCGGGGTGGTGGTACTATGCTTTTAATTAAGAATCATCTATCTCCAACTCAAGTAAACTTTATTGCTGATGGTTCTGAGTCTATTTGGGCAAAGGTTTCCATTAATGGAACCTGGCATTATATAGCCTCCTGGTACAGGGATCCTGATGCCCATGTGGAACATATATCCCTGCTCCGGGACCAGTTATCTAAAATTATGACTTCACATAGAAACTCTAAATTACCCTGTTTTCATGTGTTGGGTGACTTCAATTTTAGCCAAATTGATTGGGCTCACAGATTAGACAAAGATAGTGGTAATAGTGTGTCTAATCATTCAGGTAAATTACTCCTGGACATAATTAATGATTTTGCTGCTGATCAACTCGTGAAATCTCCCACAAGAGGGAATAACACACTTGACTTGGTAATTACAAACACCCCTAGTCAGTATACTGATGTCAGTACCATGGATTCCCCAAGTGATCGTGCGGCCATTGTCTGTAAGCTGAAGTGTCTGTTTCCAAATCTCAAGCAACCACGTAGGCATATTACACAGTACTCAAAGGGAGATTATGCTACTATGAGGAGGGATACTCGTGGGTTTTGTATCAAGTATTTCAATGGGGGGCAGGATATGCGCACAGTGGAAGAGAATTGGCAACTTATCAAATCCTTCCTAGAAAAAACTGTGAAGGCTAATATCCCCACTAAAATGACAAAATCTAGGAAATCTCTTCCTTGGATTACTGACACGATACGTAGATTAGTTAGACGTAGGAATAGGTTACATGCCATTTTTAAGAAGACTGGAAAGGCTGATGTTCGTAAGAGGTGGGTCGAGCTTCGCTCTAAAATCAAGAGGGAAGTGTACACATCCCATAAAAATTACATTAACGGTATGATTGGCGATATTAAGGTTGATGCTAAGCCATTTTGGAGGTATATCAATGGCCAAAAGAAAGATAAGCATACTATACCCCCACTTAAGAGTAATAGTAAAGTAGCTGTTAGTGACATGGATAAAGCCCAGGCTCTGAATAGTCAGTTTTCTAATGTTTTCTCCAAAACTGTTTTTACCACCAATCCCTTTTTTAGGTCTGTTTGTGGTAAGATGCCTGATATTACCATATCCACCCATGGGGTGGAAAAGTTGTTACACGGTCTTAAACCCAATAAGGCCATGGGGCCTGATAATATCCACCCATGGGTTCTGAAGGAGATTGCCACTGACTTTGCTCCTGTATTAAGCCATCTTTTTCAGCAATCCCTTACTAATGGACGTATTCCAGAGGACTGGAAAACAGCTTATGTCTGTCCAATTTACAAAAAAGGTGATAATACCTTACCAAGTAACTACAGACCAGTTTCTCTAACTTGTGTTTGTTGTAAGTTGTTAGAGCACATTATTGCCTCGAACCTCATGAATCATTTTGAGCATAATAACTTATTAGCTACTAATCAGCATGCCTTTAGAAAACTTCATAGTTGCGAAACCCAACTGGTGTCTATTATCGAGGATTGGGCTTCTTCTCTAGATAATCATAAACAAATCGATGCATTCATTTTAGACTTTGAAAAAGCCTTCGATACCGTCCCTCATGAATTACTTAAGACCAAGTTACACACTTGGTGTGTCTAAGCAGATTCTCCGGTGGATTGATGACTTTCTTGGCGACTGTAGACAGGTAGTCGTAGTAAATGGGACTCGTTCTTCGTCGGAGGATGTTATGTCCGGTGTCCCCCAAGGGTCTGTCTTAGGGCCGATTCTCTTTCTGGCACATATCAATGATATTGGCGGTGTTGTTACTTCTGAGGTCCGGTTGTTTGCTGATGATTGTGTCTGTTATCGTATTATTGAGACTGAGGATGATTGTTGTAAACTTCAGGATGATATTCAGCACTTAGGTCAGTGGGCTACTACATGGGGTATGCGTTTTCAACCTACTAAATGTAGTATTATCACCTTTGCTCGTAAAAAACACCCTATCCCCTTTAAGTACCTTCTCAATAGAGTGGAGCTCCCAAATGTTGATTGTATTAAGTATTTAGGGATAACCATCACCAAAGACTTAAACTGGGATAAGCACATCCAAAGTATTTGTAACAAGGGAAATAGAGTTTTAGGCATTCTGTATAGGAATTTGTCATTTTGCCCTAGAGAAGTTAAGATTGCAGCCTATAAAGGCCTTTTATGGCCAGTTTTAGAGTATGCCAGCACTGTCTGGGACCCGTACCAGGTTTGCCTGCGTAATAAACTAGAGGGTATACAGAGAAGAGCTGCAAGATTCATAGCTTCTGACTTCTCTAGTGAGCCTGGTTTTATGACTAACCTCTTAAACGAGTTAAATTTAGCACCTTTAGTTGACCGACGTAAGCAAAGTAGGCTCATCCTGTTTTCTAAAGGTGTCTTTGGCCAGGCCCATATTCCTATCGACCGTCTGCATCACCCTATACGGAAAACCCGTCAGATGCATGACCTTCATTTTTGTAATCTGTATGCTAGGTCCAATTGTTACAAATTTAGCTTCCTACCTCAGACTGTTAAAGATTGGAATAGTCTCCCTGAGAGTGTTATTAATGCTGCCTCTATAAGGATCCTGTTAGTATTATTACTAGGTTTCTTAGTAAGGTCTGACCCCTTGGCGCGTGCGTGGTGAGAGAATGTCTTCGGATGTTTCACCATATCCAAGAAGAAGAAGAAGAAGAGTTACGTTGTAGTATAAATTTAGTAGCAAGCATGTATAATATATATCTAGCTAGCTGCAGTGTGCACAATTTACACACACCTGCATATAGACACAACCAGTGCCAATGGACGTACGTACATGTATACAAAACTTGCACTAAATCAGAGCATTGTAATACTGCATGTACTAAGTATATGGAGTGGACATGACTGCTTCCACTTTTACTTTCCACTTTCAAGCATCACATACAGTATGACCAAGGAGCTATGATATGACAAGGAAAAAGGGTATCATAATTAAACATGTCGACTATGCATTTCTAGCTGCAGTGAAATTTAAACAAAATGTGTGGAAATACACATTTTACTGAAGACACAATGCTGTTTCACTGACATCTTATGATAAACCATGTGCTGTTCCAATTTTCAACTTCACATTTTTTCACGGAAACGAAAATGCGAAATAGCGGAAGTTGGAAAAAAATCACGGAAATCCGCGAACTCGCGGAAAAAGCTCATGCCTGTGCATAGGGTGGTACAAGGAGGCCTTGAGTTTCATTGCACTCTCTCACAACACTAGTAATGAGTATGATATGTTATGAAAATATTCCTGGAAAATCATCCATTTTATTTTGTTCTCTATTTGTACCATCAACATTTTTATCCAGTGATTTGACTCATGGTACCACCAGTAAACTTCAAATACAAAAGTCCTCTCGACTCTTGGGCGAAGAGCCGAAGGGTGAAAACCAAACTTATGCTTCCCAAGGAGTTCTGCTCACCCAAGGAACAAGGTCCCTTAAAGGGACACCAAGACTTAACATGGCCATGCAATGTCTTAGCCTTCAGACATATACATCAATGGTCTGCCATGAGTGACCTCATGACTGGCTGAAACGAACAGATACTACACATGATTTTAGTCAAAAGGAGAAGCAATGACCTGGATGGGTCTGACGGGTCAACACAACACAATACAACACAATCCACTATAACATAATGCAACACATTATAACACAATACAACACAACACAAGACAACATAATACAACACAACACAATGCACTGCAACATAATATAACATGTTGCAACACAATACACAACATAATACACTGCAATACAATACAAAACAACACAAAACAGGACATAAGTTCCATTTGTTTTGGACATATGGTACCGCAGCTATTCTGATTATCATTATACAGTATAATGCTATGCTGTGATAATGCTGCAAAATATGGGTAGTATTTCACTCACCATTTATACAAAGCAGGGTCACAAATAGGTGTTATTCATATAAACTTCTCTAATTTTAACTATATCCATTTTATATGGTCTGTACCACTTTAACACAATGTGAGGAACAGAAGAGAATTGCAAGTCATGTTTGTATGCAAGTCTCTTATAAATACTTTCATTATTTTTATACAGAAAACTCCCCATGTGTACACTCATAAATGAGCTATGTGATACTTTAAGAGTAAACATGCACACTCCGGTCTGCTATTTAAGAAGTATACAAATACCACAACTCAGTTTGAACATAATTAACAGTAAAATTTAAGAGTAACTCTGATCTAATTCAATTTCTCTCTTAACCACTAACTTGTTCACGATACCCCATGAAATAATGAGGTTTCTTTGATCCACATGAGGTAACTATATATTAGTAATGACTCTCACTGCAGAGAACATAATCCACTGACTTAATTTGGGTTTTCGATAATCAGTAGGGGATATGTGTATCATAAATGATTATTATATTCAAACTGACAGAGATATCATATGAGAACCATACTGAACAACTACTGTATGGCAAGGCCTGCAGAGAAATAAAATGGCTTCAAATGTCTTCCTTAGGTAAATAACCTCTAGAGCTTTCATTATCTACTGAAACCTAGTCAAAATGAATTGACAGTGTCATACTGTAACTTTCTTGAATTATGTTTAATTTTGATACAGTTTATTTCCCATAAATATGAAAAAAATATGAATCTCCAAGTAACTGCTGGTACATGTTCCTCTTAAAGTATGGTACAAAGTTAATACAGTGAAAGTTCTACAGTATATACAATGCAGAATGTCTACATATGTCAAAATAATGTAACAAAGCTACAGCTGCCTCAGCCATGCTGGAGCTGCCTCAGCCATGCTGCAGCTGCCCCAGCCAAGATGCAGCTGCCACAGCCATGCTGCAGCTGCCTCAGCCAAGCTGCAGCTGCCTCAGCCAAGCTGCAGCTGCCTCAGCCAAGCTGCAGCTGCCTCAACCAAGCTGCAGCTGCCTCAACCAAGCTGCAGCTGCCTCAGCCAAGCTACAGCTGCCATAGCCAAGCTGCAGCTGCCTCAGCCAGGTGGCAGCTGCCTCAGCTAAGCTTCAGCTGCCTCAGCCACTACAGCCACCTCACCTATGCTTTGCTTTTACACTCTTTACTGTTATGCACATTACAAGTAAATTATCCTGGTTTTGTAATGGGCAAATGGTGCCTCACAAAAGAGACTGCATAATCACTTGGGACAATCATTATGTCACTAAAGTAGTTGATACTCGCTAATGTAGTTCAAAGGTACTCCCGTACTACAAAAGTTTCTTGAACCCCAGTTTTCAAAAATTTATCTTATAAATATTTATTTTACTCTATGGAAGATGGAGTGAAAATTTTGATATGAGCATTATGAAGCACTACACATCAAATACTTTTTTGCTTCTCTGTCACTTGATTTAGATACTAAAGCTTTAACTGCTTCTGGCTTCTAGTCCCCTTTATTGTACCTGTTCTTTTTTTTTTTTGTCTTAAAATTTACAATATCCAAGCTTTCACTCCTTGCAAACTACAACATGGGTATTGATAAATGAGTTTAAAACTACGAGTTTTACATATATTTACTCACTATTTTTGTTATTTGGTATGTATTACTGGTGTGAGGGAAAACCTCTACATTGAATTTCTCCTTGCTTCCTGGGTTTACAATGATGTGAAAAATCCCATCCAGTAAAGTAAATTTGCAGATTATTTGATGAATTATTTTCCTCTCAATAGCTTAAAATGAATCCCTAATGTCTCAATTTAATGCATGGCTCTTGAATCTGTTACTCAGGGGAACATTTCTACATGTAATATGGGAAAATCATTTACAAGCCAAACAGGCAGCTAGTAACCTCAAGCATAATGAGAAAGCAATCAACTGTGACAAATCTCCCACTGCTAACAGTGCAATGGCAAAACATTTTATACAACCTTACATTTTGTCCTGTATGACCTATATGTAATGTACTGCACATAATACAGTACACGGCACAATCCCAATATCAGTTGTACGTGCACAGCATTCGTTTACAATGAAATCCTGAATTCATGAGAACAGGATTCCTGTTTGAATAGAATTTTCATACTTTTATATTACATCTCTCCACAAGTATACTGTTCCAAAATATATTAAAAAAAAGGATGCTCTTCACCATCTTCAAACCTTATTCAAACTTTTGCTTCTATTTATATATTTTTATAATTTGGGATTTAGGCGAAAAACCGTATGAAAAAACGCTACTGTTGGGAGAACTCGACCCTTAGGCAAAAAAATCGTTTCCCCTTAATGTTTTACACACTGTTTTATATAGGAGTGTGCAACTCTATACACAAGTCCAATTTACCACATAATGTTTATGCAATTTTTTAGCTGCACACCAACTTACGCATGTATCCGTTGACACTAAGGACTTACGGGCCATTGAAATAATGTGCATATATATCTCAGAACCAAAAGGGGAAATATAATCTTATGTATTTTATTGTTTTTTCCTTTACCGGTTGTACTGGCGGTATACTGATTTCGCCTAACAGGTCGATCTAGCATTATATATATATAAACTTCAAAGTGCCAACTGGTCTCAAAACACTACTGCAGTACTATAGTAGTATATTTCCTACCAGTGCTAAGATATGTTCAGATCAGCAGGGCCTATGTCAGGATCCATTTATTTGCCCGATCTGCAAACACTCACCTGTCCATCTGTTGTCCTGCTTTCATCCTCTTTGATCCCATCACCCTCCTCCTCCTCTTCCTCTTGTAATACATTATCAACATCATCACCTTCAATTTTTTTACAGTCAGTGTCCTCTGACATTCCTTCAATACTTCTTCTCGAAAAATCCGCCAAATAATCGTAAAGAAAATTTATCCTTCTTAGCATTTAAAATATAACTTTTTCACCTCAGAAAAATCTCAAGAATTGGACATAATTTGCTTGCTATTAAAAGTAACTCCCATCGCTAAAACAATCGGATCCAAACACAAAGCGAACACTTGAAGCTGGTGTAAACAACAAATGACAAGCTTTGTGCTCCTCGTGCTAAGGTACAATTGAAACTAATCTCGATACCACAGTTACAATAATTCTATGGGCTGTTACTATGCACATCTAACAGTGTGGGAGGCACTCTCTTGGGTAAGAGGAAAACACTGTGGAAGTTGACACTGATCAAGGACCAATTATTAACACTCACTCTGGCGGACGGAAGCTTAGTAACAGACCACAGAGGGATGTACCAGAAACCAATTACAAATCTTGGCTACATGATAATGGTACCAATCATTCAAACCTGACAACATGAAATAGAGGAGATGCAGACTGCAATGTAACAATACAATTTTATAGAAGGCTATAAAATTTCTGAATTTTTTTAATCGTTAATTCTTGACATGTTGTCACAGGTTAAATATTGCTTCTTCAAAATGACACATACAGAAGAGGTATGTAAGTCATTTGAAAATTTAATCTGCTGTAAGTACTTACATCAAAAAGAGATGTTACCTTTTGTTTAGAACCCTAGGTTGAAAAGATATTAGTGTCGTGATAAATTAACACTTTGATATGTTAAGGGGCAATGTCCCTGGGTGTTTATGATGTCATTTCAAAGAAATCCTACACTATGTGCCATGAATCACACACAACTATGACATTCAAACAAAATGCCAAACAGCTGTTGTTGTTATGTCAAGGGTAATGGTGCTGTGTTTCAAGAGGAGATGCATTTAATACTACAATGTCATCCACGGTAGATCGATACGATCAAAGTTTCCTACTGCACTTGATACAGACTAAATTATCAAAAGGTAACCTTATGCTCTATGGGTGGTACTGCTGGCGAGTCCTTCCCTGGATGTATCTGCCAGCTCTGAAACCTTAATATCAATTAATATTCTACTGCCTTGGGAAAACTGGTAAAACAATTTATTGAATGACACTTGTGTAGGAGAACTACCAACAGTGCATTAATTCTGAGGCCTTGAATTTTTTGGTTACACATTTTTACTGTGGGCAAACATTGAATTCTTGAGAAATTCTTTCAATTGGCAAACTGTTATGTACTATAACTACGACAACCCTACGGCTTTCAATATATCTATCAGTATCAAAGTACACATAATCCCCCAAACTCCTTGTTTTGTGAATCTAAGAGCCCCAATACCTGACAATGGTAACCCTCACTTAAACATAATATGGTTCTGGCAAGTCTTGATCACACAGTGGAGGAGGCCAGCTTTCCCAGTCCTCTCTTCCACTTGCCAGTCAGAATTTGACAACTTTACATCGGTAGATAGGAGGTAACAGAAGGGTGATGTAGATTTGCCCATTTCAAGAAAACAGTATGATCCAAATATTTAAAATTTAGTGTCCCATTTTTTATTTTTTTTTCATTTTGTGGTAGAGGAGATTGGTGAACTGGTGGGGGAAGGGATGTGTTTCTGGCTCAACTACTGATAATGAGAAAGTTCTGTACATAATTAGATACAATTATTCTTTAGACTATAAGTGATGGTCAGTAAGAAAACAGCCTACACCCCATAGATGCATACAGCTACACACATGTGCCAGCTTGACAAACCTACAACAAAACCTCTAATGTTACATAACATGCTTCCATACAAATGTCTGGCCCTAGGTTCTTAAGTAAGGGCCCATGGGCCATTTATGGTGTGATGTACACTAAAATGTCCCAAGGAAGGTTGGAATTGAGCCTAAAAGTTGGACAAGAAAACAATGAACTCAAATGAGTTAATCCTACTACTGTACAAGATTCCAGCAAAGTAGAATGTCACATAAAAGTGAACCTCAACCTAAAACACCAGGAGCCCTGATATAAACTTAACGTGCAGTATAAGTGACAAGGAATAATTCTCTGCAAACCCTGCTGGTACAGCATCCCTCCTTGTAAAGCTCTTTTATTTACTGGCTACTAAATGCACCATTCTCTGAATCCCTCCTCCTCGAAAAAGTTTTTTTTAATCTACTGACAACTAAGTGCATCATCCCCCACATCCCTGCTTGGCACAAAAAGTCATCAATTACTCTCTTGAAATGCTACCTTAATGTAACACATCAACTTACAAAACAAAACACAAAACACATTTGCTAGATCTCATTAAGGAACAAATTAATCCCTTTTCACCAGCTGTCAATACATCTCTCACAATGCTGTTTGCTCCACTTCCTTTACACTTCTCCTTTCCATGAACTAACCCAAAAAGTAAGCATTATATGATCAACTAAAAATAAAAGAACATCACACAAGTCTACGCCCCCCCCCAAAAAAAAACAATCGAAAAAAAGGTATCTGGCACTGATGAAATAAAACAACTGGTGCTCTGTAAATGAACTGCCTACCTCCCAGGGTACCCTTTGCTTTATTGGAGCTAATGGCCCTACATACATCATAAAATACCCAAGACCAGTGATTAACACTTCACTATAAAAGCCATAGCTCAAAGGCGGGCAATACCTGATACATCTAGCCTCCTTACGAATTCCTTTTTAGACTTGACCAAGTCTTTTTCTAGCTTTCTAATGAAAATACTTCTCTATGTTCTTGGCAGCAGATGCTATGCAAGTAATGAGCGTTAAAATCAGCAAAATAGAATGAAGAATGGTGTGTAAAGATTTACAATGGTTTACTTTTTAATTGTTGCTTTAACTCTAAAGTTAGCTACACACTGGCTTAAAATACCAACTGCTGCAATGAAAGACTTAAATAGAACTTTGCCAAGAAGTGATAAAACGTTTTGTTTTTAGTGGACTGCTGAGTTTGTCTTATATTCTAAATGTTCCTTAATATGAAAATGACTGCCAGCCTATACCTCAGCTGTGAAGAACTATGTTCACTGATGTTCCCTATGTTAGCAAACTTGTTTCATCTTGTATGGATCCAGACAACTTACTGGTTGGAGTATCCATGATCAACTTACCTTGCTCCTTGCATTAACTAATATTAATTACTTCTAATCATTGGCAATGAGTTCTACCTTCATTTACGAAAACAACTGTAAAAAAAGTCCAGGAAAACAATGTATACAAATTAAGGTAAAAACAGGTGACAAGAGTAACCAGAACACTGTTATGAATGAACCAAGCAGGTAACAACAGGTTCAAAGAGTAACCAGAACACTGCTTTGGATGAACCAATGCCTCCAAGCTACACAGACTGAAGCAGAATGGAAATGGGGAAGGCCTAGCCATCAAAATGGCAGATGCTATCCAAGCATTGAGGGCAGTATACCACAATGCTGGTTGCTTGTATTGACAACACTATAGGCAACATCTCTATTTTATTGAAACTTTTAACCATAAATAGTCATGTCCACAGCTTTGACTAATGAAACAGTCATTTGGGGGACAATGCAAAATTTTTAGTTACATTGTATGGTAATACAAAAGAGGTAAAAATCACACAATTAAGTACATATTGCCATTTTAAAGTTGAAGATATCATTAGAAAATTTGTGCCTAAAACTTATTTCTTGCACTCAAAATTCTGTACTTGGACGTAAGTCTTTTTAGATTTGATGCGACAATGTAGGGTATTACCAACCATCCACTCTTGATGAATTCCTAAAGTAGGTCTTCTTGCTCAGTTCACCCTACATTTCTACACAGGCATACCTACACAACAACAGCTGACAGGTTCATTAAAGCTTGCTACCATAAAACAACTCTCACTGGTAATATCTTTTCACGTCTAATTTCACCTATAATTGCAGACTATTATTATTTTGCAGTACCCGGCATTTATGATATCAATTAGGTTATCCTTGGGACCAGGATGAATAAAAAGGTCAACAGAAGGTTAGAAGCTGTTTGTTCTCGGCAGGGATGGTGAGAAGGTAGAGTACGCATCAAAAGCAAACTGTTTGCGTTGCTGTCAAACAATACATTTAATATGCACATCTTTCAAGATACACAGTCAGACCTTTTTAATTACTTTGCAGTATAGCAGTGAGTGACACTCCCTAATGGACAATTAGACCAGCTAACACTAAACAATCAAGCCATGTAGCTAAGATGTCCCCTGTATATGTAACATTTACTCTATGTTTGTCCTTTCTATACAGACTTATCCAAACATTGTTTCCATAAAATTCCCAAAACTCCCTGATTTGCAAAGCCAGGTACAAACTGCATCAGTCTTTTTACACAGGCAAGCAGGAAGGAGGACCTCTCCAGGTGACCTCTCCCAGAGGTCACCTGGAGCCACTGTGCTATTAAAAGCTTGCCAGCGACTTACTGCAAGTAGGTGGGGATTACAAAGTGTAAATAGGAGGTAATGAGGGGCGAAGTAGATTCCTCAATTGGAGGTAACACACACTCAAAACACAGAATAGTAAAAAAAAGGTAACCACAGTTGCTGACAGACACTGGAATAATTCAAGACGAAAAAAAATAAAATAAAAATAAAATAAAAAATAAAGATGAAAAAATAATGGAGGGTGGCTTACCAGATACCACACACGACAACAGGTCAAAAGCCGACCTTGTGAATTTTCAAACGTAGGTTACTAGAATGTCACTAGTTAGCGCTATATAAAAGATGTACCAATGATGCCACTAACAGGTCTGACTTGACAATGGATGAGAAAACACACCCCATATAATGATAACATTGACACACATAAATGCAAGCAACCAACCAGGTTGGTTAAATTTATGTGATGTGCACTATGTACAACCTAGCTGGTGCCACATAATAGCCATGTTAGGCAATAGAAGATTTTTCGCCTATATGCTTCATATTAAGCTAAAAGCAGCTCATGAACACATGACTTTTGCATGAGAAATAATTTGCATTATTTGTGATGAAGAAGTAATAAGTCTGTCAAACCTAGAATACCTTCAGGCAGATCACGTGGATAACCCAACCCAATTACCTTCAATAATTGGTACAACTCTGCCAACACACAGTGATACCTCAGAGTTACCATGTACAGAATTGTAATTTATATGGTGTTAGTTGAAACAAACTAAGTACTGCATATCTAGGACCATACACTGCAAAATATCAAGGTTAAAGCCATAGACTACACCTATATACTGTATTTCATGGCTTCTGCCTGCTATTGTCAATGCAGGCCTTAGATTTAAAGGGCAATTCTCATCATCCCAGACAGTTCCAATTCTCCCAACTACGCAACTTGTGGGTCCTCCCAAAATTGTAAAAATCTCCTACTTGTGCAGACACCAACCTACTTCATTGCTTCAGACCATGTTCCTGGTGAGCATACAAGGTTATTATATATGTAATCCAAACACTCTCTCTGCATTGTGTGGAATGTGAGTTACTCTGCATCATTTGAATTTCCAAACTTTGATGTCAATCAATGAGCAGGGACCAACTGAGAATTCTGATACCCCCATACCAAAAATGTACTTTGGGGTGATGACTGGTTGTCTTTAATTCCATGAAAGGGCAAGGTATAAAAATTATTCAGCATATTAAGCACTGCACACTATGATAACTAACAGTACAAACATAAGTTCATGGCTTATCTATCAAAATCACAGGCATAACAAACCCAGTGCATATGGTACGTAAGTACACTTTATGTTGTGATAAATGCTTTACATCAGGGTAGTGCACCCGGTAAAATCACATGAGGGATCAATCTACATTGACAATATTAATTAGGCCAATGTGCTTCAACATGAGAATGTGATAATCTATCATGTCTCCCTAGATCAGTAGCTAACATACACAACATACGGTCATAAAAAAGTGCTCATTATATTGTCAGCTGTAGATATCATTCACTGATACATAGAGGGACATAAAACTACACATCAATGCTATGTGGAAGACTCTACCGTACAATACATCTGCCTCTCGAGGCCTGGTACAATGTGTGGTTGAAGTCTATGGTAGGGGTTCTCACGTGTGTGTTTTGAGATGATGGCCACTTTTTCTTGAGTGTGACTTTAATTTTTTCACAGTAGTCAGGACATCATTAATCAGTTTGCTTCCCTAATAAAAGTTGGGGCTCCTAGGAATTTTCTGCAGGCCCTTTTAGTGCACATTGTGGGAAAGGCTGTGCCAAAAACGAGTTTTACTGGAAAGACTGATTAAAACTGATTTTGGTTCAGTTCGGTTAGTGGAAAAATATAAAACCGAAAACCAAACTTGCGTAACTCACCTACAAATCTGTAAGTAGGAATCCAACAATTGTTATAAATTCGTAATTTTCTACCACTTCAACCTCAAAATTTTTAAACTAAAAATGGAAAAACATGAAGTGAAGACAACTTTGGCACCAACCTATTCTATTTACGATCATAAGTAATCATACTTTCATGCTTACGATTGTAAGACATCTCCTGCAAACTCGAATACCTAAGTGTTTACAAGAACTATTTTCAAGAACAGTTTGCACACAGCCTAACAAGGGTTAACTATTCATAGGTTCCACTGCAAAGTCTAACGTTACTAGGCCATCAAACATACCAAGATTAGACACCTTGATTGGGGATAAAATTTGCCTTTACAATGCGTATAATATCAGTCCTTTTCTATGTGACAACCTGAACAATCAAATTCAACAAAACTTACCTGGTTTCGGAGTCTATGAGCTCTGATACTCACCTCCTATTTACATATGTAATTCCCCAACTTGCCTGCAAGTACCATCTGGCATAAGAACAATTAGCACCGGGATGGCGCCCTCCCACCTCTAGAGGGCGCCGTGGCTAGGCCACTCATCCTCTCTCTTCATAGGAGGTGATGAGGAGCGAAATAGACTATCAATACTTAAACTTGTTTGTTACGAGTAACTAAACAACTAAGACTCTTTTAGAAGTAGCAAGTTTGGAAAAGTACCATTCGTCGAAGCTTGCGAAGGACTAAGTTTTACTTTCACAAAATGAAACTGGTCTGAGCGCGGGCTTGTGCGTGGACGTGGCATAATCAATGAGCTTATGATAGTAGTTTTCGCTGTAAACATACAACTTCCCTGCACATGTTATTTAATAGTAGCCCAGAAAAGTAGGTGCATTACTCAGGGTAACCCTTCCAGTGAGAAGGAACGTGTTTACAGTTGGTCTTTTCACTTATCCCTCGATACAGGGTTACCCTGACTAATAAAATTACATGGAAGACAATACCCTACATGCCAGCCCCTCATTGGTTAAAGCCTGAGGGACCTCTAACATCACAACTCTTTGAGTTGGGCTTTCCCATAATGCCAGAAAATGCTCCTAAATTCAATTTGACAAAGTTATGGCAATCCGCAAAGCTTTCCGTTTTGCACTTGAATAATTTCTGGGTAATGATTACTTAAAGTTTTCATCGGACAGTCTAGAAAAGGTGGGGGGGAGGATATGGAAAACAAAAATCAAACTCAGGGCACCCGACTTTTGTGTCGTGCAGGTATGGTTTCAGGTTGAAGAACTCAGGAACGTTATCGACAGTAAGTTTATTCCCAAGCCTGATAATAATTTTTAATGTGATTTAATGGTAAAACTTCGACCACTCATTAAACTTACATGCTAATGTACATTTTGCTAACAGGACTTTAAGTAGTCTATTTCTTTTATTATTATCACAAAGCATTGCAGGTAACTATGTTATACCCCTTTAACGTGAAATTATTGTGTGCATGCATAATCGAATGTGTCATAGTGTGTATGTGCTGCATGTGTATATGCCTACAGTTAACAGGGTAATGATGTAAAATTGGTTTTGACTACAGTAAGAGTCGGGTTTTTGGCCTGCCGAAAAACTGGTTTCCACTTTTCGGAAAACAGAACAGCCTTAATTGTGGGCCGTCACTTGAAAACCCTGGATCTATCTCAATGGAAGATGGGCATTAACGTTTCCGAGTTAAGTAGCCACCATTTTCTACCACATTTAAAGATCATTTTGAAATTCAGAAAAAAAAAAACACAAATTTATAGATGATTTCCAAAATCAAATTCCAAGTTTAGATATTATTTTCAAACTTAAATCATCCAAATTTAAAGACTATTTTCAAATTCAAATTATCCAAATTTAGAGACTATATTCAAATTCAAATCATTCATATTTCAGCTAAATTGTAAATTAGAACAGCCATCATGATCCAGTGTAAAGTTGTTTAGAAACAGATAGATAACAATTATTCCACATTTTCTCAACACTGTCACTTCATTCCCCTCTGTAGACGTACTTGTGTGCAATATCTGATTCCCTGATCATTCAAATCTCAAAGACTGAGACAATGTCCAGCTTCAAAGAAATTTGAATGGGCTGTAGCCAGATACTAAAAAAAAAAAAACAAAACCAGGGTTTTCTCTAGAACCAAACATAAATAATCTTCTTCAAACAAATAATAAATACAAATTTCAGGTCTCTTAAGCCACACTCTTTGATGTTGACAGGTCTTTCAATAGTTTTGTAGTATACAGTATAAACATCTGTTTGAGATCTTACACGACATGTACAACTGCAATATTTTACACTAACACCACTGTGCATAGGTGGCGGAAGCAGGGGGGACGACGGGACACATACCCCCTTAAATTTTTCAGTGGGGGAACGGACCTGCCTAAAAAAAATTGTAGGGGAAAAATGGGCGATTTAAACTAAATTAAAATTAACATCAAACATGTATAACCATAATTAATTATGTACGAAAATTAAAAATATGAATGACAGTCCTCCGTAGCAACCAAATATTGCATGTTGACGATTGGCCTGAGACATTTGACCTTTTCGGAGTTCCCCATAAACTTTACCATCATCAGAATTGCGAACCAACTGAGCTGAGCCGCACTTCTTTTCCGAATTTCAATTGTATTAGACCCAATTTAATATGAAAGAACAAGGTCTCGGAGACTCCGGCTTTGAGGAAATGAGGAAATAAGTAAATACCCAGAGCTCAACGCCAATGGGCTTCAGTCAGAACTTGCAGTCTGCCGGAAGAAATGGTCAGTAACTATTGTTTACAAGAATGCATCAGAGCCCTGCGTGAAGCTCCACGAGAAGTAAGAGTACTCCTACCAAACAAATTTCTGTAATTACGCTACTGTTGGTCCCGTGACAGGTTTAAACTGCTGAATGTGAAACTGGTCATGCAGCACACTTCGAAGACTGAAAACATGGTTGCGTGCTACCATGACACAAGTGCGACTTAACGCAATAGCACTTGCTCATGTTCATCAGTCCACTCTAGATCAACCAGATACTCATGAGTTGTGCGCTAAGTTCGTCAACAAAAAGAAGACACGAGTAGTCAGTATTTAAGAAAGGGTGTGTACACATTCCCCAAATAATTCCCGAAAGGCAGGCAAAATTGCAGACAACATCCCCCGAAATGTTTGATTACTATTTTTTGTGACTAGTGATATGACAAATAAATTCTTAGACTTCTAAAACAGAGATTTTATTCCCAGAATTCGAGCCTACGCTCTTCTGAATGACCAATGCTTTCTACACACTAAATGAGTGTACGTGCTCAAGCCTAACGATCTTGAGAGGTATCTAGAGTATAAATTCTGCATGAATTTCCAAAGTAATAGAGACAAATGTGTAGGAGACTCCCAATCAGCAATTCGCAATGTTTTTGTAAGGTCTTATCTTGTTATTTTTAGGTATGAAGCTCACTACGAAAGTAACTTTTCAGATTTAGTGAAACTAGGACTTACACTAGCCTAACGTATCTTAGTATGTTGGAGAAATTGAGCCCATACCGACTTATGGATCCTAACAAGAATTTCAAAACAAATATGTACAATTTTTCTTGCAAATTTGACTAAGAGATAACAAATTGTTTTCTTTGCCCACATGTTGGCTGTTTTAGCCCTCCTGACATCTTAACATGACTTTTAAAGTCTTGAGGAAATTAGTGTATTTCTGCAGAAATTTACGTTAAATTTTGACTTGTACAGTAAAGCCCTGAAAACTTGGTCGATTCTACTGTAATTGCGATGAATATTATTGTTGTGATATCTGATAGCTAGTTCGGAAAAACAGGGTTTTAGTGTACACATAGAATCATAGTAATACTGTTGAAGGACATGCTGATTTCTCTTTTTTTTTATGATCTACCTGTGTATAGATAAAACCAATATCAGTCTGACACATCCATTTTGTCATCTCCAGTATCAGTTAGCTGCATAAGCAAGAAGTTTCCTCGACATCATCACTGCAGAACTGAAATGTAACAAAGAAATTTCCTCGCACTCAGTGAGCCCCACTGACATACTGTGTATTAACTGTAGCATGATTTTGGAAACAACTTTTATGGTATTGGGCTAGCTGTGGGCAAAGTCAATGCGGTGGGGCCGATGTAATCACAGCCTGTGCAGTGTATCCGCGCATGGTGTGCAACTGGGAATCGTGGCTACACAGTTTGTCACCATGGGGATACCAGTCAACCAGTGTGGTCTCGGCAATTGCAATTTGTGATAGCACAAGATGCAAGGTGAGCCGCATGCGATCTATTTTATGGTTTGTGATAAGAGGCACGAGCAATGTGAGAAAAATGTCGCAACTGGTCAGTGTGTATTTTGTCAGAACATAATTATCTTCTCATCGAATTTAAAATGCCTCCTAATGGTCATATTTTAGGTAACAGAAGAGTTGAATTTGAGTGTCAAATGGGACATCATAACCAATTTTTTGGTTACGTGGTTTGGTGGTCACGTAACCAACACGCGACCACGAACGATCTTTCACGTGAAATCCGCAGGCCTGTCAGTAGTCTCCCAGCTAATCTCACTCCCACAAAGTCACTAAAAGTTGACAGCCCGCCCGTGTAATAATACCATAAGTAAAGTTTTGTTTGTCTTTCATTGATTCCATTTCTCATTATAATAAATAAAAATCATCTCACCATGGTATTAATCTTTCATGGTTACCCTTCCTAGGGCTCAGTGGTGTAGCGGGGGTGAGTGAGGTGAGAGGCAAACAAAAATAATATAATTTCTCGAAAACTATTCCACTTCCAAAGATAACAAAATTTAACATAAGATCGCATGTATAAGGACATTAAATACACCCCTCGTAGGATGATGACCACATAATTTCCCGCATTTTTAAAATACTTAATCAGATTTTGGTTCGCTCGTCCCCCCCAAATATTAACACTTTTGCCGCCACTGCCATTGTGCCATATGTTCTGTCAGTTGGCTCTGTTGCAGTGTAGAAGCTACTAACTGCATCTCACTCAAATACTTTCAGAAAAGCATAGGATTAAAAGCATCCTCACCAGTAACAAATACCCAACTCCTGGTATTGCCTCACACCAACCAGCACACAACAGGATACTAGGATATTTTTGATTGATATGAAGATGTAAAGGAAAAGACAATTCTTGGAATGTGCACAGCCAAGCTAAATAAACTAGGTCTGTTTGACCATCCATCAAAATACAGAGTGAAACCATAAATGAGTTCAACTGGACAGAACTTATTACAGCTGCAGGAAAGATGAATAGTATACAGAGGTGCAGGGCTAAAGATATGAACTGTAAAGGGCAAGGCCAATGACCTTTGGCAGGTCAACCTTTTTTTGGGGGGGGGGGGGGTGAGAGGGACTTTTTTCAGGACACAAGGCCATGCAGGAGGGGAAAAACAAGGCTAAAACTTGAAGGTATATACAAAACAGATATAATATGGAAAGGCATCAAGGTTACTATGGCCTTCAGTGCGAATAAATTTTAGGCCAATCGAGGCAAAGTGAAAGGGCCTAATGACCACAGCTTCTGTATCTCTAGTTCTGTGCCACCTTGGGTTGTACATCATGCAGTGTGTCCCTTAAAACTCTCATCTCTAGTGTGTGACTATAGTAGCAGTCTCCACTATGGTGGCAAATAATAGCCACACTTCCATCACCATCTAACACCCTCTTTCATACAATTCTTTCTAGTAGTTCAAATGATATTTCTGTCTTTCATGGGCTACCATACACTGTACATCTTATGGACTCAAAAGCTTGAGCTGTGTAACAATAGTGTAAAAGAGGGGTAAGGAAGGGGGGTCGAGTAACAAACATGGCAATTAAAAAGTACTACTCTCACAGATCATGTGACAACAGTACTCAGTGACTACACAAACTTCAAGCTTCAGTACCCCCTGACTACAGTTACCCCTCCTCTCTAACCCAACTTGTTTATCCTTCCCTCTATAATATATGTCCATGCTCTGGAGAGATAACTGTACTATTGTACACTGAATGGTGACAGTTGGTCACAGATGGCACTGCAACCAATGCTTATCATGGGTAATTGACTGACTGACAGTATGAACATAGACTAACAGTGCTATTTATTACCATTAAGTGCTGCCAATGTTTGAATTAGTGCTACACAAAAATGATTCTTTAGGCCTATACCATAGACAATCAAAAATATTTTTGTCTTTGTGCAGTCATCTTTGCCACCCTGTATGCAGTTACTTGCAGTCTCTTGTCATGTTTTCCATACAGATTGCAACATCCCATTTTTACATAATAAAATTTTAAAAATTGAATTGTGTGTGGTTAAACTATGTCACCTTCTGCCCACAGCTGCCATTTTGGTTATTTCTAATGTTGAGTGCTACAGTACACAGCTTTGTAAACCTCCCTCTATATAGAACTTCTGCAATCAAAAAAAATTGATACATCAACTTTCACATGCATACTGAATTACAGTACCATCAAGACCACTAGCACCAGAACGGAACTTAATTTTTGTTAATTTCATATCCATGCATACCTTGCAAATTATCACATTTTTATATATAAAACTCACTGTACATGATAACAGTTCCATAGTTTCTGCTATATATTAAACTACAAATTACTCCTACACATGTTCACATATTGTATATTCTATACCCCTCATACTAGTACAGTACTACACTGTGCAATGAGCATCACCTGACAGGAGTTAATTCAGCATGGCCTGGAATGCTACATGTATCAGAGAACATCAGAGAATGTGCTTTCAAACAGTCTTACTCCCAAGATTGACAAGAAGATGTAGCACAAATGACAGAAACTGACTTCCATCCTGCAATTTGATATCCAAATGTTATTGTCATCATGCATTTCGTTTCTTCTAGTCGAATGCTTGTGTCTGTATCTGGCGCCCTCAAAATAACAATTATCTTTCTCCACTGCCAGTGAAAATTAAGTGATAAGTAAATCTTTTGATGAGTATGAAGCTTTTTAATTGAATAAGTAATGAGCCTATCAAGCAACTAATCACAGGCCTTCCAACTTCACTAGTAACCAAATTAGTATAAAAAAGTCACCTATTACCTAAACTATGGAGAATGCCCTCTTTATAAAACCTGCATATCAGAAGGCACTTCTGAATGTGATAACTATGATGACATAAAAAAATTTCTTACTTAACTTTAGGAGGGTAAATGTCAAAAAATATTCTAGCAGCTACTGTAACTGTTCTGTTATCAGAAAATAGTTGTAACAGAAATAATAGTGCTTTATACTCTCTCCTCAATATTTTCAAAAAGGGAAGCAAGAAACCTTCCTCCTTAAAATTCTGAAATTTCCTTTTTTCTTAAATATGAACACCCTGTTTGCAGGTTTACTTTGAGGAAGGGGGAGAGGGGAGAGGGGAGAGGGGAGGAAGACCATCCAAGAAAGGTGGAAAGGGGGAAAACCTATATCCTAAACTCTCTTTATGAAAGGTGGCTCAACTGCAAAATGGTGCCATCTTTGGCAAGATTTGAACTCCCAAAATTACACATGAAGACAATTCAAAGTCGGACAAACTTTTTAATAGGAAACTTTTAGGTGGGGGAAGGAATAGTGTTAAAATCCAGCTTAGAAGAAGGGGAAGGTTAGGTACCATGGCTGGCCAAAAATAAAAAAAATAAAAAAAATTAAATAAAAAAAAAATAATAAAAAAACTGGAGACTGTATCCCAATGAACAGAATACATCATGTAGCCATAATGTATAGTTCTATACCTCTGCAATACTACCACAAGTTAACATGCACAATAAAATTCCCACTGCCAATAGTTTCTAAACGAGGTGTGCTGTTTTTTTTTTCCTGACAATAATTTTCAACTGCATGCACTATGATAGTACAGTATTGTACATCATGCAAGTCGTTACTGACCTCTCAATATCTGTGTTAATTCCAGTTCTAATACTATGGGTGTACAGTACGTAACAGATGTATCACTCGATTTAAGTTCCTTTGCAAAGCCTGATCTAAGTGGAATGTGATACAAACAGGGAATATCTCACGACCCTTTCTTTTACAAAATTATGTTGAATGTGAGGGTAGGAAAATCTGTAAGACCTTGCATTGACATCTAGGTTAGGCTTTATTGTCTCGCTCTCCTAACAGAGACACTACCATACAATAGCACTGCACAGCAAATCACCAGAGATGTGCTTATATCCTGGTAATTGTTTAGTCATGACACGTCCTCTGCATGGTGCTGCGATTATACCCTACACTGGCAGAAAGCCTACCTAACGTACACACCGTGTAGCTGGTATGGTTCACTGTGCAGATGAGAACTGTAGGCTATTACTTTTGTATGAGTCATAGTACATACAAGAAAGGTTGCATAATGTAAACAAGCCTGCAGTAAGGTGTTACCATGGAGAAGGAATACCACCACAACACAAAACAATTTTAAACAGCATATACTTTCACAACTCTCACATAGCTTTCATACTCCCTTGTCTTCAAGCGTACGATGTTTGTCTATGATACTATATGCACCACCATGTGGTAGAAATCAAACGGATGTTCAGTATCACTGAAAGCTTCACCTTGGAATGGCTTGAAATTCCACAAAATGCGCTCAAAGGCTGCAGCCAAGCTTTGTTGCTAATCAACTTAGTTACAATAGCACAATTAATTCCATACTTCTATTGGAATGTGCACAGTAACAAAGAGAGACTGTGGCTGCTGTATCTTAGCTATTTTGACATGGCGCCCAAATGGTCCACTCTGAACATTGCTCTTATTATTCCAATAGCTCCTGGCTGGAAATCAGTCCTGTTAATATATGACTGCCCAACTTCACTGCTTTCAAAGTGAATGCATTCCCCATGCATTGGGGAATAATGCACAATAGATGTAGCAAGGGGTAAGTATGAGTCTGCGAAGTGAATTGCACTCCCCATGCATAACCTTTACAGATTCATGCAAAATGTTCTCAGCTAGCACTGGAGGCAATAAATTAATTTCATATTTGTTTCCATTGTCTGACATGTTGAAACTCATGCAAAATTCCTTTTTTAGCCTTTTCATGTTAACACATTATCGTTGGAGTTGTTTCATCTCTTCAGCTGCTTCTGACTCTTTCAAAAATTAAATTTGTACTCTTCAAGATAAATTAATCTATATACTTCACAAAACTTTAAAATCTGCAGCTGCCACACTATTGTCTGTGATAGGATTCACTATAAGTGAATATTAGCAATTAAAATAAGGCACCCCCTACGGTAAATACCACTCAAGGCTACATTTTGCAAAGTTATGAAATTATACTTAATTTTAATTCCTACCTATAACATTTCTCCTCTTGCTGTCTGTCAGAGCTTGTGGAACAGATGGTGAACAGTCTTAGAATTGATGGCCTACCTGTATGTCAAAATAGCTAATGAATTGCTTGTCTGAGACATTTTGTTTTGGAATTGTCTTTTCGAGTGACAAGGCATGCGCTTCATTCAAATTACATTTCAAGTTCAGTGTCAAAACAGTGTTCCCTATGATTACGATACGGTAGCCCACAACCGACACGTTAAAATGAATGGAATGTCCTGCAGCCCCATAAAACTGGGGGTAGAGAGGGAAAACGCATACCATAGATACTGCAGTAAATCAATGATGGCACACACAGATTGCGATTAATCAACAGTTGTCTGAGAAAGTAGACCATGAAAGTTCTTCTGTTCTCATTACTAAATTTAACTTTTCAATGATTTCGCTGTCAGCATGTCCCAACTGTGCAACTAGAAATGGTTCAAAATGGATTCCCAACGATCAATACGTGGTTGTGTGCATTACTGTTTAAGGGTCAAGCTACAGTACATTCCAAAAATTCAGGTTGCTGCAAATGTCATGAAGAGGCAAAACAGAGAAGGTAGAATTAGGTTCTAGGGTGCCCTCAATAGGTAGGGGATCCTGCGGTGTTATTAGGTTTGTCAGATGGTTATTGCAGGCAATAATGGTATTCATATGTAAACAAGAGGTAATGAGGAGCAAAATAGACTCTTCATAATAATTACTGAATTTCAATGATGTGCTGCTGATACAAGCAGTATTACAGGTCTTTGACTAGTAATGTGTATCATTTATGAATATTCATTAGCAGTAACCTTTGATACATGTTTACATAATTATACACATACTTGTCAGCTGATTTTATACAATTCACTACATCTTCTGTCAGTTTATGGATATTACATCCAACTACCACTGCTACTGATTATTTATGGCCCCAAACTTCTCAACTTCATGCCATGAAAGTACACTAAATCTGATTTACACTACCCAAAATAAGGAGTAATTTCAAGAGTTGAATGAAAATATATGCTTGGTAAATGTTACCAAAATTTGTGTATGAATAATGTAACATGGCAATCTGGACCTAACTGAACGAATGCATACACTGCACAGCTGGCTTCAACTTAATCACTCAAGGACAAACATACATGTACTAGTAGTAGACAGAAGGTACGCAACATTCCTCATAGATGGCAGAGCTTCAAAATGGCAGCCTTCTTGACATGAAGAATCCCCCAAAATTGCAGGTAGGTGAGGGCTACATAAGAAACTGGGAAGTGAGGAAGGGGAATGAAGATTCAAAACTTTATAAGATAGTTTTAAGACGTTGGCCTGCTCATGATTTCAGTGCAGGTAGTGAAGGGATACGAAAAATAATGAATAATTGTCACATACTTGTACAAGCTTTCTTTCAAGGTCCCCTGGGAGAAGTAGTCAGGGCTGGGTGTAGTGAGGAGGCCATTTTATTCCCTTGTCCTAGCTCATGCAAGCATTGCTTATATACTTCTAGTTGAAACAATTACTTTGTGACATATTGATGTCACAAAGTAATTGTTTCAACTAGAAGTATATAAGCATGCAACTTGTGTAAAATGGCAATGAATATTTTGCCCTTCATCTAGCCCATGATACAATACTTACAAATATATATTACTCAGACTACAGCTAACACTTCCTTTAAAAAGCAGGAGGTAATATATCTGACATAGAAGCCGTGTGTTTGAATTTCTGAATCAACAAAACGCGGGGGAAATTGATGGTGCCAAATTACACCAATGTCCGATTTCATATGAGAGTCCTGCAGTTTTAGTTGGTGATTTGACATTTTACAACCTTTATAGGTACCGGTACAGTATAGTTTTTAAAATGAATTCAAATGCAGAACTTATAGTCATAGCTAGTGTACTTTAGAAGGTATGTTGCAAATACGCATAAAGTATGCAACAAAGCAGACGTTCAGCACTCTGATAGTATAGTGTTCACTGCATAGCACAGTGTTCACATAGTAAAGTGTGTACTGCATAGTACAGTGTTCACTGCATAGTATAGTGTTTGCTGCATCCTCTTAAAATGTTCATTCAACAAGTTAATAGTTGAGTACACCCATACTGAAAGCACTTGCAAACACATTCAATATTGTGACATTTAAAAGCGGCTTATTGAGTTGATATCGATTATTTTGTGACAAGTTTGAAGGAAACCACTGCACAGACCCTTTTCCAAATAGGAATTACAAAGGATTGTGGGATATAGTTTTGGTGTGCGTCATTTCTGTCCACAGTAAAATGCCATTGCCAAAAACGACCCATACCAAAATGTATCCCATAATCCTTTGTAATTGCCATTTGGAAAAGGGTCTATGAGAATGTCTCAAATTAGCCTCATTACACATGTACCCCTTCCCATAGTTACAGAAAATGTGAGAAATTGTAGTTTTTGTGGACAGGGGTTGCATATGATTAATATACCTAATGGTAAAAAGTGTCTGGTCACAAATTTGTAATAAATGACTTTATATCATTAATTACCCTATCATTGCCATTTCAGTTGTGTGTCAGACGTGCAGAATCTCTTAGTTTGAACATGTACCTTCAAGATGTGAGTAAATTTCAACAGGTGTGAAAAAATATCAAGAATTTTGGGAACCAACTCAATTAGCCCCTTTAAGCTGTAAATATTGTATGCAAGCATTACAGCATTCTACCATGGTACACAAGTTTATGAGCACTGGACGATTAAAGGGCACACATACTCACCCCAAAGTTTATTTGAAATGCCAACCACATGTATTTGTGCTTTTTCTGCAATCCTACCGGTGCATTCTTTGTTGCCCAGATGATTCTAACCATCACATGTTGGAGACAAGCCAGTCAGGCCTGATTTTTTAAAAAAAATTTCAGGTTGTCCATCACACAACCTGAAGCCAAATTCTGGTTGTCCGAAATTTTTTTTCTCTTATTCAGTCAACGTTTAATGTCATGCTGTCTAACACAGCACTCATCTGGGCAGAAGAAACAATTTTAAACTCTATGTCAAATTTGGAAGAAATATCCAGAGCTTGTTTTGAAATTCTTGCTGGGTGACACCATTTGGTATAAGCTTGATATCCCATACACAATAAACATGTATCAGAAAAGTGCATAGACCTGGTTACTCTAACTCTGAAAAGTATGGTAATGGGCTTCGTACAGGTCCACAGTAACAATTACAAAAAAAAAAAGCTTTGGAAAATCATGAGAAAGACAGTACGAAAATATCTACACATGTGTCTCCAATGTTTTTAGAAATTTATGTCAAATTCATGGAATGGATCTCTCAAGGTCACTAGAGCTTCCCTTCAACTAAGACACAAATAAAGGGGGTAAAAAGCATTTACGTGACAGTGGGCTCAAATCATGGGAATAAAATCTCCAGGTTTTAAAAACCCACGAGACTGTTAATCACATCATCCGTCATAAAGAATAATTACTACTTTTGGCATTTTCCTTAAACTTTTGCTATAAATTTTGCAAATTTACAATTATTGAGGACATGGTTTGGCACACTTTCTAGGACCCCATATACACCACTGCACAAAGACTTGAAACCCTGTTAACTGAAAATTTTCAATTGTCCAATCTACCTCTGGTCCTGACTCCTGACGTGTTACAGGATTATAGTGACATAGGCTAATTATAATTGGGGTGCCTCCTTTTGCCCCTCATTTGAACCTGCAGTCAAGATCAATGTGTGAACAGGCCTCAATTTTAAGAAAATTTTATGATTGCCCACTGGACAACCTGTTTGCCTTTTCTGGTTGTCCAAAAGAAAATTTAGTAATCCACACAGAAATTTGCAGGAAACCTAGAAGTAGTCTGTCAACTTGTTGCATGAACTTGGTTGTCCAATGGACAATCAACCAACCATCTTTTGGTTGTCCATCACAAATTCTTGTCATCACTGGCAGCCATCATAATCTAGCCCTGGTGAGATTTACATATTCAGTACGTACAAATAGGGAATAAGGAAGGGTGATGTTGATTCATTCATTCAACTTGAAGAAACTGTACTTTTCCTCTTATGGTTTCAGAAGCGCTCCCCAATGCAACAAAATTGTTCCAGGAAGGCTAAAACCTTAAGTGGAATACACTTTTAGCTACAAAATCTGCGATACCGAGTAATTAACTTCAATCACACCTTCTAAAGACATTCTGTGTGACATGGGTGTGAATACTTCACACATTCATATATTAATATTTCAGATAGTTTTATTTGCTTCCTTTAATAATCTGTGTATAGGCTGTCTCAATTCTTCTCTTATGTGTTATAGAGACTTCTGTTGGTGTCACCATCAAATTGACTTCCACTCAGCTGTTTGCACTAGCTTGGCGATCATAGAAAGCGAAATATTGCATTTAAAATGCACCAACATGGCACACAAAGAAAATCATTATTAAACCAGTCTGTCTTACCAATAAACTCCAGCAATAGCTTTATCTCCTCAAAATATTATGCCCTTCAAGAGAAGCAGATGCTGCATCATTTGAATTTTTCAAAGCCTGGGCCAACAAATCATTCTTGAGCAACAAATAACTGAATTTCTTTCTGTGGAAACCATCTTTCTTGGAAGAAATGCGACCATAGTGCCTTATTTTGAATTCTCTATCATTCTTTATCTATAAATACTGGTTAAAAATATGGAAATATCTATGAAACATACGAAACATTTCTTGTTAAAGCCATTATCCAGTTTAACTATGAATAGAAAAAATATGTATACAGTAACCAAATTCAAAATCACTGGTAATTTGCTGGAGTACCAGTGCTTTATCAAAGTGAGAAAAAACAAACAATTATCCCAGTCATTGAAAAAGCTTCACCCAGTTTGCGCACAATAGATCCATATTGTTGAAAATAATGGTTCTGAATACTTCATAGCAAAATAAAATACCCCAGGAATATTATTAACATGCAGGACATCTTATAGTACAGGGTCATCCTAGGGCTCAATTTAAACAGTCGTCCGGTCACCCATGACGACCAAAATTTGTGACAGACGACCAAAAAATGGTTGGATGGTTGTCCATTGGACAACCAAAGTTTATGCAACAAGTTAACAGACTGCTTCTATGGTTACTACAAATTTCTTTGTGGACTACTAAATTTTCTCTTGGACAACCACAAAAGGCAGAGAGGTTGTCTAAGGGACGACCGTAACATTTTCTTAAAATCAAGGCCTGACTGAATGTATTGTCCTTTTCTGATAATTCAATGGTTATCAGCCCATTTATGTGTCAATTGATACATTCATCCCATACATATAAATATTCTCAGGCTAAAAAATTTCAGTTACATCAGGGTTGGTGATTTTTTTATTTTTTTAAAAATATCATGATTTAAATCAAATAAATCGATTTAAATCATTAGAATCTTGATTTTTTTTCAATTAAAATCGTGATTTAAATCATGATTTTAATTGGCCTGATTTAAATCGACCAACCCTGAGTTACATATAAACTCAAAAACAAAAAATGTTTTATTGTTTTGTGCTTAACTTTACAACTATTATGTACGCTAAATTTTCATCCGATTTCATTTTAAAATGCTCTTTTAAAATTTATTTAAATTTATTTTACAAAAAAAAAAAATGTTGCATTTGCCAAAACAAAAGGGGTTGTATACAGCCAACAAGCCACTGATTTTCATTGGATTTCATCAATTTCTTTTTTTTTTTTTGTTGTTGTTGTTGCATTTGCCACAAGACACAGGGTTGCATATGGCCAAGAAGTCAAGGATTACCCAACTGGTTACTTCAACTCAATGGTCCTAGACTATCTCATTGCACTATAAACATGTACGGAATTCTGTTCAATGTTCTCAATCCTTAAATTTCATAAACTGTAGTTGTTTGAACAATTTTCAAAACAATTTGGAGGAATCCTCACAGTTGTCAGACATAAAGCAACACATCACACAATTTCAACCCCAAGGGAAAGAAAGAAGTCCCTGCACAGGCTGCATAAAAAATTTCAACATGTATAATACACATATGAAAAACTACATTGACATATTGGGGGATTCCACACATGCTACATGTAGAGGGCAGTAGACAAGAACTGATGTCAGTAAAATATGTTGGGTCAGGAAAAAAAGAATGATTACCCAGAGCTGTGAAACACAGCAGTGATTAGTAATCAGTAAAGGTCAATTTACTTTGCTATACTATTCCACTATACTGATTTGAGTGCTACAAGTGTTAATAATTGAAGCACTTTAATGTTTGGATAGATCTTAAAAGTTTACCAAGCACTTAAAAACGCGGAAGATGAAACTACTAATCACATGAGAATCAATCTTTGCCAAATGACACTTTTTTCTTAACCAGAACTATGTGTATCTGATTTAGCAGCAAATAATAAGCTGTTTTAGTGGCACATCTCATAAATGTCATGAATTAAATCTCACGGTATGATAGTAATAATATTCCTTAATTTATATTAGTACCAAGTTTCTTCTATCTTTTCCTACTATTATATAACTGTCCCCTGTCCTGGGTATGACGTTAAACTGCATCCATGTGGGGTGAGGAGGTAGTGCGTGACGAGTAGTTTGTCCCCAACTCTCGCCTATAAAATGCGCACATGATACCGTTATTACTCATCCCATGACTGGCCGGTTGTCGGCGCCACAAAACCGAGTACGCCCTTCCCCCTCCATGGTTGGTCCCCCTGTGGGCAACTTAAGGGGAGGACTTGCACTGTATTTGAAATATTTGCACAGTATTTGCACAATATTTGAAACCGAACTTGAACCGTATTTATCTAGTTGACACTATATAACACATCCGTGTTGGTGTATTGTTAAATATTATCTAACTGGTAACTGTCCCTTCTTTGTTAAAGAAAATGTTGAACAATTTATCATTTCAAGTCTTCTTTCCCTTTATGCCTCTCCTACCCTCCCTCCTCTCTCCCCCACCAACCCCTAGAAAATAACTGTACACGACTGGGAAGTTAAAACATTGGGCTAATTCATAATTTACTTTTACATAGTATAAGATCTGTAAAACATGAGGGCATATGAAGGGAGCTCCTTACAAGTGAACTCAAAATGGCTTCAGTGGTCACATTTCAAAATTGTTGTCACTAGCTTTTAAAAAAAACCAAAAACAATAAAACAAAACAAAAAAATGCTACAGCCGCAAATTCTCACTTTTTAGCTAAAGTGATCTTGATACCAACAACTAGAGCAGCAGATAGTGTAAACTAATGCACTTATCAATTGCAAGACGCACCTTATGACCCCCGGGAGAGGTGCGTCAATGTCCACAATGTGCGTCTGACATTCATGTCCACTAACGCACCCTGCGTCATAAAATGGACGCACCTTTGCTGGAAAATGACCCACCTAGAAATACGATTTTGACAGACCTTTTCCAGACAATGACGCACCATTTGACGCACCAGAGAAAATGCAAATATGGTCGTATGAGAGGTTATCAGAAGCGTACATAAAATTGGTTGGTTTTACAACTGATGAAAACTGTTCCTTCACCTCTCGAAAACTTCGAGCCACGACATTGTCTTCTTAACTTCAACGCGTGGTGACTCTACGTATGCTAGTGCTCGGGGAGGTGTTAGATAAGCATTAGTACGTACCGTTTGTATGTATATGTACAGCTACGGTAGTTCACATTGTACGTGAAGGAAGTGGGCACTCGAAATCTTGAAACAGTTTTGATATATAAAAGTAACGAAACCTGCCGCAGTAAACCCTGACTTCATGAATTTAATTAGAAGCTTGTAAAACTGATTTCTTTGCAAGCAGCGATCCGGGAGATTTGTAAGCAATTCTTCAGTTTATACAACACTAAGACACTTGAACGGATGTTTAAACAAATGCAAAATAAAGCTGTTCTATACAGGATTCCACATTAAGCACAACGTATGCACAATAGTCCTCAGTAAAGGCACGTGCATATAGCCGGCAGTCGCCGATAGCGTCCCATGCACGGTCCTTGCACCGACGACCCATTGAAAGCCCCGGCCGGGGTCTTAGACTAGCACACTGCTGGTCGCAAAATTGATATTCTAACAGCAAACCTAGGACCTAAAAATCTTAATTTAGTACCATAACTTATCCTTGCAAATCTTACACTAAAATATTGCAGTTGTTTTTATCACTTTAAGCCTCTGAAAAGTTCCGAAAATTTGAAATAAAATCATCAGCTTTCCCATTTCGTAAAATAGTGTAGCGTTCGAAATATTTGTTGATATCAGGGTGCCGTGTGCATGGCAATGTGCCTTCGTCACAAAGAACATTTTATTACTGTAGTTCCCCCATACACTCACATGGCAAGTTGCCGCTGCAAACATTCCATACTGACGTAACAACGTAGCTTATTAGCATACTGATGTAAACAAAGTTCCTTATTCACGTTGTAAATTTGACGGCGCGAAAAGTTGCTGATATCATTTCAAATTTTTGGCCCTTTCCGGAAGCTCTCAGTCATCATAAAGAACTGCAAAACTAACGTAAGATCTGCAGAAGAAAAGTCATGGTAAAGAATTAACATTTTACGTGCAAAATTTGCTGCGAGAAGAAATTCAGTTTAAACCATCATACGGCCGGCCGATCTGGAAACCATGTGTGCATACAGTGCATACATTGAACCATTCAACTTTCTGTGGCTTAGCTTGTTAACTGGACCCTAAAAATCTCATTAAAATGGTAAAAATATAACCACACAACTTTAAAATGGCTTACAAAAATTCTAGCACTGAGAGCTTTTCAAATCTGTGAATATTTGCACATATATGTTTACTCCAGAGGTACAAGATTTTAGTTCCGAACGTCATGGTACGATCGCACAAGCAAGCTACGTCAGCCTTTTCCACACCGTGTGTAATGTACGTAGACAATATGCCTCAATCACATTGATTTAACCAGAACGATCATTAAAAGTGTCCAAAAATGACCCAGTAGGTCAAGTAACCCCCTAAACATGTACATGACATGTGCAGAAGACCCTCAAAAAACTATTTTGAAAATATTCGCAAGTGTCAGAGCAAATATTGCCTTATACGGGCCCACTTTCTAAGAGGGGCTTGGAATGTTTACCATTGCCCAACGTGACACCAATGAACTACCGTAAGCATGCATGTGTCTCTGTACTCACTCAGAGAGCTACAGGGCTTATATAAATTTTTCAATATTTTCTTGAAAAATATTTACAATTGTTGTGATTGTTTACTAAAATTGTGTTGTGCATTGGAATTTTGAAGTCTTTTTTCTTGCTAAGATGACTTTGAAGGTGGCTCTATTTTTTATCATTTTAAAGTTTTTTGTAATATTGGCCATACATAACAGTGTTACGATGAAGTTTTAAAACAAGAGCCCAATGGGCACTGTGGTTCCTTGCTGAATGTAATGAAACTGAGCCGACTACTGAATGAACCAGTATTTCTGTTGATTCACAAAATCTGCTCTGTAGACAATGCACATCTTGTGTTAACACATTCAAGCATAAATAAATTGTTCTGAAGAAATACAGCCTACAGGCACTTCAGGGGATATCAACACAGACAGTATACAGTTACAATTTGTTTTATTCAATTAAGCAATCACAATTCATGCACGCTCAATGGTATCTGATCCAAATGATCAGTAACTTGGTTCTCTTTATAAAACTAACAACCCATAGTAGCATTTAATTAATCAATTCTAATTTCCAATTCCTGCAAGCTCACATGTCCTAATCTAAGGACAAATGTTGTCTGTCTAGTGAACTTTCACAACAGTCCTCTGCTTTGTGGGCAGAGAATCTTCTGCAATATTAAAAAGTAGTACTTTATGCACGTTTTCATAATGGCAGGATTATGGATTAAAATCATAATACTATAATTTCAATTAAAACTGAGATACTTGGCATCTCTGAAAGATGTCCCACATCTTTCAGTCAATGATACAGTTTTGTGCTTATATTTTTTGACTTTAGGAATTCTTGGGAATTTGCTTTTTGGCATCTGGTGATTTCAACTCTGACATCCAACAAATCTCATATGGGTTTTCTGCTAGATTTAATGCAACACCTCAAAGCAAAAATCTATTCAAGCCTCCTACACTGAGATATAGAGTTGAAAAGGTTTGCAGAGTTTGACCTCCAGTGACCCCAGATGACCTTTGGTCTCCACCAAAATTTTTTCCCCTCCATAAGGCATCCACTAAGTATGAAATTTATCCAAGCTTCCTACCTTGAGATATTGTGCTAACAACAAGGCTATCAGTTTTTGACCCTTGGTGACCCAGATGACCTTTGACCTCCACCCAAAACTGTATGGCACAGCTTCTCACTATGGTGGATCTATATACCAAGTATGAAATCTATCCAAGATTTTTTCCTTGAGATATTGCGTTAACAAGGTTTTCAGTATTTGACTCTCAGTAACCCCAAATGACCTTTGACCTCCACCAAAAATGACAGGATTCATCTTCTCACCATAAGTCATCCACATACCAAGTATGAAATCTATCCAAGCTTCCCACCTTGAGATATTGTTTTAACAACAAGTTTTCAGTGTTTGACTGCTGGTGACCCCAGATGACCTTTGACCTCCACCAAAAGCTACAACATTCATCTTCTCTCCATTATGCATCTACACACCAAGTATGAAATTTATCCAAGCTTCCTACCTTGAGATATCGTGCAAACAAGGTTTTCGGTCTTTGACCCCTGGTGACCCCACATGACCTTTGACCTCCACCAAAAACAATAGGGCACACCTTCTCACTATGACAGATCCATATACCAAGTTTCAGTTTAGTCCAACTTTCCCTTGTTGAGTTACAGCGTACCGAAGCAAGTGTCACACACACACACACACACGCACGCACACACACACATACACACACACACACGCCAAGCTGACTACATAGGTTCCTTTTGCTAACGCAAGGAACCAAAAATTCAAGCATATCCCATAAACACATACTTGGACAAATTTTAATGAAACTTGGACACAGTGATTGATAAACAATGGTTTATCAGCCGTGGTCAGGGAACTAAGGTCAAAGGTCTTCTTGGGTCATTTTGGCCATTTTATGAATAGCCAAAAAAGGCAGTGCCTTTAAAAGATTCCGTGACGATCTTGGACTCGATGTTAAACATTGGTGATATACAGCCTGCAACTATGGTAGTTGCTCAGGCTTCATTCAGGACATGTTGAGAAAGTTGAAGTCAATGGTCATCGTGCGGTCATTTTAGTCCACCTTTGCCACGGCTTATAAATACCTTCCATTTCTCAACATCTCAACTTGCAGTGGTGCTGTACATTTTAATTTGGCCGGCCCGGGACTTCCCAAAACGGGCACCCATGAAATTTACTTGGACTCTTAGAAGAGAGAGTAGAGGGTATCATGGCCAAACAGAACACTGTTATGATGAAATATTAAAAAATTTAGACATATCCCATGAACACATACTTAGACAAGTTTTGATGAAATTTGGACAAAATGATAAATAGAGTGGGTTATTACTTATTAGACTAATATTAGTAGTAGTCAGAAAACTGAGTCAAATGTCATCTTGGGGTCATTTTGGGCCATTTTATGAATAAACTTACCAGGCAATGTCTTCTAAAGATTCAGTGAGTCTTGACCATTGGTGATTCACAGTAACTTTGGTAATTGCTTCATTACGGGTTTACTAAATCTGAGGTCAGTAGTCATCTTGTGGTCAATGTGGTCCACATTTACCACCTCTAATAAACACCTTCCCTTTCTCAACTCTCAACTTGCACCAGTGATACTCTACATTTGGGACTACCAATAACTGGATGACAGTTACACCCATGAACTTTGCCTCGGACTATTAGAAAAAGAGTTGAGGATATATATATATCGGCCATATATAAGATTGTTACGATGAAGTAGTGAAAAACTAAAGACATGCCCCATGAACACATACTAGGAAAATTTTAAATGAAACTTGGACATAATCATGGATAGACATTGGGTTATCAGTAGCATGTGACCAGGGAACTAGAATCAAAGGTCATCTTGAGGTCCATTTGGCCATTTTATGAACAAAAAAAAATTTATGTCTCTCAAAGGTTCCGTGGGACTGGCTATGATCACTATTGATACACCATAGGACGGTAGGCCTAACTTTGGTACCGCAATGGCTTCATTTCTACAGTAGTGAAATTTGAGGTCAATGGTCATGTTGTGGTCATTTTGGTACACCTTACCACTGCTTATGACACCTGCTTTTTCTAAATTCTTAAGCAGAAGGGTTGGGCGATATGAAAAAAACATATATCGTCAAAGTTCACACGAAAAATTTTGCGATGTATCGACATATGAACAGTAAAACGTATAGGCAATGATGAATATATGCACCAATACTACGCAAACACATTTTTCTAGGCCTTTTTTCGATAATTCGATAATTACTGCGATCTATCGATCGACTTCCAAGCATTATCAAGTGGGCTACCATTTTTTAAAATATTTATGAGACATTTTTTAAAGCCTCATACTAAGCCGTCTACAACATTTTCAAAAGCTTTAGTTGCGTTTGTTTTACGATCTGACTTCACAGCTACTTTTTCCGTACAACTTGCAAATTCCGTTATACGTGCTTACTGTGTAGGCTAGGCCTACGCGTGATTAAGGGGTCTCGTAGCGATCACGGGATTAAGAGCCCTCCAAAAATTATCCAGAGGGCAAACATTTCTTAAAATGTTTATGGAGCATGTGTAAAACACTCTTACTAAGCCCTATGCGACATTTTCGAGAGCTTTACTTGATCAGTATTTCCGTACGATATTTTTCTTCAGGGACATGTCTGTAAGAGCGCTTAGGCTAGCCTAACATGTAACGTGTGTTATAGGAAAAGTTCGGTCGAGCCCATATAGTGGCCGCATCTTTCCAGACCGCGTGCGGGTAAACTTGACAGTTAACAGGTTATTGTATTGTACACTGTGTATATAGCATGGTGGAGAGGATGGCAAGATATTTGTATTTGATTGTGGCCTTCGTTTTTTTGTGTCTGTGCCAGTAAAATATAGTGCAATTTGTGCACGGCGTGAGCATGTACCGGGAGTTCTTTAAGCCAAAAATAAAATGGATACTCAAGACACTGTGGAAAGTTTTATACTGTGCAAAAACATAGTTTCCTATCATTCAGAAAATAATGCAAGGACATTGACGCACGTTGACACACCTGTGCGGCAATGCTTTGACACACCAAAGCTGTATTTTGACGCACCCCTTCGTCATAAATCTTGCGGACATGACACACCCATGACGCACCTTCCCCGGGGGTCATTAGGTGCGTCTTGCAATTGATAAGTGCATAACGACATATTACACACTTCATTTCTTACGGTAAACAGAATTCTCGCAGACAAATGCTACAGTTTCATATTTTCCAGTCCTAACTGCAAAATCGCACTTGCCACTTGTAAGAGACAAAGTGCTAAATTTTACCCTGGACTTAAAATGAACTCAGGGCAATTAAATTGTGCAACTGAATCGAGCCTCTTTACAGTGAGGACTGTTCATTCTGCAATGATGCTGACCGCAACTCAAACATGATTTTTTTTTTACTGTCTTGTATTTTTCATTATGTTTTCTTGATTCTGCTTTTTCTTTTCATTCACAAAATGTGATTCTAGTCCTTTTAGAAGAACTAAATTATACAATATTACAAATACACATTCTTGATGCCTTGAATTGCTTAAAGACAGACTGTCATCACCCCAAAGTATATTTTTAGTGTATATATATCAAAATTCTCAGTTGGTGACTGCTGTTTGATTGACATCAAAGTTTGAAAATTTGAAAGATGCAGAGTAGCTCACATTTCACACAAGGCAGAGAGCGTACTTTTATTACATTTTATAGCCTTGTGTGCTCACCAGGACATGGCCTTAAGCAATAAAACAGGTTTATTCTTGCACAAGGAAGAGCTTCATACAGTTATGGGAGGAGCTAGAAGATGCATAGTTGGGAGAATTGGAACTGTCTGGGATCAAGAAAATTCCCCTTTAAATACAGGCATCTATAATATTGAAGTACAAATTACATGCTCAGAGAAAATTCTTTGTATTAGCCATAACCCAACTCTTAACCGGTGCTGTGGCCAAGTGGATAAAGGCGGTGGCATTTGAAGGGAGGCAGCTTAGCAACCGGGATATCCGGGGTTCAATCCCTGACAGGGTCAAAGTCAGGTAGGTTTTTCATCCCAGAGCAATCTACAGTTTTCCTATCTAGGCACCCTCTGAACTGGCCTTTCAAAAGATACCAAATTTGACCTAAATTGTTGAGTTGGTTAGCCACCCGATGTGAAGTTGTAATTCATTCGCCACATACCCTTCTCCCACATCCGTGGTTGTTTAGCGTCGTAAAATAATTGCCCTTCAAGGCCTGAATTAAATATCACATACCAGTACTGTTTAATGTTTAAGCAGGTGGCGCAGAACTGAAGTGAGATGCCTCATGCTGGGGTAGTGAGGATTCTCAGAAAGGCCAGGTGATTTTAGCATCGGCTATATCTACACTTAGTTGGGCCTGTAAATATCTTCCTTGACCAGTTGTTTTACATCCTCACTGGACCTGATGGCCATGTTGAACATGTTGAGGCAAAAATGCAGAAGGATGATTTAGGGTTCTAGGCACCCTCTTTTGATGCCAGACGGTTATTGCAGGCAATAATGGTACATATGTAAATAGGAGGTAATGAGGAGCGAAATAGACTCAGCAAACCTTAAACCCTGATTATACTTAATTGGGTGTACACATGCATACCAAACATGACAAGAAACGTTCTTTCTTCACCATGAAGTGAAAAGCAGCAAAACTGGCAAGTTACAACTAGAAAGTGTTGAAGGTAATCCATTTCTACTTAATGGGAAAATGCAGTCCCCCCAATTTGAATTAGTGTACCCTGCCATCCTGATTCAGGAATGGGCTCCTATCAATCATGTGACAATATGTTTGTTACTTATTTGTTGAATTCATGCAGTAACTCCTTAGTTTACCTTCAATATTCAATGCTGTTATACAGAAACAGAACGAAAAATTCTTATGAGCAAGGTAACAGGAGGTTTGTAAAATTTACCAGATGTTTGAAAATAAACTTGGGGTGACTGCTTTCTCCCTTTAAGGAGGGAGAAGCAAGGTTTTTGATAGGATTGCCATCACCTTTAACCACTATCTCCTCATAAGTTTTTAACAACAATGTTAAGGAAATAAAAACATCATCTGCTCATGAATTATAAAATAAATACACACAATTTCTACGACTGACGATTAAATGAATAGTGACGTACACACTCCCTAATATCCCTTTGACTTCTGACCGTAAACACCTACAGGGTACATTCAATTTCCTGTCAATTTGTTGCGGACATCATTATCTATAATGCATTAAAATCCAAACATCTCCATAATACCATCATCAATCTTCTTTATATTAAAAGCATTGATGGGTACTGTCTAGCTGTAACATCAATATTTCTCTGATTCGTTTCCCTTCTGTCTTCATCTCTCTGACTTGCTGTACATCCCTTGAGACCTGCAGCACTGAATCGCAAGATTTAATCCATTATCGACTAGCTAGTAGGCACATTGTGCTACGACAATGCTGACCCTCTCACGTCATACAATTTATTTAGGTCGTCAAGACCAATATGCTTGCATATCAAAACTAAGCACTGTGAAAGCCTCATTTTATTTCACCGTAGGTTCATGTACTACAATACACTCATATCTAGACTAATAGAAACACTGAACATGCAACCTAGAATAGATTTTTCTCCATCAGTTTGTATTGCAATTTGTGACTGTTAGCCACATCATTAGGGCATGCTGTGCACAAATTTTCAAAGGGTGTGTAGCACAGTTGTAGTACTTAATAATTTGAAAGTGTACTTTGGATAAGTACTCATATTAAGCATGAAATGATTTAAAGTTTACATCTACAGTACTTTACATAATATTTAGAACAAATGTACAGTATCTTTGAGAAATGACAGGAAAGAACAGGTAAAAACTGCAGTATGTCTTAGGTTTTCTGTTTTGTCTTTTGGTAAAATAACGAAATATACAATGCTTTCAATGGCATGAAGCCAAACAATAACAACAGTTTATCAGGGTCTCAGGCCCACAGCATGAGTAACCCTTGGTGCATACTAGCATGGTCAAACTAGAGAGCTGCCACTTGGTCCGAGTGGCAGCTCCCTGGTCAAACACACACAGGCTCTGGCTTTTGCAAACTTTGTCAATTAAGTCAAAAAGCTTGCAATAAACGATTATCAGTCTCTCAACCTCCTGAGCAAGAGATCAGAAATCCTCTTACAATGCCGACATCACAGCCCACGCAAGAAAAAATCAGTCAAGTGGATTAAGGGTTAAACACAGATACCGCAATAACTAGAAAATCATTATTCATCTGGACCTCCTGATGAATGTATAGCGTGAAGCTCTGCATGAGTACTTAGAGGTTTTATGCTTTTACTGCTTTTTCGCCATAACCAATTAACTCTCTATAAATATATATGCATACATATAAATACTGTACACATACATATTGAACTCGTCTACACAAGTGGTAGGGAAAATAATTTGATACAATAAGGAACGATAGTATAACGACCTCTACAGCCTGTAGGTTGCTAGTATCCTTAATTAGAGGGACTACTAGTTGCTACATAGTTTTAATGCTCAGAGGGGTTTGCTAAGGACTAAATACAATGACCTAAAAAAAAGCAATTTTTCTGCTGTGGGAGGTGAAAACTGCATCTTGATGGCATGTAGTGTTTGGAAGATACTAATTTCAAAGAAACACATTTTTTCCCGAGAGAAACAGTGCATTATGGGAAATATGTTATGTCATCACGGCACATTGATAAGATATAACGTTTATCTTTATGATGTTAAACCCCCTGTGGAGAATATTGCTTTCTTTGCTATATCCTACCAATGATGTAGTTTCATGCTAGATCTACATGAAAAGATAAACATTCCAACAGTATCAAATTTCATGGACAAACAGGACACTGAACTATAGAGAAAAACAAAAGAAATCTAAGGCAATGTGTCCACTTTACAGTCTGTGACCTTGAAGAGAACTGGAGGTCCTGTATTTTTTGACAAAAGTAACTACTTACCTTTAAAGGCAATATGCAGATGCCCCAAAATTTGCTTTGAAAAATCAGCAAACTCTTGCATATCTCCTCTTATTACATTACAAACACCTCTGAAGGAATTTTGAACGTAACTATTACAAACAATAGGTAAAGCAAGGGGAAATTTTCCTTGAATTTCATAATTCACTCACAAAAACATTGTCATATGATCAAATTAGGCCATTCAAGAACTAGAGTGCTGGGGCATACTTAACTCTGATTGGGGGGGGGGGGGGGCATACTGCATTTTCCCTCTAAATGAGATATTTTGAGTTAGATGGAATAATACTAAAGGGTTTGAGGGACATGAACTGGATTTTCTTTTTAACATGAGACCTTTGTGAAATGCCACTGGAATATGCCTTTAACAAAATACCTCACACCTATCTCTCTACACCAGTAAAAGTTCTATGGTTGTCTAATTGCAACAATACTGGTTACACTGAGGGGTAGGTCTCTTTATACAATACTACTGCAAGTGGCTAAGTGGGAAGAAGGCTAATGAAATAGGTCCAGGTTCCTGTGGTGGTAGGGATATAGCAAACCACCTCAATAATCAGGCTCAAATTTGAACTCTTCCCACACTCAAGGCCAGTTCAGATGGGGAAACCAAAAACTGTCTAGAAAACGAAAAAATCTCACCTCTTTATGATCTGACTAGGGACTGAATGCAAAGCCTCCTGGTTACTTAGCAACAATGTGTAGGTTTGCTACACAGAACAACAATACCAAATGCCACTGTATGCAGGACTTAATTAAATATATTTTCAAATGACATAAATGCAACATCACTCCAAAGTAAAAACACGATTGCATTGAAGCATATCCTTGTCTTATGTGGTCTACGACGTACAAAGTCATTCCTAGCGGCGAGTTCCTCTTTTTTTTTTCTTCTTTTAGTTCTATTCAATTCTGTATTCATATCCTGCAGTTTTATGGAATGGAAACTGCCACTGGTCTAAAAAAAGGTTCTGAGTGTTTACTTTAACAGTATGACACTGAAAGAGACAGAGAGAACTGAACAAGGGTGTCAAAATCAAATTTAGACTAACCTAATCATATGCAAAGGAGTAGGATAAAATAGCACTGTACTGCCATTGTTAATAGACAAAGGTACAGTAACTGTACAAAAGTTTGCAATACTTGTGACAGGACAAATAAAACTGCCATACCTACAGTATACAGCATTGCCCCCCTATTTCTGGCACAGCCAAGGGAGGGTAGGGAGTGGCAGGAGGGGTGCGGGATTAGTGGTTTGACCTATCCTGATGGGTGGGTAATGAAAAAAAATCAAAATGCTCTACAAAATGTTACCCACAAAGCAAGTTTAGTTTGCAGTAATAGACCCTTTTCCAAAGAGCAATTACAAAGGATTATGGGATAGACGTAGTGTGAATTGTTTTTCACCACAGCAAAATGCCATTGACAAAAAAGACCCGTACCAAAACTCTATCCCACAATCCTCTGTAACTGATATTTGGAAAAGGGTCTATGGCAGTTGTAATCAACCAAGGCAAACATGATATTTTACATATTTGCAATGTCATTCATAATTTTAAAATCCATACCACAAGCCTACACTGAAAATGTCTGAAAAATACACACTCAATGGCTGTCACATATCATCCCCAAATTAGATGTTCCACACCACATCTACAGTATCTCCTGTCAATAAAATGAGTCGTCAAAATTTGATCCGTATTAAACCCAAGTGGTTATACCGCAACCTATCGTTTTTACAATGCCATTATGAGTGTGGGATGCTTAAGGTTAATACAAGCCAGTGGCATTAAAATAGACTTTGAATTTGCTTATCTTGCATTTACAGTGGAAAGGGCTGATAAACCAATACTGGTCTAATGTACCTTTATAGGGTGTTCTCCCATCACAAACATCAATAGCCCTTGAAACTTCTGAACTCCACCTTGAGCCTTGACTGTTTGATGGCATAAAATAAATCCATGGCTGTTTGATCAGTAACTCCCAGGGCATTGATCAAACACAAGTCTATCACACCATTTCATGAGGAAATTCCCTTTGACATTAGGTTCATATATATTGTTATGATACTGAGTTTCCTTCACACTCGGCAGGGAAGGCTTTGGTAGTCCACACTTTAGTGAACGTAGGGTATGCCTTGTACATACCTTCAACGAACTGAGAACTAAAAGAAAGAAAATGAGGGGAAGGGGTGGGAGAAGCAGAAGCAGAATGACTAGATCAGAAGTGGGGAAGCTCCAGCCCATACGACTGCATACGGCCTACAGGCCAGAGGTTTCCCGCCCCTGGACTAGAGCGTATTGAAAAAAAGTAAACACAAATATATTCATTCTAAGAGGCATGACCATATATCACAAGTACAGGTACTCAAGTGTTGAGTGGGGCTGCTGTTTGGTTATTCATCTTGAAAAAGCTGGATTTGCCCTTTAATGCAGTCTGAAGAGCACACAGTTATTCCCTGCGTTCACATGGGAAAACAAAAATTAAATCTTGGTGACAAGAAACACAACAATCATCTGCAGTTTTAGCTATTAAGACTTCAATCACATTCACATGGAGGGGCAAAGCAGTAAGCAAGGTAACATGTTTCTCATTGAGGTGTCCACAAACTTCCACCTGTTTTTGTTAACACATATAAGGCACAATAGGAATTGTACATGTTTCTACACAGTAAACTGTAAAACATTTGACAGTAAACATGTAATCCAGATGATGAGAGCAATCACATGCAAACTTTTAGATGATCTGATAACAAGCTCATGGTCTTGATGATAAGCCTACAGTACTCTCTATCTTGATCCTGGCAGTGCATCTTGATGACAGGTGCATTCTACATAGGTTTTTGGTCACAATCTCAGAACAAGCTCATCATATGTTGATGCATAAGTTTCCCATGTGAATGCAGTGGTTGGATATCAAGACTAGTGACAGCTAGAGCAGGGGTTCTCAAATATGTTACGATGGGAGCCTCTTTTGCTGGAGTTTTTGCTTTAAATTTACAGTAGTAGCCAATTAGCTCCACTCAACACATTTTCTTATTATTGAAATTGAAATTGGGGCTCCTTCAATCTTCTGCGTGCCATTTTAGCACTCGTTGTGGCTGCAAATGGCCCACGGGATGCCACTTGAGACCCCAGGAGGTAGAACAACCTGTCTACAATTTTTTCAAGAACAATGAGCAATTTGAAAACAATGAGGACAACAGCGGCACTGAAGAATTCTTTCACGACCATGAGAGGCAAACAAGACCAAACCAGAGGAGCACATCCTTACAAAGTTGGAAACGCTTTTAATTTTCAAAAACAAGAATGAAAAAAAAAAGAAAATTCCAAGGTGAGTCTGTAGACAGAACAATTAATCTTCCATTCCATGGTTCAAAAGACAATTACTGCTGTTTTTTTTTAAGGCAAGGGCACTAGACATCCAATGAAGCATAAACATTGTAAATTTTTAGCTGATGGGCTTACCACTTGTAACACATGGTTGCTTTAGTAAAGATCGCTCCAGACATACTGAATAACTTTGGCAGTCAACTTCTTTCAATTGCTTAAAGAGCCTATGAAGTGACAAAGTACAGCCATTTGATATCATTCTCTGACCATATCTATCACCAAATATAGCCCTAATGTTTGAAAATACCCCCCCCCCCCCCATGAAAGAGAAATGCTAAAACGAAATGGTACCCCTTCCAGTTCAACAGCTCAAAAAGTGAAAGTACATTGACCCAAGAATGATGTCAGCTCCGGTACTCAACTACGCAGTGTGTGTATGTACCATGCACTTCCCTTGTAATGTTCATACCACGTCAATATCGATTATCTACAGAAACTTGCCCGAATTTGTATGAATCTTTGCCCATTTTTGACTAAGATAACACAAGAATGATGACAAAGGATCACATGGCTGTGATTAGTCACTTCATAGGCTCTTTAAAGTCACATATGTACCTGTCTTCACCTGTACCTATCAATGTTTGGTTCTAAGCAATATTATCCAACAGTTCTTGTCATGGTAAATTTGTCCTTGGATTTCCCTTCTATCTGCCTTGCAGTTTTTCCAATGGACACTGTATGTGCAGTACATGTCCACAGTGTTTGTACTAAAATGTTCGAATAACCACACAGTTCGTAAATATAGATACTGTAACTTGATAGTAGGATCTGCAGAAAAAAGTCAGACATACCTAGCCAATATTAATCAAGAGTGTCACTATCCTAAAAAGCATGATATTTAAGGTCACCACTAACTTTGTCCCAAGAAGTGACGCATGCAAACAACAGGTACATGCAGGACCGTTATTTCCATACTTTTTCTGGGATAGTTTTTGGATTCTACACCCCCTATCTTGTCATAGGCTTACAATGGAGTAAGCTTACTGTATCTAGCGCTGTATAATTTAAGTTCTAGTTCTGTAGGGTGTTTTTTAACTGATCGGTATGTATCACCCAGGGGTCTGCAGACCTTTTGGATGTCTTTCTTGTATCTTAATACTGTTGTAACATTGTCTAACGTTAGCATTGTGAGGGACACTTAACTTTGCCAAGGGTTACTGATACTTCTCACCATGTCAAAGCATTTCCATTCAAATAATTTCTGAAGAGTACTTATGACCCTACAAAGTAGATCTTAAGCAGTCATCCCAACCTTGCTTTAATAAAATGTCTGCTGAACCTACATACCTTTTTCTCACAGTATTTCCTGCAAAAGGTACTTTTCTTCATGATGTCCTTTAAAGTACATCACAGTACTGCACCTTACAGTAAACCAAGGTGTTATGTAATAAACAATTCAATACCACAAACATGCACAGCCACATCGTTACTTGAACAACTGTACTGTTTAGTATGTACTGGACTGATACCAGGGATGTAGCTATGGTGGGCAGCACTGGGCAGTGACACCCAGCACTCCATATTCCCACCCGGCACTCCAGGCAAACACACGTCCCCCCGCCCACCACAAATCTGCCTACCGAGACCTAAAACTAGCCCTAAATTTACTCCCTAAAGTAAAATGAGGGAAAAATGAAAAATTAATGGCTGAAAAATGGGGTAGATGCCATGGGGTGGGGTGAGGTGCTTTCCCCAGAACAGACAATTACCCGGCACTCAAATTTTGCTAGCTACAGTACATCCCTGACTGATACACTGAATTGAACTAAACATGCATGGCCACACCGTTAATAGTTAAGGACTGTACTATTTAGTATGTAATGGACTGATACATTGAAGTCAATCAAACTGTCCCATTTTCCCACCTTACGGATGCCTTAATTGTAGATCGTATTATTAAACCATGTCCATGCAAGCAATGATAACAGTGCTTCTATCCATCCATGGCAAATTAATGCCTATTATCCATGTTTCATTGATAATATGCTGATATTAATCACACTACATGCAAATGAAGACTATAAACAGGGAATACACCAGTCACCCAAATCATTTTTTGACACATCTGCTAAAATACTAAAAATCCCTTCGTAATTCCCCCTTAACTATCTTTAATACCATTCCAGGAGAGAAGTAGTGCATACTTAAAGGTAATGCAAGCTTTGGAGTTTTTTTTGCAGGAAGTACATACCTCAGTTACACAAATAATGTCACATGGTTTTAAAGAGCCAATCATGAATAAGGATACGAGGTTATACTTATTCAATGTAGGCTAAATGCACTTTCCCTTTAAAGCAGGCCTGGAAAACATATTCCATACATAGGGTAAGCTTCTAAAGCTTGTAGAAATCATTGCGCATTTACTAATATACATGTACGAGAAGGGCGCAGCTCATTTAGAGGCACTAAACAGCATATATAGTAAGTCTGTTCAACAGACACACTATAGCTGCAACTGGAATACTGTGTGTACTGTTACGACTGTACACATACTTGCACAGAAGGTTGAACAGTAGACTAACCTTCTTTTTCGTAAACTTCCCACCTCCTATTGAAAGTACCCTGGGTACAGTAAACCACAAACTACTGATTAAAATCCTGTTGACAAAGAATCTTGCACATGAGTTTTAATTCCTAGTTTTTTGTAAACTTAAAAATATTCTGAATCACGCAGTACTAGCTTTTGATACTTTTCATCCAATGGCTGCCATGTGTAAAGTAGTGTAGAAATTAATATTGTCAAAGGCAGCAGACCATGCACTATTTTACAAGAGAGGTTACTTCCACACCAGGAAATGAATTAAAAGAGTGTACTTTGTGTGAAATAAGTTCACAATACAGGCCTTGTAAAGTACATATACTTTCTTTTATTCCAAACTGAGGAGGGGGGGGGGGGTAGCTTAGTTGACCAGGTCTCATTTAAATGCAAGTCTGGAAGTTGACCCTCAGGAGAACATTTGGGATCTACGTGTATTTTATCTACCATAATTTAAAATTGCTCCGGAGGTTTCCAGTACTGTATAATTATGAGATCAAATCCTTCACGCATTAATGCTGCATACATAATCACTAAGGATTTCATACTGACATGACAAATTACAAATGCATATTGATGGTTAACATGACAGCATACAAGTTGCTACCACATACAGTGGAGTATATAAACATTCTGGTAGAATTCTTTACGGTGAAGACACATATGCATAAACTATTTTTCTAATGGTAAAGTGGGTCTCAAACTCAAATATACTGTATTTATTGCATTCATAAGTCTTGTTCCTTTTGTTTCATTTATTTGCCTTCCTCAACATGTGATTCAAGTAGTGTAATACCAGATAAGAACACAAACAAACATGATGCAAAGGACATATAAGCTAAAAAAATCCTCAAGGGCTTGTTGAGAGCTTACTTCCTCGAGTAACAAACAAAGAAGATAAGCAGAAGTTAAGAAACAATGTTTATTTCATCTCATCCCTAAACCTGCGATGCCTGTGTCCAAGTTTAGCTCCCCCACTCACCTCTCAATTGAGTTAAATTACGTTACCATCTACAATGAAAACCAAGTGATCTTTAGTCTCCCCGAATGGAGAACACCTTGAGTTATCATAATGGTAAATGTGTGGGATTCTGGTTATTATCCATCTTGTTAACATAACCACTCAAATAATGCAGCCCAGGATACTTTACTACAAAAGAGGACTCTACCCTGGAGTTACAGAACGCTCTTTTGGTTCCAATGATAATTACATTTCAGCAAACCTATACACTGAACATTATGTGTTATACCCTGGACCTGTATAAACTATCCACTTTCACTGGATGAATGGCACTGTACAGTACTTGTAACAGCTTGGAACTATGTTTGCTTTTCTGGAACCATTCACAAATTAACAGGTTTGATTTATTCCCTCTAAAAGCTCGTAGTGTTTGTAGTATGTACACTGAAAAGTATTAATTACAGCCGACCTACTGGAACAATAAACTTCAACCAGTTGATAAATCAAGGCTACATTTGTATAAAGGTAGGGTGCAACCGGAAAGAGCTTCCATACTCAACAGTTAAGGAATTATGTCCCCGAATGAAAGATACGTTGAGATTTCTTCAACCATTCTCTAGATTGTCCTCTAGCTGTACCTCTTCAAGTCTGACTGTTTCACTATGTATGCCAAAATAATGATATCGAATATTGTACGGTGTTGATATTCCTTGTGCTAACCAATTACTTAATAACATAATTTACAGTCTGGTCAGTGACACAAATTTTTCAAGTAAGACAACTACCAAAATAAATCCCTCAGGATGTATCAAGTTACAACTGTCCTTGGAATATTGAAAAAAAAAACAAAAAAACAAAAAACAAAACCAAAACAAATTTACACACCTAATAATGTTTGCTCATGATGCAATTATAAAATTAACTACAAAATCAATATTTGATGGATGTTGATAGGAATTATGATTCTTTTCTGCATTTTTCATGTTTTTCACAAAAATTCATTTTCATGCCACCAGACCTCTAACAGGCTGATATTACTGTGCTATGCTGCCTCTGGACACTAAATTGATGCATACTTTACAAACAATATATAGCAAAAACCCACTGCAACATTAACTTGCAATACTGCATTCTAAACCTGCAAATCGGTATAACTCCTGTAGTAGATATGAAATAAACAGAAGCACAGCTGACAGAATATTTTCATCAATCTTTCTAGTCCGCTCACAGCATCCCCTCCATAGCCTGATAACCTAGGATATGGAGCTTAATTCATGCATCCTCTTCATCAAATTGACCAAAGGCAAAGGATTTTATAAGACAAAATAAGGCGTCTGTCAACTCATTCTAATTAAACAATATGGTAGTTCTCACACAATCTAGTTTACAGGTGATTTTATTTATAACGTTAACTACAAGAATGCAATTTCATGCAATTCTATAAGACCCCATTAACCCTTTACAAACTAAATTTGACACAGCTGTTGACATCCAATAGACCTTACGCAAATGTTGTCACGGACCCAAAAAAGCGCCCCCCAAGTGGAGGTATGAGCATATCATTGCACCAAAAAATGCAGGCAGCGGATCTGTATACTGGTCGGATATGCATGAAAGTCTTCTACATGGGCTTGCGAAGTCTTCATGATACATACATTATGCTTCATTGTTTCCCTCCAAAATGACATTGCGTGACTTCACAGCATAAGGTCTACAGTGCCAAGTTACACACATTACCATAACCACTACCTCCACTCCTGATCTTGGACATCCAGTCTGGTACCCCTACCCCTACCATGCACTGGTATCACTTGGGGTCCAAGCTGGGGAAACTTATACCATGCACTGGTATCAGTCACTTAGGGTATGAACTGGGGAAACCAGATGTGATTGGTGTGTTCATAGACTTGCCAACATCTAGGATGATAAACCTATTTTGAAACCCGAAAAGTTGCATTTTCATGGCAAACACTGTATTTTGGATGAGAAGTACAGACAAGCCTAAAACCAATTTTAAAACAAACATTTAATGCAGTCATACTCATCACAATGATATAATCCCATGGCTGCAATACTCCAGTATTACTGGCTCATTAGCAGTTGAATCATATAAAGTTTAGGACCAACTGCAAAATACTGTATGAGGGGGTGAGTGGGGGGGGGGGCCCTGCCTTGTCCTAATATTTTGGGGAAATTTATAACCTGAGGAAAGAGGGATCTGAGGAAGTGGAGGGGTTTATCTATATTTCCGGATTATTACAAAACGTAGAACCATTGTAATGAAACTGACAGTAATTAAACTATACCCCACCTCACCATTACTATATACCCCTACTAGTGACCTATCAATGCTCATCCCTAAGGTAATCCTAACAGATAAAATTCCACATAAAGAAAATTCCAAATAAAGACAACTATAGTTTCAGAAGCTGTAGATCTGCAGGAGGAAAGAGGCAATATCGGGCCACCTTCAATTTCAAATAATGCATATGAAATTTACCCAGAAAGTGGGCCAAACAGTTACCAAATAAACTTGGTACAGCTAAGAAAATAAAACAAATTTCCCAACTATTACTTAGAAACCTAACTGGTTTTGACAATTGATGCTAACTAGCAATCTGGATGCTTCTAAAATGCTGAGATTGTTGTTCCAAATTCCAGCAGGTTCATCTGAGGACATCACGACTGATCATCAAATTCAACAGGTTATCCAAAATTTTTTAGTTGACAAAATTTTCATAATCTAATTGCAAAGAATGTAAAATACTCTCGGCAACTGGCAACATTTTCAAAAGCTTCACTGAATAACTTTGCTGAATGATACAGGTCTTTCAACACTTGTACTATCTCTTATGCTTTCCTAACAATCAGGGCTGGGAAAAATGTTTATTTCCTGGGAAGGGAGTCAAAATTTCCACAATTCCTCCCGTATTTTCACGTTCATAAAAGGTGTATTTACTTCCCTCCAATGACCAAAATTTCCCTTCAAATACCCAAATTTCCTGGGAAGGAGCCTCCCAGCTTCCCAACTTTTTCCACCCAGGCTAACAATGTTGATGCAGAGATTTATCAGTCTTAGGCTAGTCTCTAGTTTCTGAGAAAGCAGTTTGATCCTGCAGAGAGTTTACATTTAAAGTTCAGAATATTGAACTATCTCTGAACACCTTCTCTATATTATAGTTACATTATCAGTAATATAACCAACCAGGGCTGGAAAAAGTGTTTGTTTCCCGGGAAGGGAGTAAAATTTTCCACAATATTTTCTGTATTTTCATGTATAAAAAAAGGAAATTTCCCTCCAATTTCCAAACTTTCCCTCCAGTTGCCAAAATTTCCTTCCAAATGCTCAAATTTCCTGGGAAGGAACCTCCCAGCTTCCCAACTTTTTCCACCCATGATAACCAACTAACATACGCAACACATTTGATAAGAACTTCTGTTGGAAAGTATGTCACACATGGCTTCTGTAGATCAATGCTTTTACTGCTTTGACTCAGTGCGTCCAGCTTGTGAATTCCAATGATTATGTAAACAACAGCAGAAAAAAACAAAAACTTTGCAGACCGGGTCCATGGCAACATCTGCGCAGGGAATCCCCCCAACGTATATTTTTTTTTACTGTAGGTGTAGGAACTGACCACGTAATTCCCACCACAATTTTGAGCCCTGAATTATTTTTACAGTGTAAACTAATGCTGTCATATTTTCAACATTTGATTCAATTAAATACAACCAAATCTTAGCAGTTGGAAGGTCTGTTACTGAAGGATTACAACAACTTCTAAGTTTATTATTAATGATAACATTAGCTCCAGGCAGTGCTACAGTACTTGCAATCCTGGCCCCAATAGTACTGGCAAGCTGTGATCTAATGCAGGGTTCTTGGAGGGCCATCTGATGGGCTCCAAAGTCACTGAAAAAATTTACTGCTTTTTTTTTTCCTACAACTAGCAGAACTCATCCAAGTCATGCAGGTGGAATCTTAGTTGTATGTGCTTTTCAGTGTTGACACTTGTTTCGTATGGTCAAGTTATGTAAGTGGGACTTCATTTTAATTAATGGGGATAGGTGGTCCTTGGGTAATTTCAGTAATTAAAAGTGGGCCTTAGGTCAGAAAAGGTTGAGAAACCCTGATATAATGTGAGCCTCAGTCCAAAATACAGAAATGTTAGACCCTAGTCTACCCTTGGCCCTTTCTGGGCTCCTAACCTATTTAAAAATAAACTACAATTATTGCCATTCACTGCGTTCATAGCCCTAACATTAAGCCTACTGTCATCAAGTAATCACTTAATTGCTGAAAAATTATCTTCCAAACTTAATAAAGTGCTCAGATCACATGTAATCAAGTCTCCATACTCGTCTTTACGTAGCACGGTCAGAGCCCTGCAGGAAACATAAGTTTAGATATTATTCTCTTTCCACTTTCTTATGCAAAGTTGTTTTGAAACTTCACTGAAGGAATGTAAGTTTAAGTCTAGCGACTGTGGTCCAGACCCTGCTGTAACAAGCTAATTCATTGGCTTAGAATGGGAAATCCCCATTTCATCATTCAAAAGTGTCTAGAGCAACATTCAAGTTTGTGTCACTTTCATGTGGAAGCTGGTTTTCAAATTTTGGTTTCAAAAGTTTAAAACATGGGAATAATAAAATTAAATCACATGCAGGCCTAGTAGAAAGTCAAAACGGTGAGTTCACTTGTAAAGATGCTGACATCTTAGCAGAGAGATTCTGTAACAGCTTGGCCTGTTGATCAATTGCCATTGATGAATATATCAGCCTTACTCCTAACAGAAAATACAATCTGCAGTTCAGCAATTCACACAAACAGAAAAAGTTTACAGACTGTTTTTTCTTTCTTTCTTGCAACCCCACAAAGTGAGGCAGTGTTCCTTCAAAGTACATCCACAGTTGTACAGCCTGACAATCATCAGACATAATGCTGTTGAGCAAAACAGGCTGTGAGGAACATGGGAGTCTAGAACAGACTTGTAGTGCGAGTACAAACTCCTGAGTACAAGTACGAGTACAAGACCTAGGGTACAAGTATGAGTACCAGTACAAGGCCAAGAGTACAAGTAGGAATATGAATACCTGATGGTCAAATTCTCCGAGTACCAGTACAAGGCCAAGAGTACAAGTAGGAATATGAATACCTGATGGTCAAATTCTCTGAGTACAAGTACAAAGCCATGAGTACAGGCACAAGTACAGAAAAATGTACTCGATTACGAATATGTACTCCAGTACTGTAAATGTGGTCTTGAAGAGTGAGGTGGTAAAGATATCCTAAGCAAAGAATAGACAGAGGTATGCTCAGAATCTTACCTTTATGATGGTGTCCCCTTCCTGGACTCCAGCTTTACTTGCAGCACCATCTGTAAACAAAAGGGTACAAGATGAATATTCATGAGAGGACAATTATAAAGTATACACTAAAATAATCAAGTCTAATAAAGTGTTTTGACCAAAAGTACTCCGTGAATTCTGACTAATCTAGAATTATGCAGTAAATGTATATAAGGTTTCAGAAAGTGCAAATACCCTGTGATCTTTTGCGAAGTAAACCTACTTAACGTACATGCATCTACAAACTGACAAAATATTTATAAACAGAAAATTACTATAGGGTCAATTCAGGAAAATGACCCAAAGAGTGACATACAGTGTTTATGAATCTCAGTACCTATGTTACAAGGGTATAGCACACGTACATCTTGTTACATGTTTTTCTTACTTGTGGACTTTAACAGAAAAAGTGCAAATTACACATTATCACTGTGATTGACACAGAAGCTGGAAGTTCTCTTGAGGGTATAAAGATGAGGAGGGGGGCAGAGGGTGAGATGGAGCAAGTGGCTGACAGAGTAACAGAAAGGGCAAATGTTCTTGCTTACAATGTCTCGACTGTAACCCTCACTTACATCACTGAAGCATTTCAAGTCCCTCATAATTTACACTATATAGTCAACAGCAATGAAAAAGAAATCATACTCACTTAGTTTGACACTTTGAATCCGAACTGGGTTATCTCCACTCACTGTAAGACCGTATCCCCTCTGGTCCCTCTGGACAATGACACATCTTTGGATATAATTGGTGTCGGATCCTGGTCCTGCAGCAAAATGAAGTTGCACGCATGTCACAAAATAGAAACGCTTACTCACGGAGCAGAAGAGACATGGATGTAAATTTGTAATGTTGCTGGCGTGGATCTTTCCTCAACTGATACTCTGACATGTATATAGACGACAGCATTAATGCCGGCAGCATCACAAACCGAAGTGATACAACTCTACTAACTGCAGTAATCACATAGCTGAAGGAGACCTACCCAGTGATCATTCCATGGTATATGGACTGTTCCATAGTAGTTATAGGGGAGGTAAGTAGCAGTGAAATAAATTGCATTACAACAGAGGAGTTAGTGGACGCAACTAATCTGCATTGATTCGTTTTTGCTATCTGTAGTCATGCTAGTAGACCCAGAAGAGTACTGGGTGGGGGAAGGTGATCTACATATTCTCCCCCCCCCCCTCCCCCCACCTTCCAATGATTTATTACGTCCTCCACAATTTTTCAAAGGTACTATGGTTAAAGAACAGCCCCATAGTGGATCCATGCAACTTCTTCCCTAAACAACAACTGTACCCCTCTAAATAAACACTGACCCTCAAATTGACAAAAGGCAACAGGCCTGTTGAGTTCACTTCTTTACCACTTCTGAAACTGTGCATGCCAATTTGGTAGGAAAGAGGACAGTTAAGCTCTGGGATAAGGTGGTGTCAGGCAAATTATTCTCTGCATTATCACAGACTTAGTATATATAGTATCTTTGAAACCTTGAATGGCACTGATGTGCCTTATGAAAGGGTTATTCTTACAATTTCCAAGACAAGGAACTGAATGTGGGAGATCTGTGTGAAATGGTCATTTGGAACAAAGCATTAGGACTACTACGAGAAATAATCTGAAACCGTCCCCTACCCCCCTTCCCTTCCTTGTGACAGCAAAATGTCCATCTCCTGCTATTTACCCCACCCTTGCTCATTACCCCCCTCACCCATCCACACCCCATAACCTGCTAGGAATAAAGCACAAGGAGGGGCTTAGCCATTTGATAACAAGCCTCAAGTAAATTTGTTTCTCCAGATCTATACAAAAACTGACCTGCATCACATGTAAGTTAGGAAGCACCTTCATATCTCACCTCACTACACAAGAGTAAACAGCACTGAACCATCTACATAGAAGTGTCCCAAAGTTTACTCAATTGTTATTCATTTGCACAATTCATATCCAACTACAATTATTGAGGTTTATAGCATGTATGTGTATTCTTCAACTTCACCCTCTGAGGGCCTGTTGACTAACTAGCTTGGTACCACCTCCAATAACAGTACTAGGGTGATTCACTTGACCTTCAAATCTTCAGGGTTCAGAAAGAGAGGTCTGACCACCAACACCCTGTAACACTAAACCTGCTAGCAGACAATCACTGTGGTTTTGTAATTGGATGATGAAAAGAACAGAGCCTATTCACAGTGCAACTAGAGTTGACTCAGGTCTATAGGATTAAACACAAACAGTTATCAAGAGGTCCTTATTAAAAAGATGGGTACTGTAGGGGTAGCTTGAATCAATGTTAGGTTCAATGCCACTTAAAAGTAACCTAATTCTTGTCAACCTAAAGCAATGAAACTAAAATTGAGGACTTGCAAAAATTCTTCAAAGTGTTCTTCTTTTGAATCAGAATAGGCCTATATGAGATGTCTTTGAAATTTACAGTGTTTAGTACCAATAGTAAATTTTAAATTGCAAGAGCAGTCGCCCCAAACTTATTTTGAAGCAACAGCTAAATCTCACAATTGTCTTCTTATTTCTCTTCAAAGTATCTTTCATAATATGTTAGGACTTTAATATTGTATATTCAAGGTAAATCAATCAGTTACTTTTAGTAAATTTCACATCTGAGGAGAAAAAATATTGTCACATGACTCTCAAGAGCCAATCATGAAACAGGACAGTCTACTACACTACTTCAAGTTGGGGTGACTGCATTTCCCCTTTAAATGAACTTACAAATTATGAGCTAATACTGGCATGTAATCTTGAAAGTTGTATCATGCTGTATAGGCTCAGTGTACGAATTTCTAAAGACTATTTCTGTGGTAACCCAAACATAACACTTGCTTTGTTTGCAAAAGCAGAAAAAATCAGGAGTTGCATGTCATGACAGGAGAAAGTTTCAATTTTAGGTGCAAATTATCTGGTACCTAAAAACACTCTTGGTGACCCCAAGTTGGTTTGCAGCCCATTGTCTAGGAATAACTCTAGTTAAGGTAAATCTAATCTCCACTAAGAGAACAATACATCTGTATCCTACTACTGTTTTTACTGTTTTTACATCTTTAGGGGGGGGGGGGAGGGGGGGGGAGGAGGGAAAGAGGGCAGGACTACAGAGATCCATCTGTGGTATACACCTTATTCAAATGAATTCCAGTATGGATGTTGTACACTGTGCCAGTACATTTATACTGTGTAGTGTGTAGCATACTGTACACATAAGCGCCTAAATTAAGCCCAGTACAATGCAAATCAAACGATGCTGAGTGCACATTTCCATGCAACTAGTAGCTTTTACTGAAAAGTTTTAAGTAGTACACGATTATACGTTTTTACCTTCAGTGTTTTGAGTAACAACACTGAACATAAAAGTGCCTGAGCCAAAATTATTGTGCCAACAAACACTCTTGTAACTTGTACAGTAGGTTAGAGCAGGTTACCCACCTCTTCTTCAGAGTAGTTAGTGAACCCTGCCTGAGAGTTGACTAGAGCCTCTACTTTCCCTGAATCGGGTACTCCCGGGAATTTTCTGTAGTGTTAAGAATCTGGACAAGAATCATATTTTGGAGTTTGCATGTGTGTTATTTTGCAGGTTTTCATGAACTATTAAAACAAAACTGGCTTTTTTTTTATCCTGTTCTCTATTAAATGGTGGGTGGGTGGGTGGAGTTGGCTTGGTGGTTGAGTGAACTGCCTTGCATACTAGAGGTCCCCAGATGAAATGCCTGTGGAACCACTTGGAAATTTTCTGGGGACTAAAATTTACTTGTTCAGCATAGTTATTCACAGTGATGCTGATGGGGTTTAAATTGGTGAATGTTAGTTGGGTATCTGATTGTCTGTTTCAAGAAGTTGTAAGATTCAGGAAGCCATCTGATTCAGGAAGTTGTGAGCTTTGATCAGTTCAGCTGTCGAGTAGTGGTGCAGAGCAAGGAACATCCACCCCTCCCAGTCAGATGGGGATATTAAATGGCAGTCCCGAGAGCAGGATTGGAAGCGATTAGTACACACCTGCCTTGTTACCTCTGAGTGAAAGAGAAGGCCAGTCTCGCCAGTGTTCATCCACTCTCACTCTTGTATAGGGTCCTCAATGAGCCAATTGGCTTCCTGATCCTCAAACGTTCATTTTAAATAACTACTTTGCTCTTCAGCTGGAGACTACAATTTACTGGCATTGTAAGTTCAGCATCTCAGCCAATGAAAAGGATGTAATGTCAGTCCACTAGTGTATTAATACTCACTGGTAGGTTACTAATCAACAGTTTAGCTGCTGAGGTATAAGTTCCTTTGTCAGTCATGATAATTGTTGGAGCCAAGATTCCATTCAGAGTCACTACTAATAGGGCTGTAGTTACCTGAATAAAAAAATACTGGCATGGCCCAAGCCCACTGCACAGTCTAATGTGACATGCCGGAACTTAACATTCAAAATGTGCTTGTAAGCCATCCATCAGGCGGTTTGGGAGTTAAACCCTCCCCCACCCCTGGCCCAAGCTTGAAAAAGATAATGGCAAAAACACATGATCACTATAAACTTTATTATATCTCAGGCACAAAGATTGCAACATTTTGCATCTGGAGACCTAAAAAAATGGTTTTTTCTCCAAAAGGGAGGGGGCACCATGTTGCATTCTACCCCCCCCCTCCCATGACACAATCCTGGCTATGCGCCTGCCATCCATTATCTCAACAACTGAATTTACAGTACCTTTCTCTGTTCCAACTTCAGTTGTGGAGAATATCCACTTTATGACACATTGTCGATTCCTTCTGATTTACCACTCCATATTTCATAACACTGACCCCAAAGTAAAACAATCTAACCATCTCTATTATGCTCAAAAACAGTCTTCCTAAATATTAACTATAAATTGTAATTATGCTAGATCAGTAGATCTACTGCACATAACTTGATGAGGTCGATGTTTACGCGATCTTCCAATAAAGTTATTTCCTTTTTGTTCACTTACAAAGATAAAACAGGCAGGCTACAATTGACAGTACTATGGAAGAGATTTAAAAGATTAGCAGTATAAACAAGAACTCCCTCGACGACGATGCCTATATGCCAATTGGTCAAATATGTTGCTGTGTTGAGTTTCTCCCACACCACGTTACGACAACATCATCTTCATTAAGAAATTGACCGTATCTGTTTGGACAATTCTCCATTACTCTAGGAACATGTTGAGTTGGGTCAAATAAGAAGGCCTATATCACTAGAGGCATAGTACTTTTTAAAGTAAGGCAGTATCACTTTACCACGGTGAGATATCAGCAATACAATTAATTACAGTACAAATATTTGATGTGGAAGTGTGAACATTTGTCAAGGTTACACGAAGTGAAGGCTCCCAGAAGTACCACGAAAATAACCTGACCTCTCCAAAAATTGGCCATGAAAATTCCATACTTGAGCAAGACAACTTGAAATTCATCACACTACTTATGTGGATTCCAAAGCAACCAAACCCTACCCCTCACTTCATCTATAATGCATTACACTCGTGCTATTTGAGCCACCCAGACATATTTTGGCACCAAGCACTCTACTCATGTTTGCCATGTTGGCACGATTCCCTCCCTTACCATCCCTTTTGCTAAAATAATATGGGCCTCTGGAATTTTTACAAATTCACTCCTGGAGATTTCTTGCCTTAGTTACAATATGAAATGTTTACTTCTGAGTCCTTTTCCATCCATATTCCGAACTGCCTCCGAAAATCCATACTCCTCCCCCTCTTCTTTCAATGAATTTCACAACTCCAGATCCACATTCTCTGTGTGGGAGGACATTGACAAAAAAAAACTTACCGTAACTGGTTACATCTGCCCCAGAAGAGTCCATTGAGGGAGATGGCTATGTCTGGTCTTCATCAAACCTTCTCTCCTGTTTCTTCATTCAATGCCTAAAATATCTGTCAATTAATACAAACAAAACACCCTTGATAAAGCAACCGGGATACACGCACACTGGCATTATTAGGTCAATGAGAAAATAATCAGACTCATAACAAGTCACACATCATGCTTTTATAGAGTCAGTATCTATCAGTTTTGCTCACCTAAAGAAAGTCTGTCCATTAAGGTACTTAAAGGCAGGAGGCAGTCACCCCAAAATTTGCTTTGAAAAATCAGCAAATTCTTGCAAATCTCCTCTTAGTTGCATTATCAGCACCTCTGAAGACATTTTGAACATAACTATTACAGACAATAGGTAAAGCAAGGAGAAATTCTCCTTGAGTTTCACAATTCACTAATGAAAACATTTTCACATGATCAAAATAGGCTGTTCACGAACTAGAGTGATGGGGCATACTAACTCTGATTGGGGTGACTGCCTATTGCCTTTAAGAATTTAAAATGAAATGATGTATTTCATTGCCAAGTGTTACAAGAGGATCAGATATATTACCATATATGAGGAATACATACAGGCCTTCTTTATAACAATCATACTGTCTCTCAAAAGTCCCAACAACAAAAGCTGAAGGGTGAAAAGGAATCTCAGAATGATAGCATAATGCGTAAACAAGTCTCAGACTGGACTCTCTACCATCATACATAATTACTCTGTTTCGCACTATACAGCCGCCATACACCATGAAAAGCAGGAATTAACAAATTTGATAAACTGTAAAATATAACTTGTGTATACATACAGCACAAAAGTGCCAAAGTTTTCCATGCAAATGTATAAGCCTAGTTGTACCATGTCTGGTTGTGAGCACAAGCCTTCCATCACAAGGATGAATACAAAATTTTACATCAAGGCATAAATTTTACTTCCATAACTCCCACTTTTACATACTCTGGACCACAAAGTAGAGCATGGTACCCAAAGTAGAACTTGCTCTAAAACGTTAAGTCTAAGAGACAGTCACGAACCACACTAAGTCAGAACTCCATGTATGTAAACTTAAGATTTGTACCTTTATAAAGTAACTGGCCACAATCAGTTCTCAGGTAAAGTGTTACATTAATGTGACTGATGTTCAGTAGCACAGATGTTAATACACTCTGAATGTGCCCCAAACTGCAAGTGCTACAGTACTATACATTACTTTACTTCGGCCTGATTTTCAAGTATTTGGCATATCTTGGTAACTTCCATTCATGAACGATGAAACACATGTATTAGAACTACATCATATTCTGCATAAATGGTATACTAGCAGAGCTGGCTCTGGCACAAGTTTATTGCAGGTAAAATTAGATCTACCCTACAAATGCTTCTTCAAATCATAGATCCAAAGGGCAGGAAAACAAGATGAAAAGTCCGAGAAAAAAAGAGACCTTAACAAACATGATGTGACCATTCCGCTGGCAATGAAACGAGCCAGTGTTAGGGAAAGTAGCGAGGATATGCATAGAACGCCATCTAGCGAGGGAAGAATTTCATTGCCAGTAATCATTCTGTGGTATATGGACTGTCCAATAGTAGTGATCGGGGCGGGGTTAAGTAGGAGCGAAACAGATTCACAGAACATCTCTTTGACCGGGAGTTATCTAGAGGTACCAGTACTGATGAGCACTGCAGTGAAAAAAAGTTACTGGTACTGTAGAATACTGCAGAAAAAAAAAATTCTCCAATGTGAAACTATAACGTGCCACCAATATGAGCCATCTTATTATAGACACTATATGGCTAATGTAATTAAGCGTCCTCCCTACCCCCAACCCCCCAAAAATTATAAAACAGGAAAGGGTTAAAAGGGGCTTAAAATTCTTTACAGCAATTTTTTTTTTTTGCATCTTCTCTCTGTTTTGTTAGAGTTGCAATGGATGAAATGCCAATGCATGATTAAAACTGCACAAAATGACTTTACTTGAGCATAACTTACAATACCCTTGATCACACTAACAATTTGCATCACACAGCATCTTAATTTTATCCAACTTGAGGTTATCCTTATCTAAAATATCTAATTAGCATTTAATAACCATCTAAATTTTTCATCTCTGGAATCTCCCTCAAAATCCCACCATTATATTTGCTCTCTATCCCATCTGTCTCCTTTTCGGTAATCGACACTAGTCTATGTACACCCTCCCGGCACAGAGCTAAGTCAATTAATAAACGAAGATGCGTTGAAAACACCAGTTCATTTGTTATATTAAATCCATACAGAGTTTAACGACTTCCGCAGATGACTCCACACAGCTAGATTGATATCACTGAGAGACGCAATGTCAAGATTATCTCACAACCTCAGAATAAAAGGAAACAATAAAAAATTCCTATCAAAATTTCAATGTCACAGAGAGCAATAAACTGTGTTGGCATTTTATGATACAAACAGCTTTGATAGCCCTATTGACTCTGAGAAGTACAGTTATGTATTTTTAATAGAGTATTATTATTATATTGTGTGTTGAATTTATTACTTTAAATGTCCTGTAACCTAATTGTGAGAGCATCATAGAAATTGCTAAAGGACAAAAGGGGAGGGATGTGACCCAGAGGGAAGACATCCTAAGGATAATAATACATCATTCTGCAAATTCCAGGGCTATTAATAACCAGAAGCACCAAGCACCCTGGCCACCTGGCCCCTTCACTTTGCCTTAATGTCCCTCAAAAATTACTATCATCAAAGGCCATGATGGCCTTCCATATTATGTACTTATCAACTGAATGACGCACCACTACCCACGGATATGGTCAGTCATTGTATACAACAGTGTTGAAAAAACTTGTACAATGATGTACCCCTCAGTCACTTCTGTGAGTGACAACTTAATGTTAAATGACTTACACCTTAGTCACAAAACTAATGCACTACTTGCAAGTTTGACTGACATGTGGGACACCACATAATTGACTGAAAAATTGAGAATGGCAATTGGTAGCCCTGTACAAAGTGTAACAGTTGACTCACAATGATCCACCCCTTGGTCACACCAGTGACTGACAATTGGGGTAATGTGACTCTCCCTGCGGTCTTGCTGGTAGCTGACAATAGTGGTTCAATGACGGACATGTGCGTCACACTGTCATTGGTCAATGACCCACCTTTGACAACGCTGGGGGGTTATTGAGGTGCATCATTCCATTGTAGAAGTGCATTATGTCTATGTGGTGTGCTTTAGCCTTACTTTCCCTCTTGCTTGGCCTTTGTGGTCCAACATATATACTTGCCAGCTGAACTTCACTTGGCCTTGTCCTTTCCACTTCTCATTTCTAGCCCTGCAATCACTCTTCAAACTCTTCCCCTCCCCTCTTTCACTTATCCTTGAATAGAGTGAGGTCCTAAGATTTGTCTTCCTTGCCATAGGCCTATACACCATAAGACAGTAAGACACTGTGAAGGACATCTTAGTCTTGAGCAAGTTACCCAACTCTACTTCAGATCACAACTCCTGGCTGGGCATCGAGTAATGACTCAACTTTCGATGGAATCGCAACTCCTAGGGACTTTTCAATACTGTTAAAAATATGCACAAAAGTCATATCGTGGAGTTCGCAACATAATGTGTTCTGTCCAATTATTTTAACACAACTGGCTCTTACAGTTCTTTTCTTTATTTCAGAACAAGTTTTCTTTTGAGTTTGCCATATTAATGGCTCTAGATTTATGCACCTCAGCCATTGAGAGCCCTGTAGCACTTGTAAGCCCACTAGTATATAAATATTCACTGTTAGACTAAGTAATCTACAGTTTGTTGGAGCTGAGGTGTTCCTCCTTCAGTTAAGACATCATTGTAGTCATGACTTGTCCTCCATTCAGAGATGCAACTAATAGGGTCACGGGTAGCCAACTCCAAAAATACTGAAAATCCCCAAGCCTAGTCTTGAGGTTATTAATCATTGAAGGGGGGCCATCTGCTAGAAGCTCTTCAATGCTATCTTCGAACAGGGAGGTGTTACGAAGGAGATTCAACAGAAATCTCCCTTTCTTCTCAAAATTCTTATCAATACCCAGATCTACTAGGATCAGTGATGCACTGTCAAAATGAAAATGAGAAGACACACCCCATGAACTGAACTCATTAAATTTTCCTTGCCAGCCGTCATGCAAAAATGTGAAATACTAACCTTTCATCTTTCGTCACACTAAATATCATTTCATTGAACGACAGCTGAGAATTTGTTTACATCTTACTTTTCAATTATGATTCTTAATGACGGGAAAATTTACTAAAACCTGAGAGAAATGTACAGGCTTGAACAAAGTTTCCACAAGATGGCGTATTACAATCATGGGGGCACAACTGAAGTACATTATTTAAATGTTTGTTGCCAGTCTTTATACTGAAAATCCTGATCAAAGTTTGATCATAGGCAGATACAAACCTCACTTCAAAGTATGTATACAGTATGCCATGACCTTTGTCTTGGGATTACTTGGAAAAGAAAGGAGGAGGAGATCATCGTTAAAAGGGTTTTGTCAACAGAGACTTAACAATAGGAACAAAGGGACCTGTCAATCAAATAGCAATGCCTTAAAAGAATTAAAGCTTTTTCAAGTACACATTGTCTGACAGATTTTGTCGTTGTATTGACTTCCTAACACCTCCCTCCTTCTAATTTGCAAGGTCTAACTGCAAGTGAAATGACGGTTCAACTACTATAGGAGGTGACGATGGATGAATTGAATTGCAATGTACATCATTTAGGGGAGGTACTGACTGCATTAGCAGGCCTAGTCAAGGTACCAAAAAGTTGCCAATTACTTGGATCTAAATTTCCGTTCTGATTTCAGACCTGTGAAGTGAAAACTTCTCATCCCATCCTCCTTGACTACATTAATTGCTGAAGCAGTTCTATATACCAAGTCCATTTATGGAGGCTAGTGATGGATTTTCCTTTAATACATAATTATGTACAAGAAATACTTTCTTCACAGTGCAATTCTGAAAGTGACTGAGTTCACTTAAAGAGGCAATGACAGATCTTACTATAATACATTATGTACAAGAAACACTTTCTTCAAAGTGGAATTTTGAAAGTGACTGACTGAGTCCATTTATAGAGGCAATGATGGATCTTACTTTAAATATGTTATGTGCAAGAGACACTTTCTTCACAGTGCAAGGCTGATGACAGTGACCAAGTCCATTTATGGAGCCAGTGATGGATCTTGCTTCAATACATAATGTACAAGAAACACTTTCTTCACAGTACAAATCTGAAAGTGACTGAGTCCATTTATGGAGGCAATGATGGATCTAAATTACATAACAGTTAAACCCCAAACACATCAGGACCAAAGGTAGTTCTGATAGACACGGTTCCAAGTTTTTGCCTCAAGTACGGTACACTGAGTCCATAAGACAGAGTGTCAATGCATGTCCAAAATAATTCCAAAAGGCTAGTAAAATTGCAGACAAAATCCCCCCAAATATTTTGTTACTATTTTTGTGATCAATGATATGACAAATAAATTTTAAGACTTCTAAAAACAGAGATTCTATTCCTAAAATTTGAGCCTTCGCTCATCTGAATGACCAATGCTTTCCACACACTAAATGAGTGTATTGGCTGAAGAGAAGCTGTAATGATCTGTAGAGGTATCTAGAGGAAAAATTTGGCATAAAGTTCCAAAAAAGTTAGAGACACATATGTAGGAGACTCTCAAACAGCAATTCGCAATGTTTTTGTAAGGTCTACTTCTGTTATTTTTAGGAATGAAGCTCACTACGATACTATCTTTTCAGATTTAGTGAAACTTGGACTTATCTTAGCCTAATGTATTTTAGTATAAGAGGATATTGAGCCTATACTTTACAGTACTGTTCTGAATTAACTGCCTGATCGCGGCCGCGATCCAACAAATTCATTGCGAAAGATCGCGGAGATTATCCATTGTTAAAGCCAAGATGTCTGCGCGAATCTTCGCAGAAACTTTAAGCTGCTTAAAGTAGTGGTTTTCACCTCAATAGCTTTGCCGGCACGTTCATGAACTTCAAAGAGACAAAGGGAAGGCTAAGCAATGAAAGGCCCAGGACACTAGAAAATCAATACTCTGACTTGACCAATTTCGATTGAAACAGCTCTAAAGGAAGGAACATATTAAGTATAGGCCTGCTACGGCCGTAATAAATGGTACACAAAGATGAGGCTTCACGTACACGATATACAGTACTATACACGTTCTTTGCAGCATGGAAGTATGGCGGGACGTTGTTATTGTAGGCAAAACGTAAGATCACTTTTTAAGGCTTGAGTAGTTGGGCTAATCACCCCGTTCGTGAAAAAATAAAATTATGTGATAAGGCCATTTCGTTTAACGTTACTGCGAAACCGGGACCATATACTGTACTAACCTGCCGACTAGGCTGCATGGCCATCGTCAAATTCGCAGAAAGCCGAAGGCTGCGCTGAGTGTACATTTTCTGTGCATGATGGCGGAAATATTCAGAGTCGAAACGTTTTTAAAAAGTTCCGTTGACCAGCCAGAAAAGCTGCGTCGTAATTCTTTCCGCAGCGTCCCGAATATTCCAGCAATTGTGAAATTTTGAGCCTTTCATTTAAAAAGATTGATGACGTTTAATAAAGGCCCCAAGCATGTGAAGTAACTCATGACACACGCATACAGTACATAACCTTTCCGCAAGTTCTGCTAGGCTTGACTTTATTATAGCATACCCGCGGGCCAATGCCAGATGACTGCCCTACTTAGGCATCGGGCCTGTAGCTAGACGAGGAGCTGTTTGGGGCGGGTGAGCTTACACATGGGCAAAGTAATTTTCAGGGGATGCGATACCCAAAGGCTAAGAATTACTCTGAAATCCCTGCCTTTTTTTTCTTTTTTACGAAGAAAAGGGCCTGGTTCGTACAGTAGGTTAGATCAGAAAACGAAAGTCTATGCAATATATGCTGAATACTGAGCCTGTTCTTTCTTCTGTATTGCCTGTACAGATACAACTTAAGTAGTCTGATTATTTCGTAGGATTTTACGAGACTTCAAGTGTTTTGTGACCAGTGTTCGATTTCCCCGGTATCGCATCGCGAAATGTGATTCAAAATGAGGAACTGCGAGACATTTTCAGGACTGCGTCGCACTTTGTACGATGCAAAATTTTAGTCCCATGTGGGATCACATTTACAGAACTCAATCCTGGTGATCAGAATCACCAAAAATAGTAGGCCTTCATTACACCAAACATCAAAAAAAAAAAAAAAAATGCCGTCAGAACATGCGTCTATATATACGTAACCACATTCCCTCTCCCCCAGCCAATAATTTATGAATCACACACGAGCTGTCCGCTGTGCAGTTCTGTGATCATCAGTACGTTTTCTTGCTTTTTTTTTTTTTTTTACATTGTGATAATTAAAACTGTGACTGTTTTATCTTGTATCATACAAAATTTATATTTCCTAAAATCCCCGTAAAGAGAATATTTTCGGCTTTCTAGCGAAATCGTACTGTAATTCTCGTGTTTGTGAACCTCCCGAATTTTGAATAATTATAAGTTGAATGATCTTCTGGAAAAGTTTTGGAGCACTATTTTCGAAAGAAGTCACGGCGTATTCCTCAATTGTACCCTAAGAGTCGCAAGCACAACCCACTGGCCGTTATTTATGCATGGGGAAAACCCGCGGTAAAGAGGGGATAAATAAAAAAATACTGAGAAATGAGAATGCAATTCTGCAAACATAAGATGAATATAGATCCAATCGATAAATAAACATTAGTAATTTCACGTTCATTGCTACGTCATTACTTGACCTATTTTGCCCTGAAAATACAAGTTTCAGTGCCCTGAAATAAGCATTTTCCCTGCTCTGGGAGGGCTGCAGTCCCCCAGACCCCCCGCCTCTTACGCCTTTATGGAGGAAACACCATTGCAATGGTATCACATCTTATAGTTCCAGCACTCTCATGTTCCGGTACAATACAAAAGCCTCGCCCATAACCGTGACTGTCTTTCTCAGGGAGGGCGGTGATTTTTGCCCGACTCCAGACCTAATTTAACTGTTCAATTTTCCATTCGACTGAGACGAAATATCTGCCCGATTTAGTCAGGTTTCTGACATTTGGGGGCCGCCCCCAGCTCCCCAGCCCGTACGGCCATGGCCTCGCCGCTTTTTCGTTTTCATTTCACACAGATGTTGCGATGGATATGGGTCCCATTTTGACCCCACCCCTAGCCATTGGAACCTTTCTAACCAATCTCCCTATACTTTCACCTCTACGACGCAACTGCTAAAATTTTGAATCTTACCTACTGAACAAAACTTCTGAAGTCCGAGTCCTTAGGTAAAATTATTAATCCAATTATAGTCCATTCAGTGAGAGAGAATGAAGATGGAAAATTCGGCAATCAATTTTCGAGACTTTGCCTCTGAATCTCTGACTCAGGGCCCTACAGAGGAGTGCAATACGGTATTGCCGGGATCTCTCTAAAATTCACCCGCGGCATACTGTGTTAACATGGTCCGAATTTTAACCCGCCCCTTGGGAAACCGTAGGTGCATTGTCATTTTACTGTCACACGCTGTATACACTATAGGCGCCAGCCTGCAGGTCTAGTCATGTTCAATACCATTCATTCATACATAGCATAATACTGTATTTCGTTATGTGCAAATACAAGTATGCTGCATGCTGTTATTATGAGGGCCGCTGCAAATACCTGGGAAATGTAGCTCCTTTTATGTGAAATAGCCAATCGCAGCTCTGGGTTTAACACTCATTCATTCACAAGCCGCCAGCGCCCTTTTTTGCGTAACCTTTTTTGGAAGTCGTATGCCCAATTGGTCCCCGTACGTTTACGTGACGTCACACATATTGCCCGGGATTTTTTTCAACCTTCGACAGCCAGCGCCATCTTGAGATTCACACATAAGCGATATTTCGTCCAATACCAAACTTTTACCGAATACTTTTCCCAAGAGCAGACTTATTCTACACCCATGAAAGAGATAAGGTACAAAATTTAGCTCGTAATGGTTGATTTTGCTGAAAATCTGCATGCTGAATTTTGGCCCATGACAGCTGGTTCGTAACATACGTAGAGCGGCGCGTTACCCAGGATATGAAATTTACTTCGTTAGGTTACTGTACTGTACGTACTACTATCAGGCCTACACGCTCAAGTGACAGTGCGATCGTAAATAGACCGTACAGTAAGTCAGACAGTGCTGTTTGTTTTTAAGCGGTGGGCGTAGCCTAATAGGGCGGGATTGAACAGTTGGTCGTTAACGGTGATTGGTAGCAGCCAATGGAAATTTTACATGTGTCAAGTCTGTGAAAAAAAGGGGGGGGGGATCCAATGACGTCACTAGCAAAGCAATGCACAGAACGTTGCATGCAAATAAGTTGGGCCCATTGCAGGTGCCTGGGAAATTCTCGAGTCGAAGGTTTCTCATGGAATTGAAATGACACACGTACACAGTATGTACCTGTAGTCTACATTTGAAATGTAGCAACGAGCTACAGTAAGCGAATAATGCGTACTGCATTGGGCTATAAAATGTAATACAGTAACGAATGATGGGCTGAAAAAATAAGACTGAAGTGGGGTGTACAGTAGTTTCATTTATGCGGGCCTAGCGATTATCTATTACAGGGTCATTCACCATCGTATTGCCGCGGAAAAATTGTATTTGCGGTTGTTCGAGCAGAAAGGTACATAGAAACATCCTTCCATGGCAGTTAAAACGATAGTGGCATCTCGCCTTTCTATATGCTCTGAAGATGAATTAATACACAGAGGAAAGCGGCACTCATTTCACAAACTAGGAAATATATAGGATATATATCCAAAGAATGACGGTTCGGGACGGCTGATTAGGCTACTTTTCATGCTTTCCAAGGTAAGAGAACTTTCTGCAAAAATGAATTTAGGCTAACACTGGATTGCAAATTTGGGGGGCAACTATTACAAACAGGCCTCAACACGTAAATATGTATGATTTCTGAGAAAGGGTGGGTGGAGAATCCAGCCCCCTCCCAACTGGAGAGGCCAAACCTATTTCTTTGGAGGATTTGTTGAAAAATCGGGTCAGACCCTAGATAATGCAGACTTTTTTTGAAGCAGATGCGGTTGGGCCCTTCCCCCGAAAATATGCAAATGCCTGCCCTTGTTGAGTTGTTGACGATGATCATCTAATCTATGTTTCGACGGCACCTTCTTATAGATGTAAACTTGGCGATCAAATATTACTTATATGTCTTTTAATAACAAGTTACGAAAGGTGGTATTTTAGCACAATACACTGTAGCACAGTTGGATTAAGAACACGCATGGCGGTACGTCCAAAACGGTGCCCCAGCCAAAAAAAAAAAAAAAAAAATTCGGTGGTAGTTACTTCCACTTACCAAACTTTAAAAGATACTTTAAAATGCATATAAAAATGAACCTTTCACCTTTAATCGTTATGTTACAGCGTACACCTGTATACATACTGTAACGAGTAGTGCACCAGTGTTTGCAATGAAAAGTGAACACACGTTTTGTACGTTCATCTGAAGTGTATGAAAGCTTATCCTGCTACATAAGCAACTGCAACGTTAAGTGAATGATCGGTACTTTTCCAGATCAACAGTTTACATTTTAAACTCGCGTTCGATTATTGAACGTCATTTTGATTTTTAAGAGACTTTGTCAACGGTTTTGCGCAGTTTTGTACGGTGAAAAACTGACCGCCAAACCCGCAAATAATTGTATGAATTTTCCATGAACCTTAGCGGTCGAATTTTTGTACGATTTTTGAAATCGCACAAAATTGCAGAAATTCGAACAACTTCACACAAAATCGCGCGAATTCGAAGAAATTTGATTCTTTGATATTGTTCGGGAGAATAAACGATCACAGTACTGTACTGTATGTAGCAGCTAGCAAGCCTGAGGGGCAGTGCGGAGCACAATACGAGGCTGCTATTGCAATAACGCTTCTATCGGTAAGGACGGCTTGCCCGGCAGGCCAGTCCGTAACGGTACGTGTTTACAGTAACAGATGCTTAAAATTCGTGTATTTTTTTTTTGGTCAATCCTACCTTGCAGAGGCTAGCAGTTAGCTCACAATTTTCTTTTAGTTCGCTCACATCAAACCTGTACTGTAAAGCACAGCACTCTGTTTGCTGCAATTTTGTACTTTTGTGTTGTAGGGGTTCAAGCTTAATTATCGATCCGTATTCGTGTGCTTCATGCGAGTGCACAGGAAGCTACTTGTACTGCTTGTTATGGGCATTGTCTGTTTGAATAAACACTGCAGTCATCTCCGCTTTTGTTGTTTGTAACCACAGGGCTATCGATGTCATTCGGTTATACTAGACAATGCACTGTCTCTTGATAATCCTCTGCGATCATGTCTGCGCGGCCTAAGAAGCTTTAGAGATTATTTCGCGCAGAATTTCAGGTAGTTAATTCTGAACAGTACTGTACGTTGCAAAAAATTTACGTTGAATTTTGCCTTGCAAACCACTGAAAACTTGGTGGATACTACCGTAATTGTGTTGAATATCATTGTTTTTTAATCTGATGGCTACTTCAAATAAACAGGGTTCTACTGTATCTACGAGAAAAAATCCTCACAGTGCAAATTCTGAAAGTGATTAACTGAGTCCATTTATAGAGGCAATGGTGGATCTTACTTTAACATATTATGTACAGGAAACACTTTCTTCACACTTCCATTATGAAATTTCTGCAAATATGGCAATAATTTTAACCACAGAATACTTTTCCTACAACCAAAATGAACAGTTTTTTTTTTTGTAGATTGCTCTGTTACAGCATAACGCTCTCCTTTTACCTATGTAGCAACAGTGTATAGTAAGGACAAAGATCTCTTCTCAAATTTTTCCCCAAATTGAGTTAAAATCCCCAAGTCCCAGCTAGGATATGTTCAAATCTTCTTATGCAAAGGTTACAATTCCCGAATGATTTAGCTTCACACGTTCTGCTGATAACAGATTTCCAGAATTATTCTGGTGTGTCTTCTCTTTCTTTTCTTCTAGATGGTAAAAATTTAAGCAAAATTACACACACAAAAAAGAGTAAAACCAGCTATTTCAACTGGTAAGTGAATGCAATTTCCAAGCTGAATCAATGAGATGTTGAAACATACCAACTTACAAAGACCATACAGTATCACATGTGCACAGAAGCTTTTTTTTTTAATATCAGTGAGGAAGGCAGAAGTGAGATTCATGGACATGGGATTAATTTTAGGTCTGTGTGTATGCAACACACTTGTGTGACTTGGGGTAATCACTGGACAGTAAACAATGTCTTAATTTCATCAATGTTACAAACACAATAGTATAATTAAACACAATATAGCTTTTATGAAGATTATACAGTATTTCATCTTGTGACTGGTTTTTATTAACTATTCCCCTGAAAGAATTAATGGGTTTCAATATTGTACCAATGTATGCTCAAGTATGTTCAAATTAATTGACTTCACCATTTGCATGTCTTCATTCACATACTAGGGTTGGACAATATTGACTATCTTGAAAAGAGATACCAAAACCACAAATTATTGCGAAAATTCGGTAATTTTCCTAAAACAGATCCTATTTAAGTTCCCTATGTCATCCACTCATACTTCTGAAGCATAGTTACTGCCTTTTTGGAAGTCTCTCTATGTTCTGCAGCAGGCCCGTTGATCTCTGTGCTAAGCAGCCGGGCCCTGCAGATGAAATTTGGGCACCCTTCCATCTGTCAAAAACTGCATGAGCATCATTTTGGTGCTTACTTATTTTAATAGTACAGCTTGGTATGTAACTTGAATATTTATAGTATTAAGAGTCTCATCTTAGTACTGAACACATGGCATAGGGTTGATTGGTATTATAGCAACAAATTTTTAACTGTTTAAAAGCAAGGTGTCTACTTTGGTATAGTCAAGGTGACCAGTGGAGTGTACAGGGTACTGCCTAGGCCTAGTTTAGGCCATTGCAACTCCTGTTAGGCTTTGTGTCAACCATTTTAGAACATCATAGGTCACATAGGTCCATATCCCAAAGTAACTGTTATTAATCTTGTACTCACAAAGTCAGACTGGAAACTCCCTGCCAGCAAACAAGGCCAATCGATACATTGCCAATGTAATATCATTGACACTATCAAATATCTTTTTGGAAGGGGCCTCATGAAATATTCCAACTTCTTTACAAAACATTTGAGACATTAAACTGATTTAAATTTTGGGAAATGTAAACACAGCTAATTGGACTAGCTAACGAAGGCCTGGTTTTTGGCTTCGATTTCATGAGCCACCAGAATGTTATAAACGAGCTCCTACATAATGATGACCTTGTGAAGTTTTTCACAGACAGCATTAATGTTTAGATTGGGGAATGATACTACGCATTTGTGTGATAACACGACCTAACTCAAGCGGGGGATGGAACGAGATCAGTTTTGCAGAAAATGTCGAACCAGGATCACGAAGAGACCTCGGAAAGATGTAAATTCCACTGCATGACAAAGTTTAAATAACTCCAAAATGTTTAATTTTGTGAATATTTTAATCTCTTTCTACATTGGCATTTGCAAAAAAAGCAAATAAATAGTTCAATTTTCTGGGGGAATGATAAAAAGGGAATGATTTTTATCTCGTGCAACATTCTTTTTAGGAGAAGGATAGTAAATTTGGAACCGGGAAACAGAACATCAGGTGGTTATCCTGGTTGCCCATGCAAAATGCTTACTAAGTGTTACCTATACATACACACAAGAGAGCAGGCTCACACATGTTTCTGTTTAAAAGTTATAGCTTCATACAACAGAACATAATTTTGCATACATGCTTTCATCATGTGTTGAACTTCAACTTCTGAACAGAACACAGACTGATGGACATGGCGTAAGGTATGGGTGTTTGTGTACACTGCGGACCTATATCAAACATATGGTTATTGACTGCGAGCTTGTTTCACACTCTCCTGGAAGAAAAATGTCGAGAGAAATGACAAATTTCTACTACTGTTACACCAGTTCAATGTAAAAACAGAATGCTGTAAATGAAAAGAAAACAAAATACATATATGTACTGCTGAAAGTACAAAGCAGAAAGAAAACAACACAAAGCAAATTATTTCATGTTTTCCCCAAGAAATTATTGTCATGTTTCCATTCCTACTATTGTATTGTCTCACAAAAAAATTGTGGTGATGATAATTATTTTTGATACATCACATGACCTTATCACACAACTCCTTCCCATTCTTGTCTTTTTCTTCTATGACCCTATTTTGCACAGATCTATAATTCAGGCCTTGATAATAATTCAGGCCTTGAAGGGAAGTTGTTTTTTGATGCTTAGTAACCACAAATATAGGAGAAGCCTTTGTGTCTCACAAATAACAATTTCACGTTGGGTGGCTGACCAACTCAACAATTTATATCAAATTTGTTTTTTTTTTTTTTTTTTTTGAAGAACCTGTTCAGATGGAAAAACCATATACTGCTCTTGGATGAAAAACCCTCCTTACTTTGACCCGGCCGGGGATGAACCCTGAACCTCCCGGTTGCCAAGCTTCATCACTTCAAATGCCACCACCATTATCCACTCAGCCACAGCACTGGTCTATGTAGAAACGGCTTTGAGTATTAAATAGTGAGCTTTACAGAATATTGTACAGTAACCGTAAAAAAATGGATTCTGTACAGATTATAAGCAAGCAGTTGTCACTGCAATTCATTTGATCTATGAACAAAGACTGTCCCACGTACAAATACGATACACTATACCAGAATGTACACATTCACCTACTCATGTCCTGAATCAGGTACTCTATAGCCTTCAGTGTATGAAAGGTACAGTGCATGTATACTGTACAAGGGCAACTGACGTGTCTACCACAAATGCTACTGTACAATGTAAAGGCACGGCATTTGTAACAGTGATACAGACACTTGGTTACCCGTACCACACAAGCTGTAGTTCAAGTCTATGGAAGGATTATCCAGAAATGAAAATGGCTTACGATTATCTGATAATGAAAGCACAAAACGAAAGAGGAAAACAAGATATACATATGTGTTATTTATACAGTTTGCACTTTGGGCAGAGTGGCTATGCAAAGTTTAAAGTCTATTCTCTGTGTGTACAAACTTTGTTTATCTCTTACACAACACATCTACAGTATAGCTAGCTGTCACGGTGTTCTGTGCAAGCACTACAGGTCACTGTGGGCCATATTATAAAATCTAATATTGATTCTACTTTACCTTTGGTATACAGTAAGCCTGTGAGTTGATATCATGTTACACCTAACAACTGGTAGATCAGGGTCCCCGAGTTGACAGCTCTGTTTATATAAGGAAGCATGCAGCAGAACAATCTACACAGTATGTTGTCACTATATGGTTCAAAAGCTCTCTCCACTGTTGTAATGCTAACAGAATCTCAATGTCATGGAACTAGGGAAAATAATATACAGTAGCCTCACTTCATGAAATTGCACATGGAACAATTTAGTGGGTTTATAGTACATTACCCCTTGCAGTTACTGTATGAGCGTTGCAGGTAGACTGAATACGTTATAATTACCTTGGCAACTGTTTTATAGGTACTGTAGGAAACCTATCCACAGAAATGATCAAACGTAAGAGAAATGAATGGTAAATTTGGTTTGATAGAGCAGGGAGTTGTCATGCCTGACAACTCTCTGGGTAGAGGGAAGATTCTTGCCAAGGAATGCAGACCTGTACACTGCTAGACTTACAGTCTGACATCCAATTGTTTTAGCCAGGTCAATTCTCCAATGCGCGACATTTTGAGCGGATGGCCTGAGGGGGAGATTCAAGGGGAGGGGGTGTCCAATTTCAATTTGAAAGGTGCCTGGATAGCAAATGGTGCAATATTTGACCCAAAACCTTGCAAATGAGGTGAGAAGTACCATTTATAATGATTGATTCTTTGCAAAACTGAATCAAGGTGATTTCACTGAAATACAGTAGAAACCTGTGCAGAAATTTCTCTCGTTTTTTTTTTTGCACAATTCCTTTGCGTTTGTGGGACATTTGTCACACAAATATAGGCTGGGTTAAAATCACTACATCCCATTGTCAAAGGACTGGGCATAGTGCAGAAGTAGCATACATGTGTGGTACACAGGAAGGTAAGGAAGTGGCAGTGGTGCCCTGAGTACAGAAATGAAAAAATATCAGTGCACAACATCTTCACATTTTAAAAAGGTATCAAAAGGCAGGGACATGAAATGCATCACACATGATGATGAACACAGCTCTGTATATTTCCCAGACAAGGCCACACTCATACATTCAACTACACTACACAGTGCTAGCAATATACAGTACACTGCAGGTAACAAAGCTTTCTTGTCTTCACGGTTATTTGACTACACCTAAGTAACAAAAATAATACACTACACATGCAAGGCCAACAGCACTACACCTTTACCAGGCTTAAGTGCAGTATAAAACCAAATGGAATTGAAATAATCTATCATAGCTGGTTCACTCTGCACTTTCCCCAGTGGTCACTGTGAAATATAAATGGACCACATACACTGCTGCATTTATGTCATGTATAGTTCATTTATATATTTTAGTGGCAATAAATTTTGAAGTATGAAGCAGCCTACAAATAAACGACTGTATACATGCAGAAGACAAGGTGCTACACTACTCAAGGGGGAGAGGGAGGGGGGGGGGAGAACCTATAGCTTTAGGTAGGAGAATTTTTAAATGGGCTAACCATACTAAAATGCTTCAAGGCAGTAGTAGTTGTACATTTCTGAGGGGGAGAAATTTTTCTAGTGGGCACCATCCTCCCCCCTTGGTTATGGGTTCTCCTTCCTCTGAAACCTTTTTAAAATGAATTATTGTGCATGGAACAGCTCACTGATGACAAGCTCTCCTTTCACTGTTGAGCACTTTGAAAGGTTCTTCTACAGACATTATAAAGCATCTGATATAATTGTTCTAAGACATATTTTTGGGTTTACTTCATGCTCACTGACATTTAGAAATCTACATACAAATGTACCATAATTTGCATATTTTTCTGAAATTTTTGCTGCAAGCAACGATGTTAAACTATACAAAAGGAATACATTTTACAAGATCTCATCCAAGTTAATTTAACCCATTAAAACATGCCTTTGAATTGGACTACTGAGCATGGTCTCCTTCTAACCTATGGGCTTAATACATGAAGTATTCTGCTTTCCTTAATCTTTCATTCTCCCTTTCACTCGGAAATTGTTTACCAAGGGATTGACATTTAACAGGAGGTGTATACCTACATCATCTGGCCTCACCGATTGATTTCAGCTTGTCCAGAGTAAACATGAAAGGCAACAAACCGTGTAGAGATTGCGCCTTCAGAAAGGTGATGCATGCTCTCATACACTACCATATATGCATAAGTCCTGTGCAGATCAGGCAAGAGGACTTGAAACTAATATCGAATGACAAAAAAATGACCACAATCCAGTAGAAAAGTAGTGTACAAATTGTTCATTGCTTTTTAACAAAAAATATCTGCACCAAACTTAAAGACATACAACACCTGTATCAACCCTACTGTAGTATGAGCACTTTTTAAATTTGAAGCATGTTTGGGTGTAACTGTTGGGCTGGTTTTAACCAGCATTACCTCCAAGTTGCTACTCCTGGCCAGGAATCACGACTCCTTGGGAATTTTCCGTACTGTCATTCACATCCGGGTCATTCCATGAAGCTGGGGCACAGCCATTTTTGGGCCACATAGCACACAGAACCTGTTGTTACAGCTTACTTACTTGTCAGGTAGAATCATGTTTAGTATCAAACTCATTGTTGTGGATGTCTCTTCCATGGAAAGTGGAAGAAAATGATATGGGATTATTTATGCATAAATTTCAGGACATTATTTTATGGTGTCAGGGCTAAATTTGCAAGAAAATTTGTGACATGGAAAGTACTACTTTTTAGACTGATTGTTTGCATTGCTCAAACATATTTTTATAATGCATTGGTCATTTTTGCACAGAAGATGCATCAATAATGATGAGGTTTTGCAGAGAACTTCTTTAAAGATTTGTGTTTTTTCACAAGGTGTTCGCAAAAAGTAGTGTACCTACGTAACGCATGGTGTCCACGTTTTGGGGGTGTGTTACGTAGGTAAAACATCAATTTATAATACCTTTATATACCTAGGTGAATACTTTTGCTATGATGGTTTCATAAAAGTAAATGAAATCTGTAGTTTTGATAAATCTTTGAAGGATCCATTTACATTCCAGAGTTTTATGGCATTTAAAAAGGGCAACTTTTACTGACGGAGTCAAATGTTACATCAGGTAAAATATTAGAACAATCAGTTCTAAACTGAGTAACCTAAACATGCCATGCTCTCCAGTATATCCAACTTATAGAGTAGCATCATAGTTGTAATATCTCACTTCCCCCTGTGAATCCATTACACACACTAGATTTCTAACAATGCTAAAATAGCGGTGTCCAAATGTTACGTCAGGTAAATATTATGAGGAGTGAGGGTGATTAAGTAGTTTTGGCTAAAGAACATGGCTTCATGTAAGCAAATTTGTTGAGAAAGTAAAGTCAACCCCTAGTTAGTGAATTGCACTGTATGAATTGTATGTACACGAAATAACAATCACAGACGGTGACACGGTGTCCTTGTTACATCAGGTAAATTTCAGGCCATTTGGCAACATTTTCTTTGCCTTTAATAACTTTTTTCAAACGTATATTTCATATTAGCACAGGGGTTTGATCATACTTTATAGATTGATCTAGAAATACACAACAAAGTAACAGTTTCCCTGAAAATTACATCAATTTCTCACATTTTACCTTGATTTTGTTACATCAGATACATAATACTACATGCAAATTCTTAACTTTAATCACTCTAGTTGTGATTTAAGTGGAAAAGTAGCTCCATATAGTGGCAACAAGTAATGCCATTGTCATTTAGTCATTACTTAGGTTCAAACTCACTGCAAATGCAAACCTCTCTTTTGTGTGGGGAACATGTGGTGTCCATGTTACATCAGGTAAATTTGGGGCTAGGGGTATTATCGTTAAATGTTTTATCAAACACAGCAAACAGAAGTGAAATTTTTTATCCATTGATACTTTCCTGTTACGAGGATAACATATCACTCATAATCTTTGATAGGTTAATGAAAATAATGGCACCAAAATGGTTTTATCTCACATACTGTGAAATTTACAGTTCTTTGTAATTACATATGAGTCATTTTTTTCATATTCTATTGTGATATTATGCATGCAACTACTAGAATAATACTTGCAATCCACATGACTAATCATAAAATCACATTAAATTGTATCAAATGAGAAGTTCCCAGCATTTACATATGCTATAGTGTCCATGTTACATCAGGTAAAATTAAAGGGTTGGGGTGATTAAAGTTACTATAATTGAAAAACTACTGAACTGAAATAGCCTTAAATGATGTTTTGATGTTAGTCATCAAGTAGTTTTGAAAATGTGACTTTGGAGAATTGACAAAATTGAAAATGTGGATAAAGAACACTTGACTGCCTTATTTTTCAAATTATGCATTCCATTTCTGCATATGCTATCCAGAAATGGTTAGTTTTGGAAATGTAAATGAAATTTAAATGAGGTTTTGACATACATACAGATCCAGCACCTTGGGAGGAAACATTTGAATGAGTAAAACTCCATTTTTGAAGAAATTTAATGGCTACCTAGGGGGTTTCAAATAGGGATGGTGTCCATGTTACATAGGTATTTTGAGCAACACTTGAGCAAATAAAAAGCTATTTTGTGGGTTCAGAGATGACAATAACCAAAGAAGCTATATATTTTATTATCCGGGTGGCCTCGCACAAACTCATACTTATAATAACTTATAAAATATCTGAAGTCTAAATTTTGACACCTATGTCACACTTTGAACCCCAACTTCATGGAATTACCCATCCACAAAAGTCGTATTTTGGAATTTAAATATAATTTATTTTGCAGGTTTTACTTTAAAACTCTTTCAGCAAAATTAGTTCTTTTGGCTTTTTTCTTTTTTCAATCACAAGTTGGCTGAAGTAATTCTCCCACGTTTGCCGTTTGCCACTTCAGCTGTTACAAACCTGTAGTGTATGCTTATCAGTGTCTTAAATTTACTCATTGTTGGTCACAGAAATCGACGGTTTACTGCTGTTAATGTTTATGTTTTTACATCAGTTATGAAACAGGACATCATCGTACAAGATTCCATTGAGAGTCACCATTAATAGGACCATGTGCCCGGGGCCCCCAAAATGGATACTGAAGTCACCCGAGCCTAGCTGCTTCAGTAATGTTGCCTCCTTATTACACTACATACATACTGAAAACAGTAAAATTAAATTTCTTATAAACAAATATTCTTTAAAGAAGGTACAACACTACTGTTTGCCATCCCATTAGCACATACAAACAATGGGGAAGGGGGAGGGGGAACTGGGAGGTGTACCCCAGCTGTCCAAATTACTTAAGAAGTCATCTGGCCTGGGTAATTTGAAGATTCTTTTCAGTTTTTGGTATTAAGCTTAGAAGCACTGCCACAATCACAAGACAGATATAGCTACAGTATGTCTTGTAAACTAAACACTGCACTTATTATAGTCGGACAGTCTAAACACTACAATACATGCATCCTGTACTACCCTATACAGCAACAGTCATACCAACCAACATGTTTGAGTATCACGCACTGCGATCCCAATAATTCATGACTTCCCACCAACAGGCTGTCACGTAAGTTATAGAACAACTAACGCTGACAGCTTTCCCATGCAATACTTCAATGTCAGCACGGTAGCTGACAAGTTCACTTCACATTTCAACCTATCTAGGCATGCATAATTTAATAAAGAATTCTTTGATATTTCATGAAGAAGTAAAATTTAAACTGCTTCAGTTTTGCAGAATACTACAGTACTACTGCAGTATGTTATATCCTAATTCATTGTATGATTATGTGTATCATGAACAGTATTAATGTGGGAAGGTTTACAGAAAGTAGTGAAAACTGTATCATCTACTCTGTATACCTGCCAGTATAATTTTACTGTGTTAATTCCAGAGATGCCAACATTTACATCCAGAAATCAGGGAGGTTTCACACAGAAATCAGGGCGGTTTTTAGAATTACATGCAACTTAATAGGGGAAAGTCCTTCTTGAATCACGGAGTTTGTCATATTTGTTAGTCGGAATGGACAGAAATCTATGAATTTTCAGGGAGCCTCCCTGAGAATCAGGGAGGGTTGGCATCTCTGTAATTCACATAAAAACAGTGCTTTATATTCTTTTATACTGTAAATAACAAATCTTTTCACACTGCACAGCACCCTATCTTCCATAGTAAAGCCCTGGGTACATTACAAATAATCAGCTACTAAAATTTACCTTTCCAGAAGTTTAATGCAAATTAAACAATAGGAGGGGACATTCACATATTCTTCAACAATGAAAGTCATGCAGTGTATCTTAACCAACACTACTTATGATCAGTAGTAGTGAATCCACCCATCTCTGGTGTCGTATTGCCAATTTTGAGCACTGCAGTTTGTATTACAAATTTCTCACTCCAACAAAATGGGCTGCTCCTAAGGACAGCACTAGAATTACTGTTGCTATTTTGTGCACTACTCTACACCATAGGCTGGCTGGAAAAAGTACTATAACCTAAGAAAACACATTTCCTTATCTGTAAAGTGTGATTTTTACCTTAATGGACTTATTGCCTACACCTCATTCAAAGCAATTAATTGTTCCTGAAATTGTATTTACAAACAATGGCTCATTAATCAATGATGACTTGATTATCATTTACAAACCATAGTTTATTAATCATTTATGACTTCATTCTACTGTAGTCCCTGCTATTATTATCAATCTCTTTCCTAGCTTCCCCATCTCATAAGGACATAAATCACATAAAAATGATAACAAAAATACATTCTCACACAACTACACACAAAAAGTGTTGCTGAACACATTTTTATCACAATGAAATGACTAACTACGTATAAATTCTTTACTCTGACCTGTGTTTTTCGATCAATATAAAAATGACTCACAAACAGCTCCCACAATTGACATTTCGGTTAAGTGACGACTTGGCTGCCCCATTCAAATTTTTTGGAAATTAACAGACAAAAATAGTTCGTTTCTAATAGCTTTCAAACAGATTCCCAAGTCATCCTGAGACCATGGTAACAAGCCAAATACTTTTTGTTGATGTAATTCATGGAACAGACATGTCATTCAAATACTACACTATAAGCATGAGTTTCCCAACAAATACGTAAAATAAACTGCATGTAACTTAAAGGAATCATCATTTAAAAAGATCTTCAATATGCAATATCCAATTTAAGAATAAGTACCAGGGCAGAACGAAATATACCATCTCATATCATACACTGTGCCATAGCTTAGGCTACTCTTGTCAAATTGCTACTGTGTGCATGCATACACATTATGCAAAATGCTGGGCAGCATTTTATAGCAGTCTTCATTGTATATGAAAAGCTGTCATGCAAAATTTGAACACCTAATTGTTCCCTGAGAAGGAGGCTGAGTAAATAATGCAGTTAGGTCACTCCCAAAACAATATGATGCTAACACGATGATACACATTTCATTGGACTAAATAAGGAGTTAGAGTTAGATGGGGTTTTACGGCTCAGTTTCTGACCAACTGGTTTAAGTCGGGCCGGCCACAGCCTTTTTTTTCAGTTGCAGCTCAATGGCTTGTTTTCCCTACTCTACTGCTCCATTGCTTATGCTCAGCACCAAGCACAATGGCAGTTAAGGTTCCACTCCATGTGTATGGATAGTACAGTATTTTGGGCTGCATCATTTAGGCTGGATGGAACACCATCCAAAAGCTATCCTCCCCCTTTCCCCCTCCCCTCCCTCCTCCCCCCAAAAATGCCAATTACACATTAAAATATTCAAAATTATTATTTTTGCAAGAACTGTTACTTCCAGCGATGGAGTAAGGATGCTTGTATGTATATAGCAAAGCTGTCAGGTACAGGGTTTGGTGACTTTTATTAAAAAAGTCAGAGGCCCTGAGCGGTAGTACCATACTGTAAATTTCACACCAGGACAGTAAGATTTCTATGAAGCATGGCCGGTACTGGTAGGCCAGTTCATTTCTTTAGGATAGGCCACATACACCAAGAAAGTTGATCTTGTAAGTTTCTTGTTTGGCCAGTAACTTTACAATATCACTTTCCATGATGGCCAGTAAAAACTGCACCCTTAAATCCAAGTAAGTTGAGGATAGAGCCATCAATATCTAAAGCAATAAGGGATTTAGTTCTGTAGCATATAGGACTGTTCTAATTATGACATAAGTACAGTAGGAGTGAAATACATTATTTTTTGCAAGAATAACATACTTGACAAGGTGTTTTACATTTCAGTTGCAATTAGTTCTTGGTTATACTATGTGTGTAGTTTGTTTTAACACCATCAAAGGTCATTCTCACTCATCTCAAACAAAATTTTGGGTAATAATTGTCAGATTCTTCTCAAAATCATTTTCAACACACAATTGTACTGCCAAAAAAGTTAAAAATGTAGTCCACATTTAAATCTCTTTAAAGGAAAACCATAGCCATGTACAGGATGCTTAATCTCTCTAACTTGCATGGGTGGAAAAAAATGGGAAAGTTGGGAGGCTTCTCCCTTCCTGTAGAAGGAAATTTTAGCAATTTGAGGGAACTTTATTTTTTTGTTTGTACATGTTTAAAAGGAAGGAATTGTGAAAAACTTGACTCCATTCTTGGGAAATAACCATTTCTCTGTCCTGCTAACTTCAACAATACAGAAACCACTGTTGCAATCTCTAGACACAAGACAACAGTATTTCATGCTGACCCTGTATTCAGCATTTTATAACACACTGACTGGGAGACTTTTTTTTTTCTACAAATAGGGCCAATGAACCAGAACCAGTGAACCTTAATAGCATTTATCCTTGATACAAAATACAAGGTCACTACTGTGGACTAGTTAGACTACACTCATAATTTTAACAAGAATAGGATATATCACAATACAATGGCACAGTATGCATTCTGCAATCCATAGTATGAAGGGTAAAGCCGATCATTTGTATCACTCACGCAACTACAGTCATACATCTAGGTCACTGAATTTACTTTTGCTGTTTTAATTCACAATAAATGGACCCAGGCTAAGAGCCCAAAATTTCACTCCCTGGGTTCACTTCTTTAAGGCCCAGGGCTTTAATTAAAGGGGATATGGCATACCCCCAAACCAGGGAGTTACTGGCAACTCCCTGCCCAAACATATTTAAGACTAGCCCTACAGTTCTAAATACAGTTGATGACTGCCGCTTGACATTCATTCAAACAATATAGCTATACTCTGGTTGGTCAACAGTGACTTGTATAGTCAGTTGTGTTGCTAATGAAGCTCACAGTCTGTCTTGGAGGTGTAGACAGGTGCTGTCTCTTTCAACTGGAGGAGGGGCTACAAGTAAACTTAGTAGGGGAGAATTTCACTGCCTGGGGTGAAATCAGAGAGTCTTCAAATTATGCTAGGCAAAGTTATACATTTAAAATCACAGAGCTGTTGCTACTAACCACACCTTCCTCTGTGAAGTCTTGTTCACTCTTTTTACTTTCTTCCTGAATACCTAGTACAGCACACAGCATACACAGAAGCAGTGTTTCTGCTTAGCCGCTATGACGCAATTTTGACGCAGTGACTTGTCCACTTGACACACTGATATTCATGGCAAAAAAATTGAAAAGTAGGGTTTCATTCATTCCTTAATGTTGATACTGTGTGAATGCATGGCTTTGAAATTTCTAGAGAGTCAAATTTTCTCAAATTGTGTATACTGACCCAATGGATAATTTCTTAGAGGAAAACACTGTATTACAGTACAATGTGATTGTTTATCTGAAGTTTAATAGACTATCGACCATGAATCTACACGTTTCCAAAGAGTGAATAATCCTTCATGGATAATGTTTTCTGAACATTATTCAAACACTTAACTGGTCAGTCTAGGAATTAATGTTATAGGCTTACCACAAACTTGTCCACATGCAGTAATTTTGTGAATACCTAAAATGTAGACTAACACCATAGTCTACAGGATAAAGTAGACATACATACAGTACACGTACAAACTTGACTGGCACAACACTGCTGTATGTACAGTTGGTGGCTACTACACTATGGTAGTTGGCCCTCTTAATGTGAACTCCCCCAAACTCCTCTGGTTTGGGAGTCTATGAGCTACGATACTTACCTCCTACTTACATGTGTACCATTTTTGCCTGCAATAAGTGTCTGCAAATATCAATGACACCGCAGTATCCCTTACCTACAGAGGGCGCCTACAAGCCTAATTCTTCTCTACAGTATTTTGCCTTCACCTTGTCAACATGGACCTAACTGCTCAGCTATCAGAACTTGGCTCCCTACAGGTATCTGACATTTTGTAATGAGTCATTCAGTGAAAAAGAAATATCCTGAGAAACATTGCTTTGAGAAATTCACTATTTTTATAAGCATACATTATTATAGACAATTAATTCATAAGCCATATACTTGGATCAATTAAGAACTGATATACCTGTACTGTAATTAGTAATGACAGACATTTGTCTTAATTATGTATTGTTCTTGTGAGTTCTCTAAGCATTTATCACTCAAACTGAATTGCTTACAATTTCTAGGTCAGCCACAGTACTGTTCTACTTCCTAATGCAGGGGCACTAATTAAAACTTTCAATGCGATAATAATAACAGTGTTCTAAATTAAAAGACAAAATATCTGTTTTGAAGGTTTTATCGCTGTGCATGTCCAATGGTTTTTTAAGTATGCTTTAAGACTGAAAAAACACCTCAACAGCACTCCACATCTTTGAAGGATCTAAAACCAGTGGGTACAGTTCACTGCTCCAAAATAAGGGTAAGAGAAAAATGTGGGTATTCTACATACATGGTACATCAACTTCTAAAAAATACACTTCACGTACGTATGCTGTTGTAAAGCATCCATTGCGCAGTATAGAATAGTGCTGAAACTGGTCTGTACTAGTGAAAGAAGGTAGCAAAATTGCCAGAAGATTCACATGACAAATAAAAAATAATGTTTGAATGACGAGTCCTGTGAGACCGGAAGTGGTAAGCATTCTCATGATGACGTAATGACTGCACAACAATAAAACACACATACAGTCCTGTACTGTAGATTAAGAAAGGGGGTTATAAATACATCTTTGTCTCCTTGGAATATCTTTATTAGCAAGATCTTCTTTTGACAGCAAACTATGAAACTTGTATTGACAAGAAAACAATCCCTTCTTACTATCAACTTTTCAGCTTTTAACAGTTCCTCGTCAAACTGCATTCATGTTGTATATGTACTGTACAGTAGAGCATAATGCATAAATCATGCCTCACATTTGCTTTTTTGTTGCTACTCACCCACTACCCCTTCTTTGTTTACCCATTTTTAATGTCACTTACCCACAATATTCATTTCCAGCAATATCCATTTTAGTGCTTTCCCTCGAGGGGCAAGATTATGTTCGAACTTAAAAGTTGACTGAATGTGAAAAATCTATGTTCATTGTTTTCACTAATTGCAAAGTTTGCAATCATTCCGTAACTTCATACTGAAGCAGCCTTGACTTCTGCATCTCATGTGAAGATTAGACAAACGCAGCAAAGAAAACAAACACAATCGTCTTGTTTTGGGTTTACTCTCTTTTTTTGATCAATTTAAAATATTTTAACACAACTCTAGGGGCAATGGCCTGTATCAAACCATGTGTTTCACTTACTCCTGGACTTACCCACATTTGGAACATCACTTACTGTACTGCAAAAAAAATTCACTTACCACCGGCAAGTGGGTAAACGTTGAAAGTAAGCCTAGGTATAAGCACATGTATGAATGCATGCCGGCATAAACTTTACCTTGGTCTAGTGGCTCGAGTCTCAATCAACTCTGATGAAGGGTAATTCAAGAAACATTCACAGATTAATCAGGGTTTTTTGTCATTTTCAGAATATGATATCTGTTTCCTACAAAAAACTAAATCATCTCAAGAACAAGCTCAGTTGTATCTATTGCTGCCTCATTACACAAATGAAACCACTCATTAATGTTGGACTTAAAACGAGCAAGTTTTAATATTGAGCCTCAAACAATTCTACAAATGAAATACCTATAACACAGGGCAAAACAAAGCTAAACTTCTAAGTGAAAATTAAACACAATATCACTGTAATGACAAATATGTACTGTATATTCATGAAACTGACTGATAATTGTTTCTTCATCTCACAGCATGGGTAGAAAAAGAGTATTTGCCAGGAAGCAATCAAATTTCCCAAATGATCTTTGTCATGGTTTAATTTGCAAAGAGGCAAATTTTCCTTTAATTGCCAAAATTTTCCTCCATATGTATACCAAAACTTGGGAGCCAGGAACTTTCCAGATTCATTATTTTTTTTTTTTTTTGCTCAAGCCTTGCAGTTTAAAGCACACAGAACTGCATTTTCTAGGCATAATGATAGTTGTAAATATTCAGTATTTTATTTCCATCTTTTTAAAGTTTTCCTTTTCTACACTGATATCTTCACTATCAATCAATAGTTTCACTTTGTCCCTTGCCCACAGTATACAACTTTGTAACAGTAAAATCCAGTAATAAGTGTAGTATACATGTGCTGTAGGCTTGCTCTATCTAATGACATACAACTGTGACTTTCTAGCACAGAATCTATGCTGTGATCGAGTTGTGTACCTTTCTTCACTACACTACCACTAAGGCCAGCCAAACAATACATTATACATACATGTACACAAACAAATGGTATTTGAGACTCTGGCCGCAAGTACATTGTAGAAATCACAGTAGAAGTTGTACCTTTGAGCTTCCTAGGTAGTACTCCCATGGCAGAATGGATTTTTTGCTAGTAGCTTCTCTTATGGAGTAGGGATTTCTCATGAGAGATAGATTGTCAAGATGTCATGTTCATGTTACATCAGCTGTTAGCCATGTTAACCTACTCAATATTGACAGAGTCAATACTGTGCACACTTTGCAGCACAAGGTTCTGTGGAAATGTGCATACAGCTAGTGCTGTCTGCACGAAATTGTTCCAAAGTCAAGTCTGCATAAACCTATGCAATTCTAGATAAAACATTCCGTCACACCTCTGTTTTAATAGTACTATACATACAATTGGACCTACATGTACACTATGATGTGTGTGTGTATGCATGTACATACAATGTTTCAGTATCCTACTGTGTTGTAGAAGTGAATGTCACAGGTAATCAGTTAATAACCTGTTAATTTAGTTAAGTGCATTTTAAGTTTCCTTCACAAGGTCAAATGCTTGGAATAATTACGACTTTACAGGGAAACAGGGAGTACCTATTTCTTTTCTTTACTTTTATCAAAATGGTTGGCAAATTCTTGGAAAGGTTGACATAAAAAAGAAATACTGTATGTATTTAATATGACAGCATAAATGAAAGCAAACAACTACAATCACGATTTTTCTTTCCTTGGCATACAAACTGAGGCATGGATTTACAATTAATTACTCTGTAAACTGTCTTTGTTTCCAGCGGTGGCTTACAGTGTTAGGACTGCTTTAAATTTAGTTTAGCTTACTAACTTTGGTACAATCAAAAGCTTTCTGAAAATAGAATGTTTGTTTAAAAAACATCCAACCACTCAAAACAAAATGAAAAAAAAACCTGATGGAATTACGCATTTAAAAAAAATTTAAAAACATCAAAGAAAATAGAGCATCTTGACGAGCGTGATAGTCCAAATTCCACAGTATGGTAAAAGAAATGACGGCGAGCTCATAGGTCACTACCCTGAAGTAAGGATAGCGCCACCTCTGTGCCAATTAATTTTACCAAGTCTAATTCCGCGGTAGATGGGATTGTTCACACGTATAATAGATGAGGTTAATAGGAGTGAAATAGATTACACATTTTAAAACTTTGGGCATATAAATTCCCCCTAGATATCAAAATTTTTACATTCATGATTTCACATTTAAAAATAAAAATGAGAATTAAAAGAGAGACACTGATATTGAAAAGTCATGCTATTTCAACGAAAACTGAACATTCCATTACAAACTAGTCAGAATTTGTGAATTTCAGGTAAATTATGATGAGAATGATGACACTACACTTTCTTCATAAAGCCGAACAGCAGTGAAGATAAATACTAAACCTACAGTACAGTACTTGGAAACAGTACTGTACAGTGTTCCGCTTTTGAAATGCACTATCAATTATTTTGAGTTCAACAGTGCTAAGCACTCTGTAAATTTGATACAATGGAATTCCTGAAAGGACATCAAAACTGTGTCACAACAATACTCAGTAAGTACTTCCCACTCCCTACTGTGCCACTCATGCTACCGTATGTTACAAAAGAAACGTAATTGGTCGGTTCCACAAAGTTAAGAATAAAGTATTTGTATTGCTAGCAATGCTTTACTGAAAGTGACTTTCTTTTAAAGCCATTTCTATCTGTTAACACTAAAACAATCATACAGTACAATATTCATACTATTGTTCTGTTGTTCTGTAACTTAGTAAGGTAACTTTCAAGGCTAACTGTTCTACACACCTAGCTCACCTACAGTAAACTGATATTCATTCCCCTCTGATATGGAAAATACCCTCCTATGTAATTATCACAACTTACCATACAAAGAATTCAGTACAAAACAGCTGCACTGCACCTCACTTGAGTGCAAGCTTTTTTGTACTTGCTTCTTTCACAAACTTAAAGGGAGAATGCAGTCACCCCAATAAAGAATTGTCTAGTAGACTATCCTATTTCCTGAATGGCTCTTGAGAATCCTGTGACGGTATTTTTCTCACTCAATTGTAAAATTTACAAGGAGCAACTGCTTGGTTTACCTTGAATATGCAATATTTATGTCCTAAAATATATTGAAAGATACTTGGAAGAGAAATAGGAAGAAATTTGTGACATTTAGCTATTGTTTCAAAATAAGTTTGGGGTGACTGCTTTTGAGTACATGTTTCATCGAATGTCAAATTTATGCCTTGCTGTTTCCACTTGCTAATATAATGATTTCTAAAACATTTGATTTGAAAGACCTACATGATACTAGTATCACATATTTGTATTTTTCACCACAACTTAGGTGGGTTTGACCACATTTTTTCCATTTTAAAATAGTGAATCTGGTTGAATTCTACATTAAAATTCACTGTCCTGTAGGGCTGTGAACGTTTAGCAAAATTACTAAACGTTTAATCGCAAAATTTTGCGATCGTGTAGCGATTAATCGCAAGTACCTATGATCAACATAGACTATAAACGTGCCTTGAACATGATGAATGTGTAAAATTTTTTAGACGTCGGCCGGGGGACATAGTTTCCATGAACCTCAAACATGGATCCTCATAGAAGCCCAACTTTGATGTCGTATCATGTGGGCCATTTGTATAATTATGTATTTTACTTTTTCAAAAAGAGTCTAGGGGAACATCTAATTTTCTGTAATGACTGCAGATTGTTTTTTATTTCGTACGGAAAAATGGGTTTAGCGATTAATCGCTGGTAGCTTTGTACTAAACGTTTATTACACATGCGATCATTTAGCGATTAATCGCTAAACGGTCACAGCCCTACTGTTCTGTCCACATTTACAGTAACTATGGATGCACTCATTATCCTAAATTTACAATTGGAAGACAGTTAAACATTTAATAATAACTTCGAATCAATTTGTTCAATAACATTTGAATGCACTCTATGACATAAGGCAATGAGGATGAAAAAAGTGTGCTTAATTAACCATTACCCAACACCACCCTAAATTCAACATCAGTTTGCAAGGTCTCAGGGATATGGACAGTAAGTCATTTAATTGGTGTAATCTAATGTTTTATTTCAAGGAACAAATTACCTTCTCCCACAATACCACAGTGTCAAGACACTAGGTTATAATCTATGCCTACTTTCGTAGGCTTCATAAAAGCTCCACCTGAATCTCCTTACTATCTTTCTCACACTTTCAATTTGCATGTAAAGGAGAAGATCCTATCAACTAGTCTGTTTACTTTTCATTCCATGAGACCTTTCTAGTTGCTTCAATTTTATCTGGATGGTTTCAGATGGTCTGAGTACAAAGCTTCATGGGTCTTGGGTGAAACCATGACCAAGTGGTCTGGACATCAAAAATCAGGCAAACACACAGTCTGAGCATGGTTGGGAAAATCAGGAATGTGGAATGCTCCTAGCAGGGAAATTTTAGTATTCTGAGGGAAATTTGAATAGCTGAAGGGAAATTCATTCAGCTAGTGTTGTATATGAAAACATGTTATACTTGCAGGAAATGTGACTTGCTTGCTGAGAAATAAACTTTCTTCCAGCCCTGCCTTTTGAGGATGTGTCAGGACCAGTGTCACTACCACTTTTACTGTACAGTAGGCATGCTTCAGTACTTCCTATTGAAAAAAGACAAGCCCTCCCCCCACTGGACAAAAGAAATGGTAGGTAGGTTTTTCATGGCAAATTATGTTACTATGTTGAAATAGCAGAATACATAGTATGGACAGATCGTTTAAAACACTTAACTGAACCAGTGCGTAAAATCTGCTTCCTCCCTAAGCAATGAAGCGAATAAAAAACTGACACTTTCCCAACCCACCAACCCCCTCTCCTTTAACATGAACAGTCAAGTGTAAATCATTTCAAAGATGGCAGTCAGACTGAGATTTTTAAAATTGTCAAACTGGAATGCAGCTTCACCCAACAGTATAATTTAATTGACAGTTACCGGTACCTGTAAAGCCAACCGCGCAAATTTTAGAACACTAGTTAAAAGCACATGAAACCCTCAGGTGATGAAAATATGACAGGCTTCTTCTGACAGCATCCTAAATAACAAAGATATAACACTACTGCTCTATTCATGATACAAGCAAATTAACTGACTTCATTCTATAAAAAGATTCTTTATCACAATATATGAACAAGGTATAGGGATATGCATCCTATACTGTAATGTGTGATGCCATATATTTTACAATTCCTGTGTTTACTGTGTACAGTTGCTATGATTCACGTTCTACCTCCACCTGGTAACATGATAAATGCTTCAAGAGTCTTGCGAGTCAAAAGTATCAGAATAAGGGTAGAAACAAGTCATATTTCAAAACCAGAGAGACAGGAAAACCCAATCTTACAATACATAGAGCCCACTGTGCTTTACTGTACCTTTCTAAAACATATGTGACTTGAATACACTGTCATGTATACAAGTGTTGTGTGCCCAGTTGTGATTACTAATACATGCTTTGCTTCTTGTAATATTTTACATTATCATAAGTACTTCAAACTGACAATCTGTCAGTTCAGAAATGTTTATCCATTTTCTCCAGTACGAGTTGTTAAAAGCTGATAGGTACTGTATGAGTAGGAGCATATGCAGGGAACTGTAAGCAACTCAAAATATTCTGTGACCTATGGTATACATGACTTGACAGGTATTGGCTGCTTGTACAACACCAAACAATGACTCTTTGATGACACCTTCCAAGAATCAATTGTCCTGTGCCAATGCTATGGCCATAGAACAGGGGAAGAGGTGGAAGGGCAGTCCACATGTTAAAAAAAATAAAAAAAAAAAACCCAAGTATTTAACTTTCGCAAATTTTGCTCGCCTTAAGGACACCTTATTCACACATTATGCACTTATCAACTGTAAGACGCACCTCTTGACCCCCGGGGAAGGTGCGTCACGGGTGTGTCATGTCCACGACTTTGGCGACGAAGGGGTCCGTCAAAGTACAGCTTTGGTGTGTCACAGAACCACCGCAGGGTGCGTATAGGTGCGTCAATGTCCGTTCTTGCTTTCAGAATTTAGCAGAACTGGTCCTATCAGCTAGTGTACTGAGTCCAATGGCAGCTACGCTAATTTGGCTATAAACAACTTTTCTGCACCTTTTATTTTTTGCGGGAAACGGACACACATCAAAGTAGCCTAACACCATGCACAATCAATCCGCCGCGGTGCTTTTAACAATAAAGAACAGACTTACGCAAAAATATGACAACAGATGACTACGATATTCATTTGGTATTCTACGAGCGATCCTAACAACATTCCTCTTCGATTCTGGATGCACGTTTGTTGTACCATGGAAGTACTACCTCGGAGGTAGTACTTCCATGGTTGTACCCACTGTACTCATATACAGTATTTATGTGGGCCTACGATCCCACTAAGAAAACAACACTTGTAAATTGAATCCAGAGGGCCATGGCGGACTGCAGTGTGGCTGACATCGGACACTGTAAAGAATGGTGCCGATGAAGGATGGATCGAGCGGGCTAGTTTTCTGCCACCTATAAATGGCACAAGAACAATGATCGAACTACAAATACAGTACGTACGCTCGTAGGCCTGTAAAATTGTCACGTAAAAGTTTCGAGCATATAGCACAAACATTTTTGAATACATATCTGAAACATGCCCAGCCAAGATCAACCAACATAGGCCTGAGGTCCCACGAGGTTATAAACGGAGTCCTTTCCAGGGACAGCTAGCTCTCATATCTTTTTTCTTGCTGTGAGAAAAATTTTACATTTTTAGAAAAACGGCTGTGAATGGTCTTTGCGATCAGTAAAACAATACCAGATAGATATACTTAAATTGGCTTGACTTTTAATGTTACTAGATTTTGACTGGGGTTGTTACGATATGTTACGATATCGGTCAAAAATATCGATAGGCCTATGTAAGATGCTCGGGCCGATATATATATATGCAGGCTTTTTTAAAATTCCTTGTAACGTAAGTTAACGATCATTTATACTTTGAAAACCTTGCAAAATCTTACTTCGGTGCGTGGTATGCACATATACTGTAGGCCTACAATTCATGACTCACCCATTGCCCCTTATCTCTGAGCGAATCGATTTGACGAAAACAATACGTCACGTTTTGCTATAGCTACAATGTGCTGTTGGTTCTTAACATCGTGAGTAATTTATCATTTGACCATACTTTAGCGCCCTTAGTACGAATTTTAAACAAGTTCTACCATTCTTTCTGTCCAGTGCGCCGTAACGTGTGCGTCCGCGAAACCAAACAATAATTTTGTCACTGCAACTTCTGAACTGTATTAATGTGCCCCAACCATGTGCTCAAACTTCTCATAAACTGCTTTCTTCGTACGCTTTTGAAAAATCAACTACCTGTACCTTCTAGATAATGACAGTAAAAATCTTTCTAATGCATCTCCCGGCCGAGATTTCACCCGCACGGTACCGTTAAAAATGTACGGTAAAATACGGCAGACACTGTCCACATATGTACAAACGTTCGTTCGTTCGTTCGTTGCCTGGGTGTTCGATATGTGTGCGCTGGAGCATGACGTCACTTCGGCACATTCCACTTTTAGCACATGGGGGATACGGAAAATATGGGGAAAATATTTTGCTCTGTTTTGCCATATATTTAGAAAATTTTGGACGTAAAATTTTTGCAAATAGTTTGAATAGCAATAAAAAATTATGAGCAATATAAAGATAGGAATCATTTTAGTATTAAAGGGTCAAATCCAAAAGTCTTGTATGTGCGACGGGACGGAAAATGATGTGCATTCTCTCATGGGATTCCTTATTGATGGTAGTCATGGGTGCTATTGTTTCATACCATGAACCAGTCACAAATGAACTTTCATGAAATGAGAAAAAAAATTTTCCTCTCCTCCCACCATTGCTGTGGTAACCACAAATTCGCCTGCGACGGGACGGAAGTGAAGGAAACAACACTTTTGTAGGTTCTGAACATTTTATTCAATTCCTTCAAATTTAACAGGAGAAAAAAGAATTCTCAAAGAGAATATTGAGTGTAACAGCTCTTCTCACAAATGCAACTATAACATTTAAACTAGAGCACCAATGGTGCTGAAGCTCATACCTTCAACCAATTAAGGGTCCCTGGCTTCTAGTCTTTGTTAGTACAAGCATCATATGACTTTAAACGACATCAAATGGCTTATGACCCCAAATCTCACATACCCTGATGGCACCTTTCTGAATGTCACGAAAAATTTGTCATGCTATCTTTGCTTTGTAAGTTGTTTCATGAAAACAATTTAAGAAAGCAAAAGCCCCTAGGGCCCATCTTTGGCCTTGGACCCCAAATTTCAAGTATCATTATGACAAACCATCAACATTGTACAAGAGAATCTGTAGTTGAAGATGCACTTTTGCGTACTTCATAAAAGAGCCATAGGGTCGGTCCACTTGGGATTTTTGACCAAAAAAATCCACAAAACCAGTAACAGATCACTAGCCAAGCATCATTATAACAGACTGTCAACTCTGTTAAACATTAACTGGAGGAAAATTTAATCACTTGCAATACTACACAAAATGGACCCTATGGTCCATCTTGTGCCTTGGACCCCAACTTGTTAAACACCCTGAAGGTACCACTACCCGAATATAATTATGACAAACCATCAACATTGTACAAGAGAATCTGCAGGTGTAAGCAATTTGCAAAATGTCATAAAAAGGGCCATAGGGCCCATATGGGACCTTAGACCCAAACTTCCAGAACACCATAAACAGATCACTAACCAAGCATCATTATGACAGGCCTTCAACTCTGTTTAACATTAACTGGAGGAGGAATTGACCATTTTGCAATATTTCACAAAATGGACCCTAGGGTACATTGGGCCTTGGACCCAAAATTTCAGCACACCCTAAAAGAACCATTAACAGAGGATCACTATGAAAAACACACCCACGTGCTCTGACAATGCACACACAATGGAAATACCCAATGGAAATCCCATTAAGCAGCCCCCTTTAAACTAACCTAAACAACTGCACAGGATTGACCTCTTCCACACAGACAGTTTTAAAGAGGTTGCAGTACAAAGAAAAATAGGTAGTAAAGTGATTTTGTGAGACTGGTAAAATAGAGGGGTGGCACAAAATTGGTTAGAAAGGTATCAAAAGTATTCTTCATCCCAAATTGGAGAAGTAATTTGCAAGGACCATTACCAGAGCTTCATTATGACAAATCATCAACACTGAACAACACAATTTGTAGGAGAAAAAGTATTTTGTAAAATTTCATAAAATGAGCCATTGGGGCCCACATGGGACCTTAGACCAAAATTCAAGAACACCATGATGAGATCACTAACCAATCAATATAATGAGAGGCTGTTACCTCTCTTTAAACATTAAACAGAGAAGAAGTTAATTACTTTGCAATATTTCACAAAATGGACCCAGCGGTCCATCTTGGGCCTTGGACCCAAAATTCCTGAACACCCCGAAGGGACCAATAACAGAGTAACATTATGGCAAACCATCAACATTGTACAAGAGAATCTGTAGGAGGAGAAGCATTTTGTAGAATTTCATAAAATGGGCCCTAGGGTCCACATTGGACCTTGGACCAAAAATTCCTGAACACCCCAAATGGCCCACCACCCAAGGAACATTGTGCCCAAGTTTCAAACAAATACATGAAAGCATGTGGGAGGAGAAGCATTTTGAACAAGTGTGGACAGATAGATAGATAGATAGATAGATAGATAGAGTGACGCCGCGTGATCACAATAGCTCACACCAGCATGCTGGTATGAGCTAAAAATGAACATGTCCTTGTAGATTGAATTGGAATGAAAAAAAAAAATCACCTGCGACGGGACGGAATTGCGACGGGACGGAATTTTGTCCACAGTTGCTGGAAGATTGGAACATTTGATTTTGAAATTGAATAATGTGATTCTTTAATAGCAAGTTGGTCAACTAACTCCAAGTTGCAACAAGAGTTGAAGCTTACTGGCAAAATCTATAATTACAAGGTCAGGATGAGATGAATAATAAACTGCATGAACACTAAAAACAATGAACACTATGATAAACTATGCCCACACGTACATTTCAATGGAAAATGGCAATGTTCATTGGTTAGGCTATCAAGAACAAGTAGCTGCCTAGGTTTATGCATGCAATGATTACAACCAGTACTTACACAGTACAACCCATTGTATCCTATGTCCCTGAAACACAGTATTTTATTACTTGCTAAGAATGGAGCTGTACTGGTTCCCTGAATTTGAACTGTCCCCTGGACCCAACTGGAACGGGTGGTGAAATTTTACATTTAACATCATCTTTTGTGTACCACACAATATCCTTCTCACCACCATCATCCTCTGGCCATTTCCAGTTTCCCCCAGATTTTGCCATTGCATGAACAGGTCTACACATTTGCACCTACAATGGCCAACACCTCTCCAGGATACAAGTCAGAATCATAACTAACAGTGACCCAATCTCCCACATCAATTTCCCCTGTTTGATCTTGCCCATCACCCACACTGCCTTCATCACTTTCATTGAAAACCTCATCCTGCACATAGTGATACACTTGTTCACGGAATGCTTGCTCTTCTCCCCACTTCTCACTGAACTGGCTGTTGAAGTAGAAACTGAGCTTTGTGATGTTGTTACTGATACTGCGTTTTATGAATCGAACCCTCAATGTCCCAGGGATTTCATGCACTTTGCCAGGAATTTGCAGATGGTCATTATGTATTTCCTCAGAACCTACAAACACCACTTCAGTTGCCTGGACCCTTTAATTTGCATATGCAGCAAACTGTTGTGCATCACCTAAGGGAACTGTCTGCTTTGAATTATCATACATTAGGTTCAGTCCCTCTTCAGAAGCAGATTAACTTTAAATGGAATTTGTCTTAAATATTGTAGACCATGGAAGGTAAGAATAGGCTACAGTATGTGGTTGCTATTTGGATGGAGGCCGGGGAGACGGCCCAGGTAGGAGGCCAGTTGGGGGGCCCAGGGGCTATGTGGGCCACCACAAGCTTTCAGGGCAAAAGTAGCCCCTAGAGTGCCAAAAATGTTGTCATACATAGGATGAAGTGGTTCTTGCCTTGTATTTTTTTGTCCAAGAATAAGGCCAAGATCCAAGATATCATAAGCACGGAATAGAGCAAAAGCTTCAATTGTCATTTATGTTGCCGCAGGTTGGCAAAAGAAAATTAGAGGGAAAATGGTCCAGCATACCATCCATAGTGTTATCACTGCTGATAGCAAGCAAACATTGTTGGATACAGAAATGAAATGACTATGGAAAATGATACATCCTCCTACTTCATTTTTTGTCCCAGCACACAAGGAATTCTGTCTCGTCGCACATGAAATTCCGTCCCGTCGCGGGAAGAATTCCGTCCCGTCGCGGGAAGAATTCCGTCCCGTCGCGGGAAGAATTCCGTCCCGTCATGGAATTTTCTATCCCTTGCTAAAACTGAACGAACTGAGCTAAACAGAGGAAAATGACTTTATGTGGTTCAACTCACTTAGTATTGATAGTTCCTAATAATTAATTCTCATCTTGCCACCCTTTTTGCAGATAAATGTAAAAGAAAGGTGTCAAAATGCGACGGGACGGAATTCTGTAACGCAAAAGTCGCGATTGATCGTAAATACCTTGGATCAAGAAAATTACTTCTTGCAGTTTCATTAACTACCTAACATTCAAAATTGTCTGGTGATAAAAAACTATGTAACATCATTACCATTCAGAGATGCTGTTGAATAAAGATATTTCCGTCCCGTCGCACTGATATAACAATTTCCTCACTTTTTCCCCAAATTTCACATTAAAAACATAAAGTTGTGGATTTTTCGAGTTTGAAAAAATGAACCTCAATATGTGCCCTACAAAATCATGTAAAAGTTTCCACTGATAATGCAAGTTTGTTTTTACACATTGAGGGTGACCACTTTTGGATTTGACCCTAAAGTAGTAACAGGATAGAAGTAACAGAAAAGATTATTATTTTTTTCGTGCACACAGTGTAAAATACACCGTGGGAGAATGTGTACGATCTTAAATCTGATGGAGTGAAGTTCGCTTCAGAAAAAGTTTCTCCACCAAAAATACGAAGTATTAGCGATTGATTCGAAAGGAAAGAATATTACTGTGGTTAAAATATGTGCATATCTCGTGTAGACATAACTGTATCACCAAAATTTAATTCTTTAGATAAAGAAACCATGTCATGTTAATTTTAGTGATAACTTGACAAACATGAAATCTACCAAGATCGAAAGTCGAGCCACGCGCCATATATACATTTTGTATGTGTTTATACGGCAATGATAAACTTGTGTAAAATTCCTCGCAGGTTTTTCGCGCTAACTTCTGGGCGTTAGTTTGGGAACGTTTCCGATCCACACGCACTGCGTGCAAGTTATTTATGAGCTGTCTTTTGACGTTTCTTTATCAAAGAGATAAACTAGGCTATTGCACAGGCTTATGTTGTTCCGTTTGTGTACAGGGGCGGCTTGATGCAATGTGTTAGAAACACGCATCGTGGGACTTGTTTCTGGTGAAAAGTGTAATTTAACAAAAGCATGCTACGGAAACAGACAAAAGCAACTTCATTTCAACATAATCGTGAATGATATGAGGGTAGGCCTAAATAAATTGTTAGTTGGAATAACCATGCTATTTCGCAAAGATCAAAAGGAAAACATAGAAAAATGCTACCCAGGGGGTAATTTTCTACCCGTGTAGTAACAGCGCTCGGGTACCCAATGTGTTTGGTCTTTTTATAGTCGAGGTATAAAAAGATCAAATAATGCAACGTTAGGGTTACCTTGACCAATAGGTTTACTACACTGTGGTATGTGGGAATTGCAGACCTGCACCACACCGTGGCTTACTTCACTTTGTATGCAATGCATCATCTTGTTTAGTTACAGGTGCAGCTCCATGCTGTAATCAGGGAGTAATAGCAACTCCCTGCTGTAATGGAGCTACATCGTTTGCATGCACGCCAGCTGTACACTGCAGTGATCTGTAATAAGTGCATGTTTATTGAATGCCGACGGCCTTCACTAATAGAACTCGAAGATGCTTTCGCGGTAATGTGTGTCAGATGAATGTTTGTGTACTGGCAAAAATTTCTTGCACATATTTTAACTTTCATAAAACGGTATTTTTAGTTGCTCAGGTGAGTCAGAGGTCCGTCATTGTCAAGAAATGGTCAGTCAAAAATGCAGTTCAATGTACGTCAATGTCTTGCAAAGGTGCGTCCATTGCAAGACGCAGGGGTGCGTCGGCGGACGTGAATGTCGACGCACATAGTGGACATTGACGCACCTCTCCCGGGGGTCAAGAGGTGCGTCTTACAATTGATAAGTGCATTATTCACACAATCAGGGAACTTTACGAGTAATATTTTAATGTACAAACAGCAGTTCATGTATTGACACATACAATTATTTTATGGAAAGTCGGGTAACATTACATTGTGCGGATTATGAGCTATGATCTAAGCTATCCATTGGTCCAGCATGGAGTAATCTGATCTCACGAATATGTCAGTGACACCCTATCACCATACATGATGCAATGTAGTACTTACGGGGAACTGAAAAAGTAAAAGAATGGTACCCCCAAGAACAATAGTCAATAATTTCAATCATGAATCTGCAATCATTAAAACCATGGAGACCCAAAACTCTTTACCTTCACTGCATATTAATTCTTACTGAAAGGGCACCCACAGCAAGCCCACTTTGAATTAATATGCAACGTTCATAATACTTTGATGAAACATTTATAGTTTTTTTATTTTTGAAAATTTTTAAATAATGAAAGATACTGTACCTCATGATCTATCTACTAAATGCTATAAAGTGTGTGAAATATCATCAAAAGATTTTTGGTAAGGATACAGTAGATTTGTAAGGTTTTAACATGATGTTTGGAAGTAGAGTAGTCAAAAGTAGCATGTCACTGCTGGTAAAGTGCAGTCTGGAAGCAGTGCATATTTGCCAGAGCCTACTTTTTACTGGAAGACAAATGCAAGGGCATCAACAGCTCCTAAAAAGTATGAGGAAGAGATATGGCCTTGATCAAAACTATTTCAAGTGTAAATCATGAAGCCCTTGAAACTTGGCATCCAGGGCTCACTTGCAGGTCGTGGAAAAGTTTGCAGGTCAGATGACCTGTGGAGTAATCTGTGGCATTTTTTCACAATTTTAATCCACAAAGTGGCTGTTTCCACTATTTTTAAGTTTGTTTTCATTGAAACAGCTACACTGCAAGCTGTTGGAACAAATATGGGCCTACAATTATTGTTTCCATTCTCGGGGAGGGAGGACAATCCCCTGCACTTTCAAAAGTGTAGGGGAGTATTGTACATGTCCTCTATTGTCCCCTACCTGGTCACAGCTATGACAAAATGTGTGTATCAACTTTCCCTCTCTACCCTTCTGTACCAAACCTTAAGTACTTGTTTTACACCTGAAGTTTACCAAGAGCTTGAAACTGTCTTTCTGGGATTTCTGCAACAGTTATTAGGCCAGGAGTCCCCAGTCCCACCCTGCATTGGATCAATTCCTTGCGCACATGCTTCTTGGGCCAACCAGCTATTACTCTATTACCTGTCCACATTACTATTCCCCAACATTTTGACTGCACTGCTTTTATATGCCCTTTACAGAAGTGGTTCAATGCCCCACAAAGTGTTAATACGTAACCTGTTATTTTAATTAAATTTCCTGCAAGCACTCATGTCCTGTATTTATTGCTACAGTAATCAGGAAGTGGATAGGACAACATGAGGGTTTGATGTTGAATGCACATATGGGATGACCTTTAGCATGGGCCCCTTGATTACCAGACCCATAATTAATGTGTACAACCTCCTGAGGTCACAAGACCCATGTTTAACACCCATCTCTTACTAGTAGACCCCTGAGGTGACTTACCCCATCCCAACATCATTTAATCCTACCGTAAAAGTCCTTAACTGGTTCAGTCAGAAACCTTTCTTGACCATGACCCCCTGAAAGTTTCCAGCACTCTGCCATGACCCACAAGGGCCTACCATCTCAACTCCTCAAATATTATCGATGAGTGTAAAGCCTATTTAAAATTCAGAAATGTACAGCATAAACTGTGTGGTGGGACACTAGGCAGAGATATGCAATCACTATCATAGTACAGTTTAATAGATATTTTTGAGATAATATCAAATCAACCTCAATAAAGCTAAACAAAGAAGCATGTACAATACTATGGACTAAGTGTTTGCACCGGGTACCCGGGTACCCAGTACCCGACCGATGATGTCAGGACCCGGTTCTGAAATTGCTACCCGGATCCAAAGTTTCACTAACATGATTGCATATGTGACAGAACACCTAACATGTTACTTTTTCCTGGCAAAATTTATCATGCACATGCCTAAGAACACTTGTCATGCCCATACGTAAGATTCATTGGTGTTATATTATATCAACGTGCAAAGCAAAATTTCTTATTTGACTTTACATCAAACTTGCAGCCTAACAGAAGTTATATTTTCGGGTACCCGACCGACCATCGACTTGGGTACCAGGTTCCAAATTTTGGACCCAGTGCAAACACTATATAGACTGAAGCTGCTCTTTCTACATGAACAAACTAGTCTTTTGATTTCTGTTCTGTTCACTTTACAGAAGAAAGTCATCAATATTTTGCTTTCCCTCTAGTTATGGAATTCATCTCTTCTGAATATTTTTGCATCATGGTTTTGGATTGTGATCTATAGCCTTGGTTACTGAATACAACAAGAGAGAGTATCTTACAAGACAGGTTTCAGCTACAGTGTTAACTTTAGATTTAATATTTTAGATGGTTGCAGAATCTTGGCATTCTGGTGAAACTTACATTCAATTCCCACTTCTGGTACTTATGCTAGTAACATATGAAGTTATCACATTTTCAACACAACCTGAACTAAATGAAGCAAACACACATGGCAAAATAATGTCCCCCTGTCCCCCATGTCCAGGGGGACATATCCCCCTCAATATTTTTAGTGGGGGAACATAACATCAAATGTCCCCCCTCCCCAATATTTAGAGGTATGCAGAAAATATGCTGTTACACACATTTTCGATATGAATAATTGTGATAATGGTAGCTGGGAAGAAATTTAGATCAGAAATACATGATCTGTGTCCTCTAGAATGCATCAAATTGCTTGGCTTCCAGGGGCTTCGCCACTAGACCCCAAGCAGGAGACCTATGGTGGTCTCATGTACCCCTGGCCGGAGGTGCAAAGTGTTCACTCAAGCAGGTGTCCCCCAAATAATTTTAACAGATTGCCGCCCCTGACTTGGATACAGGTATGGCCGTTTGGTTTTCAAAAAACGGACTTTTAGTTCACACCAGTTTTCTGACATTGGCTTGTTTTGGATGCTTAAATACTTATAATGTGCTATCACTCACATATGCAACAGTGTTTACTACATACTAGGCACTCCATGCAAGTTGGATGACAAGTAATGTACTGAAAGCTCAGTAAAATGGACTGCTTTACCAAAAATCTTGGCAATAAAACTTCTGTTATTACGTAAACCAAATGGCTATTCAATTCCATCAATGCAAAGTAAATAATTTTCATCACAGACAATAGAGTGCTTTATTGTCAATCATGTTTCTTCGTGCTACCAGTGATCTTAGGTGGACCTGGAGTCTGTACAATGCAGGAAAATTTGTGCGATCCAAGACAGATTTTCACTTCACTTTTGGGGCTACTGGTCTTAAATACACAGTTAAGTCCTATTCCTTATCATGTTCTTCTTTCAAATGACAGCTAAAAGTCCATTTAGAATGTCAGTTCCTCATGGGGGGGTTGCACCTCTCAAGAATTCAAATACAACTGTCAAACACACACAGCTGTGAAATCTTTCAATCTTCAGAAATGAGTCTAGTACAGTATTATGTTGTAATTAACGTAGAATGTAAACTGTCTGAGGTATAAATCAGGAATCTCCTTTTAAAGACAGAAAGCAAACCATTACACATGTATCTTTTCGAGCATCTGGCAAATATTGACAAACATGTATGGAACAAGTCTTATTTGACCCATTCAAAACTAGCAGCCAGTGAGGATAGGGGGTCAGCTAGGTGGGATCAAAAACATTGCCAGCTGTTTTTCTGTGCACACTACAGGAGTATTGTAGGTGGGGGCATAGGTGGAAAAAGTTGGGAAGCTGGGAGGCTCCTTCCTGGAAAATTTGGATACATGGTATTGAAGGGAAATTGTGGCAACAGAAGGGAAACTGACCTATTTTGTACAAGGAAATACCACAGACATTGTGGGAAATTTTGGCTCCCTACCAGGAAATAAACAATTTTTTCCAGCCCTGGATGGAGTAGTATAATTGTGTTATTGGTGAGGTAAGTATGAACATAACAGATTACTATTGCTCTCCATCATCCACTCCTAAATGTATACAGAAACAATGAGTGTTGGCAGGGATTATTAACTTGAAATCCTTAAAATCAACTTAACCTAATTACATTGCCCAACAATAAAAAGTTGATAACACTACTGCACCTACAATCTCTGCCAAAGCAAATGAAACAAAGCCCCGCCAGAATAATTGGTGCAAAGCCTTTCATCTGCCACTGTTGCTAGCCGCTCTCCCCCTTTCCCCCATTTCAATGTTGGTTGGGGAAACTGTCCAGACCTGAGTGTAACAACACTGAAACGGGGGAAAGGGGTTTGTTTCATTTACTTCTGGTGGCGATTGTAGCTCTGACAAGTAATGAAGACACTATAAATGATTTGTAAAAGATTCTTGAAACTTACACTGTACCTAAAAACCACAGACTTGCTACAGTATGTCCAATAAGTCACAGTTTGAGAAGAAAACTGTAAAATTATTGCAAAAATGCTTATAAAAGTACACTGTGGGTTGTCAAAGTAAATGTTTCTGAAGGTCAGGGCAACTGAGGAGGGAGGTTGGCTATATACACTACGTTCAGAACTTCCTGCCTTCTACTATTACATCAGAAGATTGCTATGGCTTTGAACTACAAATTTTACATGTTTTAGTGCTATGCATGTCATTAATAGGGTAAGTAACACCAAAAGCTTTTTAAATTTACCATGCCACAAAAACTCTACTTTATTAGTGACTGACAGAGGATGTTGTGAAACGTTTGAAGCAAGCTTCAAATTTTGATAATATTTTGATAATAAAATATTTATTTCTAATCAAAAAATCAGCAAATTAAATGGTACAATATAATGAGACCTCAGTCTGTCTGTTGTATCATAGTTCCTTCAATACAGTACTGGGCACTAGTTCAGAAAGAACGGAAGGTAAAATTATTTTAAGTGCTCACACAAGTGCTGGTACATTGCTTGCAAAATCTCACAAAATGTATCGCCATTGAAACATATGTGGATGATGTCGTTTCAAACATGAGCAAATGTATTTTCTGACAGTGCTAGGCTTACATCCTAACTCTGTATTTATAATCACAATTAATCTACATTCATTGGCCAAGGTCATTGTACTTATTTCCCAAACAACCTTAAACACAAAACAAGGGTACTGTAAAGCCACAGGGCTCATGCAACATTAATAATGCAATGACACACAAAATAAAAGCCAACTTAAAGGCATATATACAATATACATGACAGACCTTCTAACCTTTGGCATACGATTTTAATACATAATAATAATTTGTTAAGATATTTTGACAATCATGACCATAACCAAATGAAGTTTCTCCAACATTACTGTCCTTTCTTTGATTTCATAAGTAATAAAAAAAAAATAAAAATTACAATTATTGTGTTGGAGTAGCCTAGATGCTGTTGGTGTTTACATTTATAATTATAAATACCTAACCCTTACCAAAGAGACCTAGCCAAGCCATAGGATGCTTCCCATAGATTAGCCTAGTTCTAAAGTTGTTACTTTGAACTACAACTTCAGAAATGAGATGGCTAGGCCTAGTGCAAATTACAGTGACTGTGTCAACACTGTAATTACCGTCTCTTTGCCAAAACGTCCCGGGTTGAATCATTGGTAGTTTTATTGTAGTTTTGTAAATAGTTGGTATTCCTTTTAATGTTTTTATGAGCAGTCGACTTTTCTGTTACTTCTTGGAAAATGAAGCACAAATCACAAGTATACATTTACTGCAAGCAGTGTTACATGTGGAAACATGCAGGTACCATGCCTACTCTTCACCGGGGTGTTGCCCCTGGACCTCTCTAAGGTGGGCCCCTAGCAGGGCTCAAAAAATATTTTTCAAAGAGGTAGGCTGTCAGCCTTTTTGGTAACAGCCCATGGTAGCCCGACATGATTTTGTTTGAGCCCGACATAAATTAACATCGAACAGGCATAATACTTTCATTCCTTTGTGAATGAATTAAGAAAATTATCTCCCAAGGCATCGATTTTTGGATGAAACAGAGATAAAACATCTCTGTCACCTTTTGTTGTTCTCACTTCAAAGTTTGCTCTAGTTTTGTTCTGGTTCAAAGCTATTTCCTGCCCTATGTAGTGCTTATGTTTCCGCAATATCGAAAATTATATCTCGATAATTTTTTCGAGGGATTATATATTATAGTAAGAATAACAAAAAACCAATAATTTCTTGTGAAAAATAAGTGCAATAATTGGCCTTGTACAGTAATGTCTCCTTCCTTTTTGCTGTCCTGATATATATTTTCTTCATTTATGGCACTCATTTTTTTACACTGAGCCGATGTAAGATCAATAAACACTTGTCATCCGCTTAGAAAGAGAACAAAACGAATTTGCAATCAAAAACCACGTAGGTCTGTAATGTACACAAACACTAATACCTTCGGCCAGGTTCAGTCCAAGTGAAATACAGGAGGAAGCACAGCAAGTTTACAGCGCATGGTCCATAGCAGAATGCAAACACCCGGGTGTTAGGCTACACACAAGCTCTGTAGGAAAGGTTGACGTATACATGTACAGGTGTACTGTTTTAGGACATGGTACTGGAAAGTGCCCTATGTTTTCGACCACTGCGTATGCTGCTAAAATTACAGTTATCAGTCATATTTTGCATTAATAATGGTGGGGGCTTTTACACAAAACATGTGAGTTAGTTCATACAGTATAAGTTGTGCTTCGTACATTTATGATTCAAAAATTATGATACCTGCAATGTGGCCTGGTGAGCTAGCTGTACATGAAAGTTTCATAGACTCGTAACCGTATTGGTGCTTAAGCTAAGGGTACAGCACAGTACGAACACCACTGACTTACGTGCACAGAATTGAACAGATATGTATGCCTGGGTGGAAAAAGTTGGGAAGCTGGTAGGCTCCTTCCCGAGAAATTTGGGTATTTGGAGGGAAATTTTGGTCATTGGAGGGAAATTTACACCTTTTATGTATACATGAAAATACGGAGGAATTGTGGAAATTTTGACTCCCTTCCCAGGAAATAAACATTTTTTCCAGCCCTGTATGTATGTATGGATATGTAGGTACATGCATGCATTAGGCCTATGTACTGGCTGTAGTGTATGAAACTAATAGTAATACAGCATGTGTGGTACCCGGTTGTTTCGCCCCCTTGCCAGTTCGCCCCCAACCAGTTCGCCCCGGTCATTTCGCCCCCTTGCCAGTTCGCCCCAAACTTGAAGTCGTTTCGCCCCCAAGTACCTACCAGTTCGCCCCCTCGGTCTTAGTTGCAAAGTTGATATTGTTTTTTCGAAAACCTTTTTTACGACAGCAGTAACGTAAGTAAAAGAATCAGCAGATATGGCCCTGAAACATGGGTGAACATGACGTGGAGAAGGCCCTGAAATATGGGTTCAGCAGAGAGTTAATTTTAAAAAAGTGTGCTTTTTTGGAAATATGAATGCAAAATAAAAATGAAAAAAAAAAAAATTAAATGCTGTAGGCCTATGAGCCTTTGCCACAAGCTAAGTACAAAGGACGCAAAAAAAAAAAAAAAAAAAAAAATAGGAAAAATTGGCTCCAAAAAAGAGAGTGAATTTAAAAAAAAGCGTTCATTTTGGGAAATATGAACGAAAAATAAAATGAAAAAAAAAAATGCTGTATGAGCCTTTGCCGCAACTTAAGTGCAAAGGACGAAAAACAAAAGTTAAAAACACAATATGAAAAAAATTGGTAATTTCACGTAAAAAAGACGTATGTATGAGCCTTTGCATTTGGAATATTACATGGGACGAAATTAAGAGGGTTAAAAATTAGGGGGCGAACTGGTCAGCACTTGGGGGCGAACTGGTAGGTCTTTGGGGGCGAACTGGTCATCGCTTGGGGGGCGAACTGGTTTCTTGGGGGCGAACTGGTTGGGGGCGAACTGGCAAGGGGGCGAAACGACCGTAAACCGCATGTGTTAGCCTACAGTACACTCTGTATGCATGCATAGGCAACACATGACACTGATAGCAATTAGCACGGTGTGAAATAGGGAAGTAATTGCATTAAAATACTGTGTGCTTTGAAGGTTTCAGTTTTGACCTTCTTCCTGTTAGAGAATCAGGCTATGATTATCGACAGTTTAAACTGAGAAAAAGTACAATAGGCCAGGGGTATGGTGCCAGCATTATTTTTACTCTTCTTACTTCTCATCCCATAAGGAGGGGGCCTACAAAGGTTATGCAATACCCCAACGGGCTTTTTAATCATTAATTTTGGAAATCCAAGCACTGGTGTAGCCTAGATGACATTCATGTAGGCCTTTGGTACTTGTTTACAGAGAGATAATCATCACCCTGGTCCTAAGGTCATTGTCATTCGCTTGCTTGTATAATCTGTAACAGTTGCTGCAAATCTCATGTGCAATGCATGATGGGAAATAAAAGGAGGGCAACAGCACCAAGGCTTCCACCTAGCCTTTACATGCATTACTGGGCCTAGGCTTAGTACTATAGTCCACCTTTCCATGCATTACTGTGCCTAGGCCTAGTCTTCAAGATAATTTGAAATGGGACACCCAGGTTGCTCATGCAACTACAAAAGCTAGTAGGGTCCTTGGCCTCATAAAGAGGAACCTTTCCAACTGCACCGAGCAGCTCAAAGGCACTGCCTATACCAGCTTAGTCAGGCCCCATTTAGAGTATGCTACATCTGCTTGGGACCCTCACCTTCAAAAGTATTGTAGCCAGTTGGAAAGGGTGCAACGTAATGCTGCAAGGTTCGTCACACGTAACTATAGTAAAATGGAAGGAACGGTCACCAAGCTCCTCCATGATCTCCACTGGACGTCCTTGCAGAACAGGAGATCTGCCTCCAGATTAACCCTATTGTATAAAATTAATCAGAACCTTATTGACATATCTAAAGAAAACTTCCTAAAACCAGTGACACTGCAAGGCCTTCGGAGAATGAACACGCAAAACTTCCAACAACCTGCGTGTCGTATTAATGCTTACAAATACTCCTTTTTCCCAAGAACTATAAAGGAGTGGAATATGTTACCTGAAGGGACTGTCAATGCAAGTAGTATAAATTCGTTCAAGCATAATTTACATTTTGATTAAGTCATATCCCCTCCCCGCACACCTCTGGCTCATATGCTCTACCTTTTTTTAGAGCCCTGCCAGTACACGAGAAGAAGAAGAAGAAGAAGTACTAGTAGGCCTAAGCCTAGTATAGGCCATAGCTTATCTTGGATGAGGTTCCTATGGCTTACGGTACAAATTTGGCCTAACGTTAACTGCTACTCCTATCTGCCTATTTCAAAGTCTAGACCGAGTTAAAGTTGTTTTTAAATGGAGTAACATGTCATAGGGCTTAGGCTACAAGTAAGTGCTAACTGAGATGGGCTTTGGCTCTTTAAGGTTACTGGTGATGTTAGGAACAATTTTTGGCCTAATCTACAATACATTTTGATTTATTAGCAGACTAGGCATAAACATTTTGATTTATTAGCAGACTAGGCTAAACGCTATAGCTTACATCTTACTTAATAATGTTACTAGCCTAAATAATGACTACTGAGGCACAACCTAGGCCTAGGCCTACAGGTAGGCTAGGAATGAGTAATGTTAATGATAACGTAGGCCTAGGCTAGGAAAGCAAGTCACCACCACAACAACTTAAACAACTTCCGGGATACCTACACTGTTTTCGTGATGTTTGGAATCGTTTATATGTTCGACAAAACTGACTTTGATGGAGTCAAAATTGACATATTTCGCTGTAATCCACTAATTATCCTTAGATTTCGACGCAAGTTGTTAAAAAAATTCCCAGCAGGCCTACATCGCATTCGTTCACTTAGTCGTGTAGTTAACTTATACCTGTAGCAGCACTCGTCACTTCACATATATGCTATACAGCATACACTATAATATAAACTAGGGACACAGCAGCATAGTGTGATGTTCACACAGCGGTACCAGCCTCGTCAGAGTACAGTTCAGCTAGAAGTAAACAGAGAGTATAGTGAACAAGAGTAGGCTACCGCCTCTGTTTTAGATCGAGCACGCCCAATACGTGAAGTGGGTTACAGGCTAAGTAGATTGCTGAAACTTGGTTATTGATCTAAACCTCGGCCCCTTCCTGTCATAATTATGGATATGCAACATCCTTAGTCTTTTATCTTTTTCTTAATTCCTTTACTTGGGGCTAATCATTCTTTTGATGTGGGTAAGAGAGCATTGTTTTTGTATGACAGCTGTGCTTTCATTAAGAAGGAAACGTATTCTTCGTCTCTAAATTCTGTGAACCTTGTCTGTGGTTATTTTGCCTACACAGATATTTGATTTTTTTCTAGCTTGCCCTATGACCTTTCACCTCAACACTGTTGTTTGTAGCTAGCTAATCTTGTGCGTCGCGATAGCGAATACAGCGTCCGTGAAGTTCAGTTTATGCGTACTTAATTGGCTATGGGCAAACTTATACGCATGTTATGCGCCGGAATAGGTTTTCGTAGATTATGCACAGTTGATAAGCGGGGGACGGCCCCATGTGTTCCAGACTTTAAAAATTAACAAAAATAATTTACAAAAAATGAGCGATAGAAAGAGAGACCAGAGAAATTATGAGGGAATTTTTAATTATTATCATCAATCTTGCTGTAAAATGAAGGAAAACATACATTCCAAATATACAATGCCAGGCATTTTTACTAGTGCGCTTCGCCCGCACCTGCGATGAGTAGTAATTAATACCGGCAGTGGCAGAGCTCGAGGGTGGGGAGGCAATGGACAAGTGCTATTGAAAGTTTGGTAGGTACCTTAATTAAAATTCTTCCAAAGCATGGGCATTGGCTCTTAGCCACACTTTTATGACATGGAGTGCTGAAAAAGGGTTGCTCGGAGTACTAAATGTACGTCATTACACATGCATGGTTCCAAGTTGCTCAATATTTTTTGGCCGTGATGTTTCGCGTGAGCTCAGTAGGGAGTACTATATGTCTTGTTAATACTGCTATCCATACTCCCGTAGAACTTTTGTGGAATTGCCTTCTAGTACTTTATTCCTGTAGGATCAGTGTTTGAGTAAATTACCATTTCAAACCCTTGAAACCCCTTCTGCTGTTCACTTTCCCCACAAACTTCCACCATCCTCATGCAATTGACCAATTGACCGAGGGTCACCGGTAGGCTACTATCTGAAATTTGCGGCAACTATAATAAGATATTCCATTAGCATTTCAAATTATACATGCATGGGAACCCTGGATTTTTTAGAAATGGTCCGGAATGGACGCAAAAGCCATCAAATTTAAAAAAAATCCTCGGGATGGACCGTCAGTATACCCACCCTCCAGCTTTGTGCCTTCGGCACTCGCAGTTACAGGGTTGCGGAGCCAATTTTGAAGTGGGGGTGGGGGGGGGGGGGAATCATCGAAGCGGCCCAATATATGTTCAAGAAAATAAAAGCCTATCATCCCAGTTTAAGGCGGCTAAAATGCCCTAGGCAGAAAAAGTGCGAGGCTAAAGCCGTAGCCCGGGCTCCGCGCTCCCTGCGTTAAAGGCATCGCTGGACACATCTTACGAAGGTGCAGCCTCCAATAAAAATTGCTTCCTTGACATTCTGTACTAAATGACGGACGTCCATGGCCATGGCACTGTAAGAATTACCCATAACAACACTTCATTTATTTTGAAAAGCTTTATTCACCATCACCCTCAAACTTTCATCGTTCTTACAAAATTATGCTTTAACCTGTTTTCGGAAACATCTTATTTTTCACAGTAGTGAAAAACTTGAGGGGTCTCTTGTCCTAGACCATGGACAAAAATGAAACATAAAAGAGAGAATAGTCTGGCTAGGGACAGTAGAGGGTCTTTAACTTATTGGATAATATTACATTCAAAAATAAACAAAAACAATAGAGTGCAATAAAATAAAACTGTGTAGTCGAACTCCGTGAAAAGGTAAACAAACGCATTTATTACCTAAATAATAGGACTCTATGGCGACCATGTGACCTAGGAAATGTGCATATCATGGGTACGGATAATTCCAACTGGTACCACCCTGGACAACCACCTCCCAGGACGATCTCGGATAATTCGTACCCCGCACACTTCCCACTTTGGACAATTACCACCCTTGGCAAGCGACACTGGCAAATTCCCTAGCGGAAAAGTTTGAACTGTTCGAATGGGATTGTTCGGTGGGAATTAGCAGGGGTGGGAAATATCTGGATGGAAATTGCCCTGGAAAAAGTTGTTGGAAAATTGTTTGAGTGGGTATTACTCAAGGTACCAGACTGTAATCGGCTTGATATCGCCCTAATAAATAACTTAAAGGCATTTTCCAGTGGCTTTTCACAAGGGTCCCTTGTGAAAAGAGAAAAAATTCAGTTCATATCCTATAAACCCCGTAACAATACTCTTTTACTAACTCGAAATATCTAATATTAAAGACTCTTATTTTTTGTCAAAAATACCTCCAGTTCTCATCAAGGTCACAGAATGTTATGTAAAGTGGACACATTGCCTCAGATTTCTTTTGTTTTCCTTTATAATTGTGTGTCCTGTTGTCCTCGAAATTTGATACTGTTGGAATGTTTGAATATCTTTCCATGTAGGTTTAGCATAAATCTACACCATATGTACGGCATAACAAACAAAGTTGCTAATATTTCCTACAACAGTGTCAATATCATAAAGATATTCAATGCTTTGTCAAATTAATGTCCTGCGATGACATCACATATTTCCCATAATGCACTTTATCCTCAGAAAAAGTTGCATTCAGGCTTTTGAAAATTAGTATCTTCCAAACGCTACAAGCTATTGAGACGCGGTTTTTACCTTATAGAAGAGAAAAATTTTCTGCATTTTTTGAAGTCATTGATTTTTGTCACTGGCAAATCCCTTCAAGCGCCGTTCCTAATTACAACAAAGATGATGATATTGATTATCATACCAGGGTGCACTGGAACAAATTTTCGAATGTTGTGACTTTTCTTCTTTAGCTATGGGCTTACATGTCGTGACGTAGTCCAGAGGGCGAATGTGTACAGATTACATGCAAAAATGTATGTTAAAATGCATTTAATATGTGTCAATTCACAGACATTTTTCCAATGGCTTTTGCGCATTTAAATTACATAAGTATACTGTCATTAAACCAGCATTCATTTTCCAATTAAAAAACAAAACATTTACTACACATAAACGTTCGGTTTCTAAAATATAAATATTTTCAACCTTAAAAATCATCCCGTGTTGTCTACTTTCGTCTTTTAACAGATTTGCATGTCGGTGAAGCAGGACCTCAGTCTATCAGTCTTTAGGTGTGAAGTTTGGTTTTTGCCCTTTGTCATCCAGGTGAAGGGACTTTGGAAAGTATCTTAAAAGGCTGTTGTGTCCAATAAGCAGGCAGATAGCCACGGGGGTCACGGGGCAAGTGCCCCCCCCCCAAAAAAAAAATTTTTTTCAATTAAAAGTCTTGCACTGAAGGAGGTAAAATTTATTACGAGATCAGCATATTTGGAATATTAATATAAGAGGAAAAATGGAAAATCTCCCACCATTTTGCATTTAGAGTCCCAGGCCGGCGAAACTCCAACATCGGTGTGCCCCTCACTAGTTATTCTGGCTACTGGTCTGCCAATAAGGGGATTTAGCTCCTTGAGGCATAACCCTTTACGTTTCGGTGTTAACGGTTGTTTTTCGCCCTTTGGCATCCATCTGGAAGTGACTTGGGAAAAAGCGAGGGGGCCTGCAAGTCAGACCGCTGATGTAAGGGTCTGACTGTTGATCGGAGGCCTCGATAAGTCCGAGTGTCCCATCAGGGGGTTTATATTCCTCGTGGAGCCGAAACCCTTCGGTGTAAGATTTGATACGTTCTTCGGCATCCAACAGAAGGGACTTTCAGAAAAAAGCGTACTGTATTATAAATACCTTTGTTATTGTGCATCTAACCTAGGCGGTTGAAGTATATAAATGCATAGAATAAAACAAACAGCAAAGAAAGAAGTACATATCAATATTAATTGGAAATTTTGGAAAAAAAGCGATAACTATAAAAACTTGGTCGGACGAAACTTACAATAACAGAAAAGTTAATATAAGTAGAAAAGCTATGCTAGGGCCTATTCAATTTACAGAATTTCTGTAACATAACTTGAACAAACTGTAACAATCATTTTAGTTATGTTATTTTCTTTTCCAGTTTGACTATAAAGACGAAACTTTACTGGACAGAAGTTATCATAAATATCACCTAAATTCATAGAATCTTTTCAAATGTATACTCGCTTTCATTTAAGTATAATGTAAGAATGAATATGGGTATTAACCAAGTGTGTAACCATGGAGGAGGGGGTTAGTGGTTCGGGCGAATCCCTATTTTTCTAGAAAACCTCCTTTCAGTTGAAGCGAATCAACCTCAGCTTGTTCAGTCATCTTTACAGCAATTTTATTCTATCCCTACGAGGATATCTACTGGGGTCCTTCACTTGCTTAATTACGTGCTGGTACATTAAAAGTCAAAGTATGCCGATAAACTGAACAAGGATGTATCTGGTTATCTGGTTACAAAAACTTGCGTGAGTCATAATGCCCAAATACTCACCCATTTGTACCAAGGTGCCAAGTTTGGAAAGCGAGATTGGAACTGAAACACACCCCTAAAGACTTTCACAGGGGAATACCTCCCGTTTCTCTTTTCATTAACGTACAGGAATGCTCCAGGAGGGGAGGGGGGCTTTAACACTAATACTTTTATCCGAAGTTTCCTTGCATGTTTGCCCAAAACAGCTTAAATTTTGCCCGGCGAAAAGCAAATTTTCTCCCCGAATTTTGAGTTTAGATACCCAGTCTCCCCCTCTTACACCTACATTCTAAACACGTCTGGATAAAATTTCAACCTAATCCGGATCGGAGGGGTACCGACCCAAATCAGTGTCCTTTGCAGTAATCAGATTTGGATGAAAATGACCCAATCCGGATCATTTTTTACCCAAATCTGATGAAAGACGGATGCGGATTTAGGGTCGTTTTTGGAGTGTATAATTCCCCTCTGCCTCTCTTCAGCGCAGTGGTAAGAATGCTGTCACTCCCGGAGAGAGCATATTATGCACTTTGAGTGTATTTAAGTCAAATTGTGGTGTTTGGTGTTGCTTGGATTATTGTTGTATTCAGACCATTGATTCCGGCTTGAATTTTTATCAACAGCACAAACAATAAAATACGAGGCAAGGAACACGATCAATCATGGGCACTGCCCTCTACTGGAGGCGGAAGTCTGTTCCGACGTCTCTATGTTCCGACACACGTAATAGTCAGGGACGTTTGGGTTTGTTGCATATGTTTTTGCTATATTTGGTAAAACTTTGATAAGATGTAGAGTAGACATCAGGCAATCAGAAAAGTATGTGCTCCATTTTTTTTTCATGTGCAAGGGGGTTAGCCAGCCAATTCAAAATGGCCTCCATTTTGACCATTTTGGCTGATTTGGTTCAAGAAAGGCTCTGCTGCACCAAGATTTGAGGTCTGAAACTTTTTTAGAAGTAAAGGTGGTAAAATATACACAGTCTCTCAAAATATACTGAAAGTTTTCCCCAAAATATTGATCCGTTTTGTTGTAGTGACCTGTCGAATATGGCCCTTTTCGTCAAAAATCGGCAATTTTGGCAAAATTGGCGCCGGGGGACAAATTTGAGTATCAGATTCTCTTAAAGTGTGTATACCAACGACCTTAACTTTTGTTAATGGGTAGTCCTATAACCAGGCAGTACGTGGGGAAAATTTGGACTCCCAGATTCAAACCTACATGAAATGAGTGGTACTGAAAATGCGCAATTTCTTTGTATTTCGTGGGGAAATTTTGGCCTCTTGGATCATTTTTTTATGGCCAATATTTCCTCCAATTGAATACCTAAGTCTACTGATCTCTCTGCTATTGAAAGAAAAGTGGATTGTTAAGACACACATCAATTTTGAAAATTTTAAAAGCAGACAAATTTTCCATTGTTATAGACCCTAAACAGCTAAAACATCAATATTTTCATTTTTCATTAATAAAAAGTACAAGTTTTGGCACTACAAGACAAATTTGAACAATGACGATGTCTTTTAGAGGCACACGAGATCTTCCATCTTCACAAAATTGGTACTCAAGTGCCTCAGTAGTACACACAAAACAAGAGCCCAATGGGCACTGTGGTTCCTTGCTGAATGTAATGAAACTGAGCCAACTACTGAATGAACCAGTATTTCTGTTGATTCCCAAAATCTGCTCTGTAGACAATGCACATCTTGTGTTAACACATTCAAGCATAAATAAATTGTTCTGAAGAAATACAGCCTACAGGCACTTCAGGGGATACCAACACAGACAGTATACAGTTACAATTTGTTTTACTCAATTAAGCAATCACAATTCATGCACGCTCAATGGTATCTGATCCAAATGATCAGTAACTTGGTTCTCTTTATAAAACTAACAACCCATAGTAGCATTTAATTAATCAATTCTAATTTCCAATTCCTGCAAGCTCACATGTCCTAATCTAAGGACAAATGTTGTCTGTCTAGTGAACTTTCACAACAGTCCTCTGCTTTGTGGGCAGAGAATCTTCTGCAATATTAAAAAGTAGTACTTGATGCAGGTTTTCATAATGGCAGGATTATGGATTAAAATCATAATACTATAATTTCAATTAAAATTGAGATACTTGGCATCTCTGAAAGATGTCCCACATCTTTCAGTCAATGATACAGTTTTGTGCTTATATTTTTTGACTTTAGGAATTCTTGGGAATTTGCTTTTTGGCATCTGGTGATTTCAACTCTGACATCCAACAAATCTCATATGGGTTTTCTGCTAGATTTAATGCAACACCTCAAAGCAAAAATCTATTCAAGCCTCCTACACTGAGATATAGAGTTGAAAAGGTTTGCAGAGTTTGGCCTCCAGTGATCCCAGATGACCTTTGGTCTCCACCAAAATTTTTTCCCCACCATAAGGCATCCACTAAGTATGAAATTTATCCAAGCTTCCTACCTTGAGATATTGTGCTAACAACAAGGTTATCAGTTTTTGACCCTTGGTGACCCCAGATGACCTTTGACCTCCACCCAAAACTGTATGGCACAGCTTCTCACTATAGTGGATCTATATACCAAGTATGAAATCTATCCAAGATTTTTTCCTTGAGATATTGCATTAACAAGGTTTTCAGTATTTGACTCTCAGTGACCCCAAATGACCTTTGACCTCCACCAAAAATGACAGGATTCATCTTCTCACCATAAGTCATCCACATACCACGTATGAAATCTATCCAAGCTTCCTACCTTGAGATATTGTTTTAACAACAAGTTTTCAGTGTTTGACTGCTGGTGACCCCAGATGACCTTTGACCTCCACCAAAAGCTACAGCATTCATCTTCTCTCCATAATGCATCTACATACCAAGTATGAAATTTATCCAAGCTTCCTACCTTGAGATATCGTGCAAACAAGGTTTTCGGTCTTTGACCCCTGGTGACCCCACATGACCTTTGACCTCCACCAAAAACAATAGGGCACACCTTCTCACTATGACGGATCCATATACCAAGTTTCAGTTTAGTCCAACTTTCCCTTGTTGAGTTACAGCGTACCGAAGCAAGTGTCACACACACACACACACACACGCACACACACACATACACACACACACACACGCCAAGCTGACTACATAGGTTCCTTTTGCTAACGCAAGGAACCAAAAATACACTGGCTGGTGAAAACGGAATATTGAATAAAGGAAACCCAAGTATTGAAATTTATTTATTTTTAGTAAAATATATGGGTAAAAGGGCATTTTTGAGCAGTAATATCTCTGATACTGTGCCATAAGATACTCCCATCTTCCTGATATGGGCAGTCTAGTGCCTTGTTAGTTCACAGAAAGAATTTCGACTCTCAAATAAGAATGGGCATAAAATAACGGAAACCCAAATTCTGCAATTTCTTCACTTTTCCTTGCAAAATATGGGTTTAGGGGCACATTTGGGCCGTAATATCTCTAAAGGTATCATACAAAACCGCTTATTCTCGAACGGACTTCACGGTCTACCGACAAGCACGTACTCCAACCTATTTTATCGTTAGCATTCGAATCTCTCTCGACCTTTGTTTGTTCCAGCTTTTTTGGTTGTCACCTTTAGTCGAGGAAATTTGTATATAAAGTAAGGGGGATAAACTACCACTGAAGGGCAATTTACTTGTGTAAAAATATCATTGTCAATGAGAGCATCCTCAAAAAGTGTGTTTGGGTGTGTGTGTGGGTGACAGGGTAAGGGCGGCAGCGAAAACGAGCTAGGAATATCAATCGATAAAATTGGGTGGTCGGTGGGGGACCACATTGTGTTTTTTTTCCAGTGGAGCAACTACGAGGCTTGATGCGAGACACAGCAACGGCCCTTTGCCAGGAGGGTGTGGTCAACATTGCTGTGGGTTAACATTCCTCTCAAGGAAGCAATATGTGTCACTGTCCTAGCGGAGCGAAGCCATGGCTTTGGCTTCTAGCGTAGCTTATCTAGAAAATATGGCATAAGGCATTTTCGATTGCAGGAAATGGCATTTTTGTAGTTTTGGATCTCTTAGTTATGAATTTGGGCTTTCAAAAAGGGTTATGTCGGTGAAATAAATTCGAGGCCTTGTAGGCAGTGGCGACATCAGATTTTTCAAAGTGGGAGGTACTGGGGGCACAATGTTCCACCACGGGCGACGACAATATGAAGGGCTGAGTGGGGCAACTCGAAGACGAAGAGAGGCGGTAAGTTATTGTCTGTGGGACATTGGTCCAAGGACCAGTTTTAGGGCCCTGGTGAGGGCCAGGGACTAAGCCCAGGTAGGAGACTAAGAAAGGGAAAACCCAGGGGAAACTCCAGAGGGCTCTAGGGTATTTACAAAATTGTGGGAATTAACATGAAGCATTTAAATATCTTTAAATGGCATTGTAGAACACTACACAGACCACAGAAACCGCACTTGACATTTTTTCTTACTGAAGCTTACATCAAATTAACAATTTTCGGATGCAGGGGTATTTGAAGCTTGGAACAACAGTTTCACTCAAGTTACCCAATTGGAGTTAATGGTAAAACAAGGCTGCCTACCAGGTAGGACACTAAGAGGACAACACCCTCTCATAGTGGAGCATCGACGGTGCATCTACGTAGGGGGAACCACGGCCTCACGGAAAAAGTTGGTAAAGACAAGCCCTTGTATACGACTTAGTAGGTTTTGAGCACCTTAAAATCATTTTTAGGGAAAAAACAGTTTCATGTTTTTCATCACAAATAAAATGGAAAAGGGGATTTAATTGTGCCAGCATGGGCTACCTCGGGTGCGCGCGAAGCCGGCACAGAGAGTTTTAGTATTCACTATTCAGTATTGCAGAAATTTTGTTCAAGAAGGTTACTAACACCTTTCCGGAGAAATCACCCCTTATAGTACCTGCTTTGGTGCTTTGCTCCGCCTCTTTGAGGATCCAGGAGAGTTAAGCTGACCTTGCCAGTGGAAATGTATACTTAAAATTACTGGCATTATGAGATACATTTTTAAGTGCCCTCATACGTTATTAGGTACGCACATTAAAAAGGTAGCAACAAAGCAATCTTAAGACTTTGCGAACCCAGAATTGGACTAAGAGATAATCATTTTGGAAAGGAATTATATTACTCGGAATATTCATGGCTGTAGTGTAGTGGTCCCATTACCTATGGCAATACACGCTATAATTATGGAGTGTAAAATTTCCCAGCAATAATGCTACGGAAAAGAAGTAGCTGCAAAAACGTACCTTTCACAGTTTGAGGATATAATTCTGAGCACTTTAGCCCACTAACTGGCTCTTTGAGTCACATAGATTCTTTTGTCCAAAGTTATATCTTTTCGCATTAGTTTTTAATGCCTAAAATTTCATTTGGGGGCAGACAGGGACAAGACGAACTTTTCAGGGGACGAGGCACGTCTCCCAGGACATTCTTGGGGACGCCACTGTTTGTAGGGTAAAACTGGACTCAAAGTGTCTTTTTAGCTCTTCTTTCATGGTTTAAGAAAGGCATTACAAGTTAATGATATTGTGTTACATGTGGTTAAACGAATAACAGTTCAAATTCTTTTTATATGAGACCTTGGCGGAGTTCTTATAATTCAGCATATCACAACTAAATAAGTAAAATGATACACTGCGTGGATTAGGTAGATGTTTGACGGATCAGATCTGCGGGTACGCAGGCCTATGTTTCCTGGAAAGAGCGCAGGTTTGGACTATCCATAGAAATATGAAGAGAGAAGGAAGGAAGATCGGTGCCTAGTGGGGTTGTGGGTATTTCACAAAGGGGGCCATCAACATGGCGTGTGACACATACAACTGTCCATAAGAACAGCATATGAATATGGCAGGATTTGCCGACCTTTACAGAAAACTGTGAAAGGTAAATCTTGGAGACAATTTTTTTGCGTTTGGGGATTACCGGTATTAATGAAAGGTGTAGATTAGTAATCAGGAATATATATATATATATATATATATATATATATATATATATATATATATATATATATATATATATATATATATATATATATATATATATATATATATATATATATATATATATATATATATAATTTATGTTCTGTACATGCCAAAGAAGGACCTATAGTGGGGGGAAAAATGAATTGAGAATGGTAAAAGTGGGGACAGATTTTTTGAAGTGTGGAGGCACGGATGGGGGGGGGGGGATGGGGAGGTCACAGCGTTCCGCCGGAGGGGCTCACAAACATAAAGGACTGAGCCGCACTGGCGGCGTTTTTGTGACGCGGAGGGCTCCTCTGTAGACGTTACGGCCTAGGACCCAAAGTGGGGCCCTGGTGAGGTCCAAGGACAACACTCCAGTGGGGTCCAGACTTCAGGGGGTGAAACCCGGGGTATTTACAAAATTACGACCATTGGAATGTAGCATTTCGCTATCTCGAAATGGCATTGGATGCGCACTATAAGCAGACCAGAAAATAGAAATCACAATTTGACATTTTTGTTAGCCTTATTCGCACTAACGATTTCATGATTCGGGAGGGGGGTTGTGAGTGGGCATGGCGGATCATGTTAAGGCTTGCAATGGCTTTAGAACGATAAATCTACTCAAACTGCTCAATAGGAATTTATATTGAAACAACCACCAGGTATGTCCCTAAGGTAGCCCTCACATTAGAGCATTGAAGGTGCATCTATGACGGCGAGATCCGAGGCCTCGTCAGGAAAATTTGAAAAAGAGAAGCCCTTGTATATAATTTATTAGTTTTGTGGGCCTTAACATTATAACTATGAAAAAATGTTTCCTGCATATTCTTTAGTAATAAACGCAAATTAAGGGTGGCTAGTGCCCGTTGAGACCACCCCTGATGCACGAGCTAAGCGGCAGTCTAATTATAGTATTAAAAATTAATGAAAATTTGGTGCAAGTATAGTAGATGTGCCGAATTTTGCGCAAGTGCCAAATTTCGCGCACCCATAAGAATCGTTCAAAATTAGCATAGCAATGTACCAGTAAGTAAGAGATGATGACATACTAGTGTAGTTCATACCTTGTTTATGACTGCACAAAGGTCTCAAAGTATGATTATCTGCTTACACTTACCCAAATTGTGAGATTTCACGCCATTTTCCACTGTTGAGGTAAATGTTCATTAATGTGGATCACAATGTATTTCTAAATCATCATTTTAGCTTTCCACGTTTCCATCCACAGTGGCGTAGCTAGAGGGGGGGGGGAGGGGGGCGACCGCCCCCCCACAAAGCCTCCAAAGGCCTCTGTCGGAAATTTCTAGTCTCTGTTGGAAATAAATAAAAACACTTCATTTGAAACACTTACAACACTTCTTATGTTTTTAAGCAGAATTACACATCGATATGTCAACGTGAAAATCAAAAGTCGGCCTCAAAACTCAAAATTGCTTGGAAAGCAAAAAAAAAAAAAAAAAAAAAAAAAAAGGTCCCCAGAATTTCGAAATCAAGAAACTAATCTGTCGGAATTTTTTTGCTTTTGACCCCCCACAAATAATATCTAGCTACGCCACTGTCCATCCATGACTGTGTTTGTTGTCATCATGTGCATTGTGAGATTTATAGTACGGAATATATCATGTTAACTTACTGAGGTGCGCGAAATTTGGCACATTTACAACTTGTCAGTGATGCAGCTTGAGTTGACATAAAAACGCAGATTACTTTGTTAAAACCTACGTTAAATTGATAAAAATTTACTTCCAATTCAGGCTAACATGTCCTTCAGTCTGGACATGCGTGTATTTGAGATTTTTCAAAATCAGTTACAGAAAAATTCTCGCTTATATCATTAAGTGCGTGAAATTTTATACATCCATGCTACTTATACTCCCATTCGGAGGGGTCACTATTTGTTATCATTCATGGTATGGTGTTTGGCTCCGCCTCGGAGAAGATTTGGGAAAGCAAACTTCCCCTTGAAAATTTTAAACGGACATTAACCTATGAGATGGAGCTATTAAATCATCCTCATATGCTATTGGAATCTCGTTAATAAGGCAACAAAATTCGCAATCTTGAACAGTTTTCGAACATATAATTGGACGAAAAAAAATTAATGTGGGAACTGTACTGAATAGAGGACCCACGGCCGCAGTGGTCCCATAGCTGTCAAAAATAGATGTTGAAACGATAACTCTGGAATATATTTCTCCCTTGGGCAATGCTTCGCGGCAAAGTTTACAAAAATCAGGCGCGGATCCAAGGGGGTCTTTCCCGGCCTCAGCCCCCCTCTTTTTCGCCACATCAACAATAACAAATACGCGAAAATTAGCATGAGGTAAATCTACGAGAATATTCAAGAAGGCTTTCAGCCCCCTCCCCCTTTTCGAAATGTCTGGATCCGCGCCTGAAAGTATATGCGCACGAAGCGCCCCTCCAAAATGTAGTTTAGCGATCATTTTGTGCAAGTTTATCCCCATGATTGACTAGAGTGGGTGGTCATGTCTAAATCGATATATATATATATATATATATATATATACACATATATATATATATATATAAATATATATAGATATTTTTATATATATATATATATATATATATATATATATATATATATAGATATATATAGGTTGTTTGTGCACATTTGTTTTTAAACCCAGAATCTCATTGGGGGAGGGGTGTGTACACGGGGAGCACAGCCAACGTTGGGAGCCACGTTTCCCCTGCCCCCATAGGCTAAGCTACTGTGTGGGGGACTGGGGCCACGGCTCGTAGGTAGTATGCTAAGCAAGGTCCTGTCGAGGATGAGGCGAATGACGCCCCCTATATGGCGCCTGCCTGGGTCTCTGACTAGACCTAACACTTTTCACGTCAATAATACCTTTTTCACGGCCAAACAGTGAGTCAGCTTCAACAGGTGGGTACATTTTTATTTATAGCCTCCTAGTGCATGGGTCCCGGATCCGCGGCACCGGTCTAGGTACTCCGCATGTTTTTTTTTTTTTTGCTGTGAGTTAGTTTGCCCTTTGTTTGGAGAACAAGTATGAAGAACCAGAAAGCCTAAGGGCTTAGTGATTCCTTGCCGAATGGGGATGCTTTGTTGTACTGAGGTTCATCCCTCAGATTTATCTTCCTTGACTACATCATTTTACGATATTTTAACAATTTCACCTCTGCTGACCTCACATGAACTTTGAACCCCACCAAATATAATAAAAAAGAAAAACGAAAGTGTCTTGAAAGGAATTCAACTCCAATGGATCTTGGATCTTGAAAATTCTTGGGAAATTTTGTTTTTTGACCTCTGGTGACCCCTGATGACTATCTTGGGAATTCTTGGGAAATTTTGCTTTTTCACCTCTGGTGACCCCATATAACAATCTTGGAAATTCTTGGGAGGATTTTGCTTTTTGACCCTTGGTGACCTCAGATTACGATCTTGGGAATTCTTGGGAAATTTTGCTCTTTGATCTCTGATGACCCCATATGATGATCTAAAGAATTTTTGGGAAACTTTGCTTTTTAACCTATAGTAAACCCGGATGACAATCTTGAGAAGTCTTGGGAAATGTTGCTTTTGATCCCACTGACCCAAGATGACAATCTTGGGAATTCTTGGGAAATTTTGTTTTTTGACCTCTGGTAACCCCAGATGACCTTGACCTCCACCAAAATTGATAGGGTTTTCCCCCTCAACATGGCAAATTTATATACCAAATATGAAAAGTGGCTGTCACTGCTATCGTGAGATATTGTGATTACAAGCAATTTACAAGGTTTCTGTAGTTCAACCTCTGGTGACCTCAGATGACCTTTGACCTCTACCAAAAACAATAGCATTCTTCCTCTCAACATGACAAATCTATATCCGCCATTCCTATCTTGACATATCCCAATTTCAGGGATTTTGGTCTTTGACCTCTGGTGACCTCAAATGACCTTTGACCTCCACCAAAAACAATAGCGTTCTCTCTCTCAATATGCCATATCTATATACCAAATATGAAAAGTGTTGGTCACTCCTATCTTGAGATGAAGTGATTACGAGCTTTTCGGCCTTTTACCTATGGTGACCTCAAATGACCTCTGACCTTCAAAAATAATAGGGTTCTTTCTCTCAACTTGATGAATCTATATACCAAATATGAAAAGTGTTGGTCATTCCTATATTGAGATAGCGTGGTTACGAGCCTTTTTGGCTTTTAACCTGCGGTGGCCTCAAATGACCTTTGACCTCCACAAAAACAACAGGGGTCTTCACCTTGACATGACAAATTTGTATACAAAATATGAAAAAGTGTCGGTCATTGCTAACTTGAGATATCGTGTTTACAAGCCATTTACAAGGTTTTCGCAGTTTAACCTCTGGTGACCTCAGATGACCTTTGACCTCTACCAAAAACAATAGGGTTCTTCCTCTTGACATGCAAAATCTGTATACCAAATATGAAAAGTGTCAGCCTTTACTATCTTGAGATATAGTGTTTACGAGGTTTTTGCCGTTTAAACTCTGGTGACCTAAGATGACCTTTGACCTCTACCAAAAACAATAGGGTTCTTCCTCTCAACACGACAAATTTATATACCAAATATGAAAAGTGTCGGTCACTGCTAACTTGAGATATCGTGTTTACAAGCCATTTACAAGGTTTGCGCAGATTAACCTCTGGTGACCTCAGATGACCTTTGACCTCTACCAAAAAACAATAGGCTTCTTCCTCTTGACATGACAAATCTGCACACCAAATATGAAAAGTGTCGGCCTTTGCTATCTTGAGATATCGTGTTTACCAGGTTTTTCGCAGTTTAACCTCTGGTGACCTCAGATGACCTTTGACCTCTACCAAAAACAATAGGGTTCTTCCTCTCAACATGACAAATCTATATACCAAATATGAAAAGTGTCGGTCATTGCTATCTTGAGATATCGTGTTTACAAGCCGTTTACAAGGTTTTCGCAGATTAACCTCCGGTGACCTCAGATGACCTTTGACCTCTACCAAAAACAATAGGCTTCTTCTTCTTGACATGACAAATCTGTATACCACATATGAAAAGTGTCAGTCATTGCTAACTTGAGATATCGTGTTTACAAAGTTTTCGGTATTTGACCTCTGGTGACCTCAAATGACCTTTGACCGCCACCAAAAACAATAGGGTTCTTCCTCTCAACATGATAAATCTATATACCAAATATGAAAAGTGTCGGTCATTGCTATCTTGAGATATTGTGTTTACAAGCTAGGCGTCACATACACACACACATACACACATACACACACACATACGCACACACACACACACACACACACGACATCACCATCGCATAGATTCCTTGCCTGCCTTCGGCAAGGAATCAACAAACCCAGCTATTGGATGCTCATCGGTGTGGCGCACAAACCAACTTTTTGCATATGAATATATAACAGAATTTAATATGAAGCAGTTCCCGAAACAAAGGAGATATGGTGGTCTTACCCAGAAATTAAAATGGGGCCTTCCAAAGATTACGTGAAGGGACGTAAGAGAAGCTTAAACGAACCCAGGACGTGAGCCCCATGCCTACTTATGTGTATCTGCTTTACTGCAGACTGCAGTAGATCACTGTTTTTATAACCAACCATTGTTCAAAACGATGACATTGGGTTACACGGGAGCTCGATTGGCTTCTGTCCCAGAAGTGAACTACAAATAAATCACCCCAATGCATAGAAGTAGGAAACGGGAAATGTGGGGATAAGGTTCCCCAATCAAAATAGGGTAAGACGGAAGTATGCTTCCACCCCCCCCCCCACCTCCAGTCCAGTACGAAAACCTTTTATTTGATCCCTAGTCTGTAAAAAATATCAAAAACTTGCAGTAATGTTTTTTAAATTTGCAAAATATGTGGCACCAAATTGCATCTAAAGATCCTTAAATAATCAACAAATTTCCAAAGGGAAGGGGTACACCTCCTCCCCTTAGATTCCTCTAGGACGGCGGTCCGAAACGTGTTCAGACTCCTCCCAGCTGATAACAACTTCCTATGCCTATGCCCCAGTGCACCCGACCATTTCGAAATTCTAGAGACTACGGTGGCTTTGGTATAGGAAGTTTGTTGTCACCGGGGAAGCTTTACGTTTACCTAATGTGACAGGTAGATCGATGCACTTATAAGGACACATTTTACTTTCAGATTTTCTAAAACTCCAAGAAAAAGTTCTGACATAACAAATAATGGCATGTCTTTAGCATTTGATTTGCGGAATGCCCCGTAGTGTAGGTTCTTAGGATTAGTTTGACGCCAGCCTCTAAAACTTTAAATTCTGTAAAGTGACTATGGCCGAAAACTATTGTGAATGTCGCTATAAATACAGTAAGCCATAGGCGTAGGAAGCGGTAGGCTAGGGGAGAGGACTTTAGCCCCCCCCCCCAGTCAAAAATGTAAAGGGGATGAACTATGCTTCCGCCCCTAAGATCCAAGGACAAAAACCCCTTATTTGTCTCTTCTGTAAGAAATGTCAAAAATTTGCAAAAATTTTCCTTAAAGTTTGTCCAAAATGTTGCACCAAATTGCATCTGAGGACCCTCAGATACCCAAAAAATTTTCCAAAGGTGTCCTCCCAGGACGGCGATCCGAAACAAGGTTCAGCCCCCCCCCCCCCAGTCTCAAAAAGCTTCCCGCGCCTAGGAAATGTGCGATAAATACTTAAACATGTACACTTAGTCAAAACGCGTAACCGAGGGGAGGGAGTCTGGGTTTATGCGTTCAAGGTGTGACAGGGGGCTGCATTCCCCGTTTGGTCCACAACTGGCAATTTTGGGCAAAATGTATGCTGCCTTTCGGAAAACGTACTTTAAATTTTGGGCGAAAGGGCTCATCTTTCCAATTGAAAACGGTAGTACAGTACTCCTATGGGTCTAGGAGAGAGGGCAAGTTTCTCTTACGTTTTCCCAGAGTGATGTAACTTGCTATAGCAAATGCGTACATTAGGCCTATGATTTATTAGTTTCGCAATTATAGTTGGCTACACCGGCTGCATGTAATTTATTATACGTTTGGAACAGAAACAACTGTGATAATATCCACAATTTTGAAATTTTGGACCTCAAATTACGACACAGACCTACCGATGCCATTTATTGAAAGGGATGAGTTGCTGGAAATTTAAATTTTGGTTAGATGTAGATGCAAGATAGCCGCCACTATAGTAATACTTAATTATTGTCTTGTAAAAAAGTTGAATTATCGGGAATTGATGTGACAAAGAACAGGAAACTAAAGGTGATGTAATATGGATGAAAGGCGTGAAAAACGTCTTTTATAAAATCAGCGATCCCCTTGCGCCAAATTTATCATCGAAGGAACCTATAACTTACTATGTGGGCCCCCTTTTTAATTTTTTTCTTTTGAATTTTGGTGCCAACGTTTTTCATAAGTCTAAACAAATGTGTATTGTCAGGATTTTGCCATGTGGGATTCAGGTCGCCGGACCAAATGGTGCAGAAAGCGCACCGAGAGCGCAAAGACCTAATTGGGTGTGGGATGAGGTCTAGTGGGTACTCTCCGGAGTGTGGTAGAGTAAGTGAACCCTGAAAACCTGGAGTCTACTCATAGTGGATAAAGTGCAACTTCGGTCTTGCGAGTACAAAGACAATTTTGGAAGAAAAAACAGCAATACGCCAGAAGTGATGCGTTGCAAAGATTTATTTGCAGCAGTCATTCTAGAATTCTTAAGTCCCTACAACCGATTCCGAAGGGCGAAAAACCAACAATATCCCAGACGAAGTTCTGCTACCCCAAGGGCTTACCCCCAGGGGTCACGAAACTTAACCTGACCACTGACAAACCTGTCAATCTTTACACTAATACATTATAGGTCTGTCATGCTGACACATGATCTTAACCAAAACTTATAACGTGACCAATTGTCACCTTTCCCGTACATCATATGGTGGCGTCTGGTATTTACCATAAAGGTAATGCCATCCTTCGAGAACGCTTCTTTTTTCTTTTGAGGAAAGGGGGGCAAACCATGAAAGGTTGACTGGTAGGTGCGTGCCCCTTCCCTTGTAGCTGAAGCTAGTGTCACTGTCGCTTTGTAGGCCTGCTCTGAAGAAATCAAAAGGAACTTCAAAACTGGAAGTACTATTTTCCAAAGTCCCCTCGACTCTCTAGCGAAGAGCCGAAGCGCAATAATCAAACGTTTACTCTCGAAGGAGTTCTGCTCCCCACAGGAGCTACGTCCCCAAGGGACAACTTAGACTGAACATTACTAACCTCTTAAACCTTCAGACCTTTACAGCATGGGTTCTTCATGAGTGACCCTGTTCTACTGAGACCGGTTGAAAAGATCAGATACTACACATGATCTTAGCCAAAAAGTCGAGAAGCAATAATCGGTCTCGGGTGGACTACGACATCGCTTCGATGCAGTAAAGCACACTCCAGTGAGAACACACTAAACGAAAATTCGGGCCAAACTTTGTCAATGAACAATTCAAAACTGAATTAAAAAAACCGATATCTGACAAATTTTAAGGACAAAAAAGTCATTAATTTACAAAAGGCTGTTAAGAACTTATACAACTACTCAATCTGAAATATTCGCTGTTTATCAGGAAGCTATTCTTTGGATGTATTGCTCAATTATCTTTTGTAAACAAGGAAGCAATTGAAATTGTATTACCTTCTTATCTTATACTTATCTGGAGTAGTATTGTTCCCCTTAATCCATCGTAGTGTTTTTATTGGTTCTTTCTAAACCTTAATTTCAGAACAAGTTTGTGGGAGACATGCAATGAAATACTCTTCATAATAAGCCTAGGAGACACGCAGCGTCAGAACTTGATAACTGTACCATTCGTCTTGTCCATAGAGTTTAGGTTTTGTCTTTCTCGTAGCAGACTTCTTTAATGTCAATCCTTTTATTCAGTAGATGAAGTTAAGAAACTCTTGTGAGCATTAATAGCTCCGCCCTCGCTTTTTGAAAATGAAAGCAGTACAAAATCATCTATGACATCACAATTTGTCTCCTCTTGTACCATTTCAAACTCACGTATCTCAAACAACATTCGGAACTGGTGCTTCAAAAATGTTCAACTATTTCGTTTGGTACGTTGAGGAGGAAGTAAACGAAATATCTGCTAAAATTTGCACGCGATTCCTATGTGTACTTTTCAAGATATTAGCAACACAAAGTTCTCACATTTTCAACTTAAAGTGAACTTTGAAGGGAAAATGCACTCACCCCAATTTAGATTAGTGCAGTAGTCTACCCTATTTCATGAATGGCTCTTCAGAATCATGTAATAACATGATAACATTTTTCTCACTGAATTGTGCAATTTACGATGAGTAACTCCTTGGTTTACCTTGAATATGCTCACCTCAAATATAATGAAAAGATACTTGGAAGAGAAATAAGAAAAGATTTATGACTGAGATTTAAGTGTTGTTTCAAAGTAAGTTTGGGATGACTGCTTATGCCCTTCAAGGAAGCAGAGGTGAACCATAACCTCACAGTAATAATCACTGTCATGTTTTTCAGGTTTTGCAACCGATGTTCTCATATTTAATCGCAAACTTTGTCTTGTGAATGCATAAGCCTGAGAGACATGGCAAGTTCTAACCTTTCACTCCCTATTGGTAGACTTATATCCTAGTTATTTCATGTTAAAAACAACACATCGAAAAACAAAACACCCAAAACTTTGCCTACCAGCAGGGCCAGATTTAAGCATGAACAAACGGGGCACATGCCTAGGGAGCCCACAAAGTCAGGCGGGGGGTTGTTCCAGATTTAAGCATGGACAAACTGGGCACATGCCTACGGAGCTCAAACAATGGGAGGGGGGCTCAAACTAGGATATCACATTTTTCAGTCTGCAATTGGGACGTGCCTCCTAGCCTTAATCCACAGCCCCCACATAGAGGTCTCTACAATGCACATGCACGCTGTCATGATTTTGTCTTAAATCTGTTCGGAGACGTGGTCTAGCCTACCTCGCGGAGAGCACGAAGTTTTTTTGTTCAGCTCATTGCTGCGAAAAACCAACAGAGGGGTGGCAGCCACAGAGGCGCTACGCAGGCTAGGTCTAGCCTAGCCGTGGTTAACAGTGACACTTTAAGAGGACCTAAATCAAATGAAAAAAATCATCACATGCCCTATAACCCCACACCAATATCTTGTTCGTAACTCAAGATATTCCTGTTAAGAAGGTAGGTTATTATATGCTGTGTCATGAAAAGACTTTCAGTTGCTTAAAGTGTACCTAAATTAAAAAAAAATGTATGAAAAAAAAAACAATCTCATTTGCCAGGCTCCCTCTTAGTGGTCTTTTTTGTGCATTTGTTGAAGTTAATTCGCTCAATTGAAAATGGTCGATTGTGCAATACTTTGTGATTTCACACTTGTACAATTCAAATTACACTCTTTATGCTTTTTTTTTCTAGAGACACTACATCTATTCCAAAATGTGATAACTGTCTTGTTATTAGAACGACTTGGCTATGCAAGTACTCTCCTCAAAACGTGCTTTACCAGAATTTGTTCAAGGTCACATTATATGACCATTTTGTTTTCAAAAGGAAACAAGCAGGTAATAAGAGTAGTCACTAGATGAACATTGCAACTGGATGTAATTTACATATTATATGATGAAACTTCATAATTCTTGAGTGTCTTAGTTGCTTGTTGAGGGCTCCGTAGACAGCCATTTAATGTCTGCTCCTTCCATACAGCTCATCAACCTTTTATGTTTTATATTTGCCGCATAATGGTGATTACATTTGTGACCGTTATTAACCTACTACCATAATAAATCGAACTGTAAATAGTTGTAAATATTCTATTTAAAATCTAACATTTGTGTATGTGTATAACTGTATATGATACTTTAGGATGAAATGGAGTTTTTCTTACAAAAAAAAAAAAAGAGAACATTGCACGTTGTTGGCCAATTGGCTATTCCAAAGTAAGAAAATAAATTTCAACAGTTTGTATCTCAGAAACTGAAAAAGCTATGAATGTGGACACTAGACCAATGCGATTTATTGTCTATATAAGCTCTGGAAGATATTTTCTCGTAATTTTTGGACTTCAGGTACACTCTGGGGTAACAACATGTTATATATATACTGGGCTTATCATGAGTCGATCACCTAAGGGACATTGTGACCATAAAAATATTAAAACATTTACAAAAGTCAATAAAACTTTGCTGTAACATTTTGTTGTATGTCTTCCTCATTGTGCAGTATTTTGGTGTTGTTCAGATTGCGTAATCTGTAGAAAATGAATTTTGAAATGTAGTTGGCAGTACATGCAACAATGCTTACAAAGGAATCTTGAGTCAATCACTACAAAAAATAAGCAAATAAAATGCTATAAATTACCACATTTAGGAACAGTTACACAAATAATCATAGAGAATAATGTCTTTTCCATCTAACTTTTTAATCAGAGCTTCATCAAAGACATTTTGGTCACCTTTTTGTAATTTTTGCAAATTTCTAGTTCATACTTATGCCAAAACTTGAAAATTTGGCCCTCAGTAACATTTTTGCTTTGGACATCAAAAATAAGGCAAATAATTGTTTTTTATGTTGTTTGATCAAGGAAAATGCAATGCAGGTCATGCTTACATTGCAATCACATCGCGCCTTCACGCTGTACTGGCGTTTAGAATGCAGTGATCGACACATGATACTGATCGACTCATGATCACTTACTATAAATACTTTGTTGCATTTTAAAATTGCAGTGTTTAAATGACCTTGCAGTAGTAGTCACTAGTGAAATAATGAATACCGTCGGTAATGCTTATTGCAGATAAGGTTTAACATTTTTCGAGAATAAAGGTTAAAACGCTAAGTTACTAAATATTTCATAAGCATGTGTCAAGATTATGAAGAAATACAAAAGATTGTCAATTAGTCTGTATGTATGGTATCACAGATTGGATTTCCCATAATGCAATGTACCATGCAATGTTCTGCTGTGAAATGCATAGATTTCTTTCAAAATTCATTTCTTCCAAAAACAGTATGCATCGAAATGGAGTTCGCATAAAAAGAGAAAAAATCCCTGACTTTATGAAATTACCATATTTAATCCCTGGAAAAGCTGGCTTTTCAGAACAGGCTACGCACAACAATTTGTGAAAATGGCTCTCTGCTACCTTGCTATAATGAGCGTGAAGAGCCCAAACTTTTATAAGTTATAATGTATCTATATTCTCAGACCCACTAACTTGAAGAGGTGGGTACACGATCCCATCATTTGAGGAAGAGCCCAAAGAGTTTTCAAGGGCCCTCACACACGTTAGTGCCCAGGGCCTCCACATTTGAAAATCCAGCACTACTTATCAATGCAAGGAAATGACATAATTGTAGCTTGTTTTTAGTTTTCTAAGTACATTTTGGGTATCAGACATTAGAACTTCATCTGCTAATATCTTGAAAAACCACACATTGCAAATAAAAAAAAAACCAAACAAACAACATAAAAAAAACCTTCCAACAGGAATTACTAGATTTAGTTAATCTTTTACTCATTAAATGTGATTTTTGATTTAGAAGTGTCTTTAAAAATCCCTCTTACATTTTGCAACAATGGCACTGAGCAATCAACTTCAGGGGAAATGCAGTCACCCTAAACTGAATTAGTATACCCGAGTATCCTGATTCATGAATGGCTCTTTTAAATCATGTGACAATTTTGTGACTGAAGTTTTTCATTTATGCAAAATAATCCCTTTGTATACCTATGCCACATTTATGTTCTTGATCCATAATGAAAAATACTTGCAATAGAGAACAGACAAGATTTGTAACATTTAGCTCATCTGTCAAAGTAAGTTGGGGTGAATGCTTATTCTTTTTATTTCTTTTGTGATCAACTGGACCTCAAAATACCTACCCAAGGGTGTGTTAAGGCATTCAACTGAATGAGGAAACTCAAACATCACAATCTGATTTAGCATAAGCTTTCTCCATTTGTATGCATGTAGGAGTCTCCTCAACCACTGGGCATTAGTTTATAACAGAATTGTTGAATAGCACAAGACAATCATGGCACTGTGTTTAGTACTTATAATGGACAATGAGTATGCTGTGAAACATACTTTTAAGGGAAATTATGGGAGATTTGAAAGATACAGTAAATGTGAAAGGCAAAGGTGACAGCTGATGTTCTGTTGCTAATGAAGGTACTTGGTGATGTTTAATTGAAGGTTCACAAAACATTATGGCAATAAGGATGTGGCAAGACTCTGGTACATGGAGAACCTTCAATGTCCATCTCTTCTTCACCCAACCACCCAACCTGGTTTTTTTCACTCCTAAATACATATTTCAAACATTATAAGATTGATAGTAAAGAATGGTATGTCCATCAGCATGGCCAGATGCAATCCCCAGTGCTTACATTTGATTTATATCTGCCCTGTAAACATTTTACCTTGAGAGATCATTCACTTTTTAATCCTTTCCACCTTTCCATGATCACAAAATATCTCCATGGTAGGAGAGGGATGAAAGGCCTCTTTTTAAGATAATACAAGACAATTATGTGCTGAAATCTTTCTTCACACTTTACTTTGTACGGAAGGAGGGGGGTAGGGGGAAGTGCCCAAGAAAGTACATTTTGGACCCTTATGAAAACAAAAAAATGAAGAGGGTTGGCCCTTCAGTCATAAACATTCTTTATACAAACACAGACTTAAAAGGCAATAAATAGGTGAGTACAAACAAGAATTTTTTTCCTATTTTTATACACAAACTGCAGTAATTTGTACAAAAGTATGGCATCGATTCATGTACAGGTTTGTGACTATTATTACTTCTAAAAATTCAGGCTGCAGAGAAAGATAACCTAGGTGCTTCCATCTTAGTCAACTGGATATGTCCTCTCTAAGATTTTTACAACCCATGTTTACCCCTATCTCTGAGGACCTTGCTTTTTTTCTAAACAAACACATACACACACCTATTCCAAGAAAAACCAACTGGAAAAATTTTATATGGGTTAAGTTCCAAGCAAATGAGATGAAGTATTCGAATGGTAAAAACCAGATTTTGTCATATTAAAGTGATTGCAATAGAATGGCTATGTCAAATAGTCTGTTAAAAGTAACACAACAACTTAAGAGGACATATTCTGATATTACATCACCTAGGGCAGTTTAAATTTGAAAGAATGTCTCCTACCTCCCTAATTTACTTCATCTTGATCTTTTAAGACTTTGAATTGTTTCCATCATGCAAGGTTTGGTAAAAAATATCGTTTAACTATTTCAAAGAATTTTAGAATTCAAACCAAGTCGTACTCCGAGTTCGACTCACTTCACTATAAACGACTAACCCCTGGTATGGTTGGACAAAGGTGGGTCACTGACAATGACAATGTCACTTTGATGCATCACTCTGTGTGGGAAGTGACCCACCATAAGTCAGGAAATATCTGACAATACCCATGCAATACTGTACTGGGTGCAACAGTTGACCCAAAGTGACTCACTTGGAGTAAGCAGAAGAGACTGACATCTAATGCAAAGTGACTCATACCCAAGTGTCTTTGGTGACTGACAACATTGGTCCAGTGATGTGCATGTAACATCAACGTACAAATTTCAAATGTGCACTAAGTGAAGCACACCTTTGCATGGCCATGCCTGGGGTTAGTGGGTGTTTCATCCAATTTAAAACTGCATAATACTCCACACCATGTCACATGATACCGTCAAACAATGACTGAATCTTCGCTTCTGAAGTCTATCAAAAAGAATAACCCATACTTAAATCTCATAGAAATCAAACAAGTCTCACTTTATTGGTTTTAAAGAAATGATATTTTTCAATGTACCGTATATATATCTGCTAGTGACACAAGAAAAGAGAAATAGTACCATACTGCATACAGATTGTCACAAAGTAACAAAGGGGACTGAATAAAGAGACAGATCTATTGTTAATTAAAGTTAAAGACTAATAAGTAGAAAGGGATTCACAATGTAATCTGTAATAAGTTAGTTGATTTCACTGAGTACATCATTCAATGATGTTATTTGGCAGTGGAGTCGTTGAAATATCTTTTGTACAATTTCAGACTGTTGGTACATATGTGCTTTCAGCTGATCATTTTGTTTGGTAAATTTTGATTCACACATCCTCTTCCCTCGCAGTGCCATTCTTAAGCAAGAAGCAAGTGCATCTTATTCTCTGCATTTATAGACCTTATGCGTTGATGTCACGCGGAGGTCATTGTGGAGAGCAAAAAATGAAGCACAAGGTATGCATGACAAGGACTTTGTGTGTGCGTGTAGGAGACTTATCTGTATATCCAACTGGTTCACAAATCAGCTGTCTGCATTTGTGTTAGTGTAAGTTGTAATAATGCAAAATACCTCAGCCTTTGTTCTGTGACATCATATGCATAAGGTCTATTACAATCACAGCTATCATACCTTTGGTTCCAAACAAAACGGAAATAACTACCTCAAATCTTGTTAAAGGTATCCTGAGTATTCCTGTATATAAGGCAAAATTCTGTACATTTTGAAAATTCCAAAGAGAGGTTAAATATTTTTAAAACATCTTAATCAACTTTTCATGACTTCTTTGCCCTGATATTGTTCATTTCTTAAGGTTTTTAAGACTGTCTTTCATTCAAATAATGCTTTTATTATATGTCAGAAACAGATGTAGTATTGCTATACTTTAATGTCCCATTATTTACTGATTTCTTCTGGCAAGTTTGCATAAATTACATAAACATGTTCCTGCATAATTATAATAAAATATGCATTGCTCAATAATTTATAAGGGAAGGGGAGATTAAGATATATTCTATTACCAAGTTCCAATAATATACAACATTTTTTTCTCGGTCAACACGCTTTAACATTTTCTCTAGAATTCAATAGTAACCAGTAAAATGGTCAGATGGCATGCTCCCTATAATAAATTTGGTATTAATTCTTTTAAATTTGGTGGAAAAGTTGTCTCTTCCCCTTGTATGTAACTAAGTACTTCAGTCCTGCTGAAAAGATGTTTCCCAAGCATAACAATGTTTTCTTTCCAAGGTTCTCACAGATGTTGTGCAAATCCTCAATTCTCATGCAAACACTGGTCTGTATGATTCTACACAACTCTTACTGTAAAACAAATGAATGTATGTAATCAGTACCACTAGAGGCAGCAGAACATACTCTATATAACAATGATAATATTGCTACAAAATTTCTGGAAAATACCCAAATTTCCAGTATTATCAGTATTCAGTCTAGCTGTTCACCACTATTTGTTTCCAACTGCTGCTAGATCTTTATATTATGAGATTTTCAGAATAAAATTGATAACTGGCCATTTTGTTGTGTCTAACACAATTTTCTTCTACCTATGGATTTATGGTGTACTTTCCTTTGTCTTCACTGTCATGTATATAAAGACTGAACCTGCTACAAGTTGGAACAGACTTCTGCCATCATTCTCTTTCAATGGCGTATGACTCATGAGAAACCATTTTTCCTTTCTGGTTGCAAGTGTGTAGCCAGCGGGGTCTAACAAATACCAGGGACTTATTCTCTTTGAGGGCCTGTAAAATGGAAGTAAAAGTGGAAAATTACAAATAGAAAAATCATTGAAACAAAATACATTAGGAGGGATAAATCTGAGCGGAGCTGGTGGCAGCCAAGATCAAGCAAGCTTTTAGGCCCATCTGTAGACAAAATGCTTTGGTGTGGGGTTGGCTTGTTTTGGTACTTTCAAGAGGGCCACAAATTTCCACTTTCCCTTTTTCCTTCTACCTGATCTCTCTTCTGGTATGTCCACTACATTCATTAGAGATATTCTGATGAACACAGTTTACTAACTCTCTTTGAGAAACTTTCAATGGTTAACAATGATAGGCTAGAATGGTAAATTTGATAAGCAGTTTTATGACTTCTTTGGGTTACATATTACTATGCCAGTTGATGCTAATTAAAGTAAATATTACAGCAAAATCTATGTTTTTCAATTAAAGGGACAGTTCAACTGAGATTTTAAGTATTTTCTATAATGGTACATTTAGTGGGGTTTGGCAGTACTGTTTGATCTGTTGGGGTGGTAATGTCAGTAAAACAGAACTGAATCGCACTGAAGGTATTATCAGAAATGCAGAAACAGTAATTGGGTAGTCCCGGCCATCTGCCAAATCTATCTACAAGTTCCTCTTACAGTCCACACTAGACTCTATATGAGATGATTCCAGTCACCCTGCTGTATGATAAAGTGATTCATGAAAAACAAAAAAAGCAAGACACTGGAAGGCTGAGACTCCCATGCTTCAAAAACTAACAGGCACCACAATTCCTTCATCCCACCTGCAATGATTCTTTTTAACGATACTTTACTTTAATTTCGATACTAAAGCAGTTTACTGAAAAAACTTCATGAGGCTCGAATTCGATAGGAGGATTTAGCCATCAGGCGCCTTAGTATGTTCATATTTTTCACCCGGGAAAATGGCCTTTTCCCCAGGAACTTTGGCTAAACGAGCCTATTGAATTCTAGCGGCATGACTAAGAAAAACTTGTGCTAACAGAGAGAATTGCCTCAGTTTTCTAGTTATCTGCCTACAACACAGGTTTTGCCTAAATTCTGGGAGGGAGACTACAGCCCCCTCCCCCTCCCTCATTCCTGACCACCTTGGCTTGTATGACTTTGAATGCAGTGAACCTGTGAAATATGTACTGTACAATAAAATACTACATACTTTATCTCATTTCACTATGTAACTGAAGGCCTAACAGACTTTTCTTCCACACAAGTGGTTTTTAATGAAAACAGTTCCAAAAGGATAAAACAGAGAGCTGTTTAACAGTTTAAATTAAGTGAATAGTTTATGTAAGCATAGCTGCAGCTAAATCAGAAAAGGAAAAACAGCAAGAAAGAAAAAAAGAAAAACAAAAGACCCAAAGCAGAATGAAGCACAACAAATTGACACTTGATTCCTAAAGAAATGACCAAAACTTCAAACTAAGTTTACATGAAGACCAGTAGATTTCAAATCAACCTAAATTAAAGAAAATAAAGACATACCTCATCAAAGCTCTTATCCCAATTTGACTCTGTAACCACAAAATCTACCTTGTCACTCATGTAATTCTCTTCTTGCCTAGGGAGGAAAGAAGTGAGAAGATTATACACACAAAGGGACAATACCCACCAAATCCTTACGTTTTTTGTAAGGTGTCACATTTGTGTCTCGAGACATGCACATACGCATGATATCATGTCTCCAGGTCAGGTTAGGGTTAGAGAAATTAGGAAAGGTTTAAGGTTAAAAGTCTTGAGACTTGTTATTTGCATGAAATCATGTGGGTGTGATACCATTGCACAATATGAATAAACATATATCATGCATAAACATTACTTGTATGAATGCAAGTAATGTTTATTTATTTATTGGACTTGGATTGTTTAACTGATGACTGTAAAAGTTACATTTGTGTTACTATTGCACTGATCACAGCTTACAACTAAATAAGAAAATTTAGTAATACACGATCTAACCACTAATGTAAACACGTAATTCTATCATTGCATATCTTTGAGGTTTTCCAAAATATGGTTAAATCTAGGAACACAATCTATTTGGTTAGGCAATGGGCCAAAGCTCAAAATTTGCAGGAGGGTACACATTATAAGGTTTTCAAAAAGTAAAAAATATAACTAAGATAATTCACATGTTCCAATGTGCAAAGTTGCACATTTGGTAGATTTTAAGTGGAATATCGGTCTGAAATTTCGGTTAGGATATTCAGGATCCAGCAAAAAAAATTGCCCAAGATTTCGTGTAAACAACCAATTACAGACCAACTAGAACACCACATGACCAAGTTCAACTAGAACTGAATGTAAACATGATGCTACTACCTTTATGTACCCGCACTCACAAAACGTTCTGTTCCTCGTGGAACAAAGTAGGCCGAAATGTTGCGTGTACATTACCTCCTCTAAGGGAAGTATTGTACCTTTTTCTCATGTTAGCTGGAAAAAGTATAAGCAGTGCCTGTCCACTTGGAAAGATCTTGACTGTCATGAAGGTGAAACGGTGAAGAAGATGATACAGCATTTGCTACTTAACACATACATTTCGCTCAACGAGTACCTTAAACTACCTATTGCTTCAACATACTCCAGGTACCACAAAGAGTGTTATATGCATTTTACAGACAATAGTAAACTTCAACGAGCAATGAAAAGGAAGACGAGCAGATACTTTGAATTTGGGTAATTTGACATTTCCTTTTCGAATGCAAGATGAAGGATAGGCTGTCGAATATAGGCTGTGGTTACCATATGAAAGTAGGCCTAGCCTATATATGCTAATGGCAGAAAATGTACTCCTGTAGGATGGCTAGGCTTACAACATTCTCCGCTTCTTGATGGTACATTCCTCAATATCAGTGTCCTAAACAGAGCTGCTTACAATGGATAGATTATCTGGGAGTACTATTGTGGGTAGGATTAATAACTCTCAATGGAGGTGCCACTTGGTCAGTTTACAATGCATGTAAAATAAACACCTATAGAATACCCCACAAGATTGAAGCTCTGCTTTTTAAATGGCTATGAGGCTACATGCAGTCATTATGTATTTCTGAAGCCTCTTTATAATACAACTTGAATTTTGACTGTGTATCCACCTAGGCTCTAAAAGATAAGGAAGTCTACAAGATGATAGGTTTTGACAGTTGAAAAATATCACACAGGGACCGACATTTTGACTGCTAGCTAAATAGCCTCATTAAGAGTACAGCCAGTACTTTAGCCCTGAGGCGGGGTAGCCATATGAGGCACTGAAGGGAGAGATGGCTTCTAGAGGGGGTGAAATATTTGTATACTATTTCATTAAGCAATATTAATTTTTAATCTACAAGAGGGTGGGTAAAATTTTTATAGAGGGGACCCTACCCTTCTGGCCTTCTGGCCCCCTTGGACACGGGCTTTATACATTTTGACTCTGACTGCATACATCCTCTTAGCCTCTTAGAATACAATTTCCCTAGATGCCTTTCATAATCAAAGGAATTGATAAAAAATACATCTGATGAGTCATTCTCAAATTTTGTGTTTAACAGACATGTTTCCTAGACTCTGGTCTTTAATTTTTCACAACTGAGCTCCAAATGTGTCAATTTTGCCAAAGTTACTCAGGTTTTAAAGATGATATCTATGCTACCCTTTATGCTGAAATCTTGTGTCTATTTTGCTCATTTTGTTCTTCTTTGTCATTCATCCAAGGGCCCCCATTCATTGGTCTTTTGACTGACCTTCACTTGATGTTCTTGCTGGTTTTTCTAACTAGATCTCTCGTCACATTTATCATTGATGTATTGTATTGTACTTTTTATACTCATTTCACATTTGTTTTTCATGCTAGGGCTTGTTAAAACTATTGTTACACTATCATAAAAATCGTTTCTCCACCTTAGCTCTGGGCCCCGCCCAGCTTCCATGGAATGGTAAGTTCCCAGCTTATCCAGCTTAGTTACTGGAGCCAACTATTTGCATTGTTATATCTTCCAAACCATGGCTACCGGAGCCCGTCATCTGCATTGTTATGTTCTCCCGTCTGTGGTTATGTTAGTTTGGTAAGTCCCTCGGCTTATTGGGCTTGTTATCCTAGCTGAGGTTTTCCACTATTCATACTTTCCGTGTGTTATTACCTTTCCTTATCGCCTTTCTACAGATTATGATTCTTCCAAATGCAGCTTATGCAAGAAGTTCCGGCCCTTTGTCAATTGGGACTTCCACTCTCTTTGTCCGGCCTGCCAAGAATGTTCCAGGGATCACCCGTGCAATGTTTGCCAAGGATGGTCTTCCAAAGAATGAGATTTGTTACAGCAGCATTCTGAAGAAAGAGGAAAATCCCTATAGAAAATGGAAAGGGGCCCTAAACATTTTCGTTCAACTAAGTCGCCCACAAAGAGCTTTAAAACCAGTGGCTCAAATGCCTCCAAGCCGAATCCCGCTCCCAGGGACAGGCCTACTGGAAAATCAGAAGTCAGAGTCCAGTACAGGCGCAGCTATGGCTAGCCTCCTGAGACTCAGTGCCCAACTGGGCACAGGAAACCAATCCCAAGGGGACTCCAGCCCAGACTCTACACACACTCCTGATTCCAGGGAACCCAGAGATCCCAGGGATTCTAACCTTGGCCAGACTTCTGTGGCTATCCAGGGAAATTTGCTGAGTGACATGATCCTTCAACCCTCGACTCCTTATGCTCTTCCCTGCCAACTCCAAAGAGCTCTTTTCGTCCAGGAATTATCTGATGCTAATGCCCTGGTGTTTTCCTCTGACATAAACTCTTATGTTACCAGGGACTTTGAAGGCTTTTCTGACAGGAGCCACTCCAAGGAGCGTTCAAGGTTAAAGAAAAAGAAGAGAAGATGGCGTTCTTCTTCATCCTCTTCTTCAAGTCCGGCTAAGAGCCGTCACTATCGCAAGAGGCACCAACATCCTGAAACCCTGATGTTTCTGATGGAGGCTCTCTCTTATCTAGTGAACCTACTTTCCCAATCCATGGAACGGTTTACACCTCTATCTTCTGAGGCCTCTGCTGCGTCTTCCACCGTGGTTTCAGGCCCGTTCAATCCATCAATGAGACTGTGGAAGACCTCTCTAATGAGGAGAACAACTTCCCGGAGGATGCTCAATCCCTTGTCTCTCAGGATGATTTCCTTCTCCCGGCCAAAACTCGGAAAATTTCCCAGAAGTCTGACGATGATACCCCTCTTACAGGTACTGTCATATCCAAGGATGCTTTTGACAGAGCTGTGAAAACTGTGAGGAGGCAGCTGGGTTTCAGTAACTCTCCCCCACCAGAACCCTCTACCTCCAGAAGTCTCATCTGTCCCTTAATAAACCAGTGGCTCCACACAGATCCTCCACGCCGGTAGACGCAGAATGCAACAAATGTTTCGAAGCACAGGCTAAATTTAAAAAGCGGCGTATCCTAAGAGACAAGCTTCCAACTTCCACATCGATGATAGCAACTGAAAGGTCTTCTTCTCCTCTCCATCCATTCCGGATTGCTGCCTTGACAAGCTGAAGGTCTCAGGAGCTGTAGACAATAGGAGAAATTTCCGTTCTTTCTCTACCAAGAAATCCTATCTCTCCTTACAAGGCATCGATCTTGCAGCTAGGACTGGGATGAAATTTGCCTCCTCACTCCTTCAGATTGCAGAAGTATTGTCACAGTCCTTCAGACAGCCCGAGAAAGAGAAAGTCTCCAGAAAGGACACAGGAGCCCTGGTCAACGTACTAGGTCCAGTTGCTAGACTTTCCTACGACCAATTTGCTAAAGTTGCAGTCAGAGCATCTACTGATAGACAAGAGTTAGTCCTAGACAACATCCATTGGTCCTCCAAGGACAGCAAACGTCGATTTATGAAGCTCCCGCTTTCAAGTCCTGATCTCTTTGCCAGGAAGTTTGAGGAACAACTCCTATCAGAATCAAGAGACAGAAAAATATTAACAAGGCTGACATCTACCTACCTCGAGGCTCCTCATTGTCTTACAGACCCAGAACATCTTCCCCAAAGCCGTCCTTTCGATGACCAGCAAGACAATCAGCCTTCCTGACTAGACCACAGTCTACCCAGGCCCGTTCCCAACCTGACAGACCGAGACACCAGGCCACCACCAGAAGTTATCCCAAGTCCTCTGCTACCAGTTTCAACCGTTTTCTGGTGAGAGGTTCCTCCCACGGTGGTTCCAGAGGCTACGGTTGATTCCAGTCAAAACCCTTGGGAGGCCCACCCAACCTAGCGCTCAGAGATTTACGAGGCAGGCGTGTACTAATCGCTCTCAATCCTGCTCCTTGGACCGCTATTTAATGTCCCATCCGACAGATGTGAGTGCATCCCCAGTCTTTAGCCACTTTCCCAAGGGTGGGAGAATGGAGATTCCTCGCTCTGCACCACTGTTTCACAGCTGAGCCGAGCAAAACGGACAATCAAATGCCCGATTTAAAATTCATCAACTTAAACCCCCTCAGCATCACTGTGAACAGCTATGCTGAATAAGTAAATTTTAGTCCCCAGAAAATTTCCAAGTGGTTCCACTGGGATTTGATCTGGGGACCTCTAGTATGCAAGGCAGTACACTCAATCACTAAACCAACACCACCTAGAGTAAGCATATTGTCACCAACTGAAACAGACGATGATACAGATGCAGACAAGATTTCTACATGTTCATATTTAACCCATGACCAAGCATGAAAGCAAGGGAAGCTGAAAGTTTAATTCCAGTTCAACTATTCAACTTTTTGGATTGGATGGATGGAGCTTCATGTAAGCTTCCTACTGACACCTCAGAAACACCAAATACAATAGTTGATGTAAAGGAAGAGACATCAAGAAAAATCCCTTCCATTGGGCAAGGCATTCTGAATCTATCTTTCAAGGGGAGAAAATGTTTTCCAAAACATGCCTCTTAAGCTATGGCTGTCAGACATTTGACAGGATCTGCCCAGCTCACTGGGATATTATAAAATGGACTCAGACATTCCAATGTCCTTGAGCATGATACTGCTCTAGCTAAACTTCAGTTAGAGGAGAGCAGTACCTACCACCTATTGTTAAACGAAATGTACACTCCAGTCTCCTGTGGGACAGCAATAACTTTGGAGAGGAAACTCTTTCCAGTAAGGACAGCACGCACAATCCAAATGGTATATTTTTATTCAGCAAAATATTATCAAGAGGGAAGCTACTACAGAATCTACAGCATTTATCACATCCAAGCTTAAAACAAGAAAGAATTCTATAGACCCCACCAGCTGGCATTCTGAATTATTTTGGATGGAAACATCAAGGTTCACAAACTTTTGGGAAGGAAACAGGAATTCATGAAACAAACTATTTGTCAGACCAGACTAACCTCCAAATGTCACATGGCATACTTCCTTTCAAAATTATCTGATTACGAGACTCCAGACCTCCCTGGATGGACAGATTTTAACACTAAAATGCAAAAAGCATCAGCGATTCCAGAAATTTCAAATATTGGATGTCTTCCGGTTTTAGATGCTAGTCCAACTAACCTTAGCACTGTCAATACTATACTTAAACGCAGCTTGACAATAGCTGACCAGCTTAGCTTAGAGGCAATCGTTGCGGTTATGGATTAAGCAATCTATTCAAAGGCTCAGCAAATAAGATGAAAAGATGCAATGTATATGAGGATCAAACTTAGGCTTTGAGAGTTTCACACATCCATGTCCTTCCTAGCATGTATTGGGAAGTGTTTCAGGGATGGAGGTCTGCAGGATTTTATGACTGAATCTAAATTGGTGGCACAAGGATCAGTGAATACAGTAATGAATAGGCACAATTATTGGAGTGTAAATGCACACAAAATTGTTGCTAAAGCACTTCAGCATCTGAGACTGCATCCTTTCTTTGACAATCTCAGTAATGAAGCGAAAGAGGCAACTGTTGGTTGTAGTGTTCACTGAAACAGACATTTCCAGTTTGACTTGTTGAATGTGAAGAATTCAAAGACTTGTTGACTAGATATGAATGTTTCCTCCAATTTCAAGTAAATCAAACCTTTAATAAGTATTGGACATCATACATTTCCATGGTTCAATTGTAACTGCACTTTCATACATGCTCCCCAGAGAAGGAAGTTCGGAACTCCACTTGTTGAGTTCTCGCTCTATGATTCCACGGTTTTTTGCATATGATCATGTTAATTATGTCAGATACCTTCCAGCATATTTGGCTAGAAATGTGCCGTTTGCAGAAAGATCACCCTGCTATGATCAGCCCTTCCAAATAAGATATTGGCTACGGCAAAAAACTTGCTGAAGTAAAAACGATTTACTTCGGCAAAAATACACTTTACCTCGGCAGTAAAAGTCATACAGCCATGTGCATGGCAAGTTAACGAAAGTTTGACCTATCTACTTGTTTAAAAACTTCTTCTACAGTAGGTTAACATAATTTGTTTGTTTAAGCTCCGGAATTCCATTGATAAAACAAATACAGCCGCTTTGGGAATTTTTCCCACTTTATTACACATTAAAAGGGACAAAACGGCTGGTTCTGAAATCTAAAGGTCGCACTCTGCCGTGTCACATTGATGTGTGTACAGTGATCACTTTCTTCACAGCATACAGACTGAGTTTCGTACGTACAGTAAATGTCGATCGTAACAAATTTTTTAAAACAATATTTTCCGTTAAAACTTGAAAAATTGCAACTACGTTTTGTATATAAAGCAATAATACTGAATATATTTGCTCAAGTTTCGATAGTGGTGGAAATTTTATCAGAAAACAATTTCTTTTTAAGTCGCTACTCGAAGCTTCATTTCGAGCCGTGTAGCCTAGTGTGCAGCTTTCGTAACCGGTAAGTCCCCGTATGCGTGTCCTGCAATCTATCACCTCGGCAACATTTTTGCCGAAGTCAAGTCAATTTGTCTCGGCATTTTACCTCGGCATTGCCAAGTGCTGAGGCTATTATCGAGGGCTGTATCATTTAAGCTGAATTCAGAGATGGAAATTTTGTCGTGCAATGACAGAGACAGCTTCCATCTTCACAAGTTGCTGGTGATCAAGTGTTTGAAGAAACTTTTAAAACAAAGGGTGGCTTGTCCTTTCAGTGTTAATGAAGGAGCTGATCACCAGTGGATACTGTCACAGCATGAATGAGCTGCAATAACAGCAGCTTTCAACACCACTCACCATGACATTCTCATTCCCGGACTCCAGTCCACTCTGGGAGTTTCTGGTCCTACTCTTAACTGGTTCCAATCATATATGTCGAACAGATTTTGTCGTGTCACTATTGATGGTAAATTTTCTAACTTTATTCCACACAGCTGTAGTGTACCTCAAGGGTCAGTCATGCATTCTCTAGTTTTTACAACCTACATTCTTCCTACTGATAATATAATCCGAAAACACAATTTCTCTTTTCACATATATGCTTATGATACACAAATTTATGTATTCTTTGACCTCTAAAGACCAAGCAATCGCATAGCTACTCTCGAAAAACTTGAAAACTGTAGTTTAGATATTAATAACTGGATGATGGGTAACAAATTGAAACTGAATATGGATAAACCTGAATTTCTTTTGACTGGTTCCCATTGTAATCTTACAGTGCAACCTTCTTTAACTCTGACAGTTGGCAACACTTCCATACATTCTGTTAGTTCAGTCAGAAATATTGGTGTCATGTTTGACAGTTGCTTTACTATGTCAAGTCAGGTACAGGCTCTTTGCTGTACTCTAAATCACCAACTAAGAAATATTGCCCACATAAGGAAGTACCTGGATGAGGATTCTTGCAAACATATCATCAGGGCATTGATTACTTCACACCTTGATTACGGTAACTCACTACTTCTTGGAATAACCAAGGCCTAGTTTTATAAACTCCAAAATATTCAAAATAGGGCCACATCCTTGATATGTGGAGCTGGAAGTAGTGAGCACATTACCCCCTCACCTGACTAGATTACAATGGTTACCTGTCAATCAGCACATTAAATTTAAGTTACTTGTATTTGTGTATCTATGTGTCACTGGCTCATCACCATCGTATCTCATTTCTGATCTTGTATTGAATAGTACATATAATACTCATTATCGATCCCTCAGGTCTTTTTCCGACCATACTAGGCTTCATGTTGCAAAAACGAATAGATCCAGTAGTGTACTGCTTTCAGTGTAGAAGGCTCATGGGTCTGGAATTCCCTCCCACAATCAACCAGAGAAGATCCCCCACTGGTAGTGTTTAAGAAGCGTTTAAAAACTTATCTGTTTGCTTAATGCATTTTTCTCTCTCTATTAGTTCTCATTTCTTTCTTTGTTTTGCACTTAGATCTGTGTATAAGCACATTATAAATGTATGTATGAACGTATGTAATAACTAAGGAATGTTTGGCAATGGCAGGAAAGGAACCAAGTAGAAGACGAAAGATCCGGATGACAGCAGGATGAAAATGATGAAAAAACGTAACGGTTACAATTATTGGCAGCGATTTCTCAAATATTGGGGGCCATGTCCCCCTCCCTGGGGATTGCTGCCCATGGTACAATTCAAAGTATGATCAACCCATTTGACTAAAACCATGACCCAGATCATCTCTACCACATCACTTCAAGACAGATTGCCACAACAGCTGTTTCCTCTGATTTGTTACTTGCGAAAGAAAAAGGTGAGGAATCTGTTTGTCACATTTTGTACGCAGCGTTTACAAACTCAGGAAGTAGACATATTGCTAAACTGAAAGCAATGAAGCTGAAGAGATTTGCAAGCATGAAAGCCCCTGGAGGCAACTCAGATATAACCTAATTATAAGAGGTACTGCTCTTTAAATGAACACACAAAACTTGTGGAAAAAAAAGGGGGGGACACAAACCTCTAAGAAACAGCTATCAAAAATTATTACTGGATATTATTCTAAGCAATCAAAAAAAAAAAAAAAAATGTTTTTGTGAACATTACTTGTTACTATAGTTGTTTCTCTTTAAAAGTCATTAACATGTATTGTTAATTCCCAAACAAGTCATTTTGCAAACTGTGAAGTTCTCATTTTGTGTTGAACCTGTCATGGGAGTCACCAGGTGGGGGAGGGGGAGGGGTGGATATGTTCTCACCCCACTTCTGAAAATGGATGGGTTTACCTTCTCACTTTGTGCTAGAACCCAAATGCAAATAGTAGGTGCAGGTTTGACTCCATGGCTTGCAGTAAAACCAGGGCTGTACACAAGTGGGGACTGGCCACTGGCCATTAAATTCCAAGAAACACTCGCCCAGCTTACTGGCTACTAAAAACCTATGAAACAGTCGCCAGCCCAGCCGACATTAGCCACAGTATCTCTGTATCTCATGCTACATCATCAGTTCATCACAGGGTGCTGAAATAAAATTCACTGTTGACATGATGGCTCATGGGAGATCAAGTGATTCAACTGAAAGTCTGAAATAATATCGGTACTTACTATCAAGAAGGTTTTAGTACTGAGAAATGAGTTTCTAGTAATTTTCAGGCCATCAAAAGTACAAAACATTACTCGCCATCAGCCACTGAATCAAATTCAGTGGTCGCACAGACTGACAAAATGGTCGCCAATGCAACCATTTTAGTCGCATTGTACACCCCTGAGTATAACTGATTCAATGTACTCAAACTTTAAAATGGTGGAAACAGCTATTCAATGGATTAAAATTCTAAGAAAAAGCTTTAGACTGCCAGGAAAAATTATCCCTAGCAACCAAAACAGTTTTTTTTTGTTGGCACGTACTCATCATTTCGAGTGATTTGTCTTGAATAGTCATTAACATATTGACTATTTCCTACAGATCAATTAGCACACTCTGAAGTTCTCACTCTGTGGGCATCCTGTTCTTTTACTATGCTTGCTAGGGGAAGTAATCATTAGCAAACAAATAGTGTGATTTTGTGGACATACTGATCATTTTGGGCGATTTCTCATGAAATAAGTGTGTGTGCACAATCTGAAGTTTTAACTGTGTATTTACTGTGGTTTAAACTATGGTTGCTAGGGAAAATTTAACTTAGCAACCAAACAGTGTATTTTGTGGACATATTCATCATTTGCAGTGATTTTATTTAAAAAGTCACTGACATTTATTCCTTTTATACTCAAGAGTCATTTTCCAGAGTCAGAAGTTTTATTCTGTGCTTAATGTGTGCTTCAACTTCTGTTGCTAGGGAAAATTTTCCTCTGAAACCAAAGAAGAGTTTTCGTAAGAACACTTTGGAAAGTGGGAACACGTGAACTACGTTTCAGAGGATCATTCTTAACATATTTATGCAACTAATTAAGTAAGTACTTCTAAGTCTTAAGTACTTCTCGGGGGAGGGACTACAGAAGTCAAGAAATAAACCTCTTTTTCATCATTAGTCGTGTTATGCAGTACTATCACATCAACACTAGTTAAATTGAGAATATCTTCAGGGATTCCGCCAGAAACTCAAAAAGGGGGGATTTATTACTGCTTAACCTTGAGTTCAACTTGATGATGACCTAGGCCAAAGTTACAAGTGAGTTCAGGGGGAGAAAAGCTTGCTTCAAGTCCCCTATTTTTTGTAATTTGAAGGGTTTTAGGGGCCATTTATTTATGTAAGTTCAAACATTGTTGCAAAAGTGTCTTTTTTCTTAAGTAAGAAACCAAGATATTGACAATTTTTTATGTTTTTTATGGTAATGAAAGGGGAGGGGGGGGGGGGGGAATTTTACCTACCTTCTTCTGGGAAGGTGGGGACAAATCCCCCCTTTCCCCCCTTGACGGAAACCCTGATCTTGCCAGTGCTCATTCATGATTTATTTGAAAAAATCCTAAATCTTTCCCATGGTAAAATGGGTACCTGATCTGGATATAAAAGTAACAAAACCAAACTTAACCAAACCAAACTCACCCTCCAAAAGCAATGACAAACCGGTGGAGCTGTCTTCTGGTGTCTGCAGAAAACTTTCCATAAAACAGAAAATGTTTCTTATCAAAGAAATCTGGTAACTCAGGAATATTGTCCCAGTCGTCATCATCCTTTGCGTTTGATTTATTTCTGACCTCTTCTGCATCTTCCTCCTCATCTGTAGAGCCAGCAAACGGATCCTCTTGCTGCTGATCGGACTTCAATCTATCAAAAGATTAACTCGGAAATTTTACCAACAAATGAAATATGAGGGTCATGTGGAGACAAGAATAGACAGGGGAATGAAACCATGAATACTTAATGGTGGTTATAACTTACAAAACTTTAAATACCCAAGATAACAGCAAGAATGCTGGCTTATGGTTAAGTGATTGAGATTACTGGTTGCAAACTAATTTAAGAGTTAGTGGTTTCTCTGGTTGGTAAATTAAGAACTGTTTGGAAAATTAAGGACTAGTTGAGGCCATACAGCCAACCAGCAGTGTAGCTGAAACCTTGTGCATAGAGGTGTTTCACTGATGTCATGTGAAGACATGTCTCTTTGGTTGTTAAACATTTTGCCTGTCAAGTGTACATTGTGTCACAGTAGTATCTATGGTTATGCTGTGCCTGTGTTCTGTAAATACACTTAAAGCATACATGCTGTGCCTGGCAATGGTGGGGAATCCCAATTGCGTGACATCACATGAAATACCTCTATAGGTGACAATTAAACAGCACAAGCAAAGCACCCTTAGAAACCGAGAGAGAAACCATGTCATGGTAGCAGTAACTAAACTAAAATAGAAAAACAATTTACTACAGCTACAGAAAACTTGCTCAATAAGAAATTGGGTTATGTGAAAGAATGTTAATAATAAATGACTTCAAATACTCACTGGTTTAGTTCATCTTCAGTGTCTGCATCTGAACCTAAGGCATCTTTACTTTTCTCCCCATCTCCAATGCTCTCTACGTCAGTAGATCCAACATACTCTTCTTCTTCTTTTTTGTTCTGTTAATTACATGATCAATAAATACAGAAGTAACACTTCAGGACAACTTGTTTCATTCACCTCACTAATCTCTATTCTGCAAAACATGTAGTAGCCAGAAAGGGAACTTTTTCATTATGTCTATGGGTAAATGACCAAAAAAAGAGTTTCTTGTTTGCTTCACAGATATAGACCTTATAAGCACATGATCTCACATTGCCACAGAAACTAAAATGTCCCCTCCCCCCCCCCTCCCCAAAGGATAACCTTAGGTAAACTTTTGTACATGTAAAAGTGTAGCATGTCCTCACCAATGGGAATTTTTCAAGTAGGTGATGACGTCACTGCATGCCGTCTATAAGAAAAGGCAGATTTCAGTTGCATCATAGACACATTGTTAATGACAAGCAATTTTTAATGTAAAGGCATTTTGACTGAGGATGTCTCGATGGAGGGTTGGGGGTGGGGGGGGGGGAGGAGGACATGAAGGAAGGCCATGCACAGAAGTTAGCATTTCTATATAGGCTGAGGTAATCATACATGTATGGTGCTTCCTCTGGTACTCCAATCTTACCAAACAATGAAGTCTATCTGTTCTAAACGGGAAATGGTTCAGCATCAGACACTTGCAGAAAAATAAGAAGAGAATTTTAGAGGGTCCAGTGCAAGTTTGCTTGGAAACCACAATGATTTCAGTAGAAAGTTAAGGGTGACACAAGCACAACTAAGTTACTGCATGCTTTGTGTGCAGAGATATGCTGGTTAAAAATGCAAAAGTAAATGGTTGGGTGAGGATTACCTCCTCTGGACTTGGAGTGTCTTCCTTCTTTTTCTCAACATTTTTTTCCTCTGGTAACTTTGGTTCTAGTGTCCTCTTCTCTTGCCTCTCTGGTGTTGGTGAAACCTTCTGTCTGGCTGGAGGATGTGCATCCTCTGCTTCACTGTCATCCTCTGAGGAGCTTGATTCATCACCTTTCCTCAACTTGTACCTTAAAAAAAAACAAAGAAAATAAAAAGAAAAATTTGAAATAATTCCTGGATAAAGATAGGTAAGATCTTTTGACTCAAAGGTCCAATCTGTCAAGTACATTCGTATAAGGATAACCTAAGCATCAAATAACAGGCTTGGACCCATCTTCTGTGATGATGTTGCCATCAGCAGTTCAACAAATTGAAAACAAAAATTGCATTATACAAAAACTTGACCTAGATAATTTTGTTTGCTGTAAATTTGGTTGTTGTAAATCTTCCTGAAGGTTTCTTTTGATATATTTTGTTTTACAACATGAATATATACAATGTGACAGGAAGTACTCCAGCAAGCCAAGCCCTAACTGGCTTAACATAGTGGAGGACTCCCTGAACAAAAAGGACAGTTTATGAACAGCTGTCTAATAAAAAAATCTATTTTTGTCACGATAAAGAACAGTGGGTGGGTTAGTTAGTTAGATGAAATTTAACGACACACCAACACAAATGTGTTATATAGTGTCAAGCAAAGTTTAAATAGTCGCCTCTTACGACAGGCGGGAAATCATGGCTTTTATTATACATAATTACAAACAACTCACAAAACGTGCTTATTTCCGAAAGGATGTTCTCTTAATGTACATATTTCCGAAAGGATGTTCTCTAAGTAGTATGTACGGTGACTTCAGAATTGACATGTTTTTTGAAGAACTGCCAATATTTGCTTGAAAAGATACAGTAACTGCTTAAACGTAGGTTTTTGTACAAAGAATGTACAAAGAACGATTTCCCCAAACAAAATGCTATTGTTGTAACCGTTCTTGTTTCACTTCACAGGAAAGATAAAGAAAAAAAAGAAAAGGAATGCACCAGATAAACCGGAACACTGGCATTGTATATAATATCAATGAGTTTTGATTTCCAACATGGGCAACTCCATGCGCACGATTCCATGAACTACTACAACGAAATGTTTCTTCATGTAAAATTAGGCCTACTTTCTACAGAAGTTCATGTGTCATGGTTCACACATAAACAGAGAAGACAATATATTAATTTCAGGGTGACTATTTCCATAAAGGTTCACGAACCACCTGTTAACCTCTGCGCATGTTTCACGCATGAACCAAAGAATGAACTTGTTGATTAATTGTGAAATGAGACAAAATGTGACAGGTCACACAATACATCAGTGCACATGTTCAACAAAGATGGATGACCACAAAAGCAATCTGTGTGCTTTTAAGAGAGACAAGGCACTGCTACGGGATCCCATGCATCCACATTAAACGATAAAGACCAGCAAACTCAAGAATAAGAAAACTGGACAAGAAACTGCCACCCTTTTGGAGAAGGTTTGTTCATGTCAATATTAAAGGAACACAAAGAACATTAGGCTGTAAGGGTGGTGCCACAACTTTTGTGCCCAGGCATCTGGGACCTGTGCTAGTGACCTGAATCCCTGAGAGGAAGTATGAAGGAATCACCATAGGGGAATAGGTTTATCAGCCAGAGGCTGCACCCCCAGCATATGAGCAAGGGGCTGCACACCCTCCCCTTAGTTCAGGCAAAACCTTATTTCTGAGGCAGTATTTATAAAAAAAAAATAGGCAATTTTTCATGTATACAAGCTTTTCTTGCCCAAAAATAATTTAGCCCCTAGCAAAACTATCCTGTAGGTCAAGAATTCATCACTGGAGAGCACATGGCATGAACTGAAACATGGTTTTAATGGAAACCCACACCTGTCATGCAACACATGGCATTTTCATCATGACATGTAAACTGTGACACATGAACTTCTACAGGAAACCAGTCTGTGGTTGGTGCTGAAAGGAACTAAATTATCAAGGAGCTCAAGGTTAGCTACCCCCCCCCCCCCACCCACCTTTGCTACATGTGTGAAACATTGTTTTGTCAGTTAATTCACATCTGAATACAGGAGGAAAAAAAAAGATAAATCAAGCAGACATGAAACCGACAAACCTTTTCCAGGGCTGTAGACACTTTTTCCTGTAGGAGTCAAGGATCCACTCTTTGCCAACAATTTTCCCTTTTCCATGGACCTGTTGGTACTTTGGGGTATTCACAAATGCACATCTGATTTGTAGAAATGAAAGCAAAGAACCAAAACGATAGTAAACAGAAAGCATCTTTTCATTATTTTCAGTAACAGATGACAGCAGCTTGGAATTCATAGCAGAACCACAAGCATCTGATACAAGCTGTTGCCTGAATGTGTAATAAGTAATAATTGTTACTATCCAATCTCAGGTGACTAGGGGCTTTCCTGTTGCAAAAAGAAAGTGTCACAATTCAGTATTTCATATCTAAAAACTAGCAAAGCAAGCACTGAAACTGATTAACTCCAAGGGAATCATTTTAAATAGTATTAACTTCGACATAATTTTTGTCATCTTTGACTTTCCTTGTCTTTGGATTCTCTGCGTAACTACTTACATTAAGTGTGTACAACCAGGCCCCCAATTGGCTTCGTACTTGGCTCCCATTTTAAGACCTTTGTCTCGGATTTCACCACGGTATGGATTCTGATATCCACTGAGGACAAATGTTACCCCCTTCATGATCTCATCAAATCGTTTGGTGCCAGATTCTAGAGTAAAATGAAAAGCTGTTAATTTATTACTCATATTTTTTCAATGCATTACCCTTGACCCTTACTAGGCTTGGATGGGTTATCCACCTCTACTTACAAATCCTTGCTCCTGCCTGGGAGTTGGGTACCAACTCCACTCTCCCTAGAATTGGGACTCCAGGGAAATATTCAATATTGCTAATAATATTAACAAACATCATAGCATAGAATTTGCATCTAGGTGTTGTTTGCAGGTTTTCATGGAGCATTGTATAAAAACTGGCTGCTTTGATTTTTTTTTTCTGTGTGCAAATTGCAAGTTCCCCTTCAGATGACCACCTTTGACTCTCCATCACTGGCAGTTGGAAACCTCATCTGTTGAGGAGCCATGTACTGTAAGCCAAGTGGTGCACTAGTACTCACTGGTAGGCTAAAAATCGGTAATTTATAGCTGCTGAAGTACGCATTTCTAAGTCAGTTATGATGTCATCGTAAGAGTCATGTATGACTCCATTCTGAGTCGCAAATAATAGGGCCATGGGCACCTGACTCCAAAACTATGGAGTTGCCCAAGCCTAGAATACACCCCGTTGTACGAAAAATAGAGCTATGACTATTTCACATTAGCAGTTGGGTACCTCATCCATTGAGAAGCCTGTACTTTAAGCCAAGTGGTGTACTAATACTCATTGGTAGCCAGGCTAGTAATCGATAATTTATAGCTGCTGAAGTATACATTTCTAAGTCAGTTATGATGTCATCGTAAGAGTCATGCATGACTCCATCCTGAGTCGCAACTAATAGGGCCATGGGCACCTGACTCCAAAACTATGGAGTTGCCCAAGCCTAGAATATACCCCGTTGTACGAAAAATAGAGCTATGACTATTTGACATTAGCAGTTGGGTACCTCATCCATTGAGAAGCCTGTACTTTAAGCCAAGAGGTGTACTAGTACTCATTGGTAGCCAGGCTAGTAATCGATAATTTATAGCTGTTGAAGTACACATTTCTAAGTCAGTTATGATGTCATTGTAAGAGTCATGCATGACTCCATCCTGAGTTGCAAATAATAGGGCCATGGGCACCTGACTCCAAAACTACGGAGTCGCTCAAGCCTAGAATATACCCCGTTGTATGAAAAATAGAGCTATGACTATCTGACATTAGCAGTTGGGTACCTCATCCATTGAGAAGCCTGTACTTTAAGCCAAGAGGTGTACTAGTACTCATTGGAAGGCTAGCTAGTAAGCAATAATTTATAGCTGTTGAAGTACACATTTCTAAGTCAGTTATGATGTCATTGTAAGAGTCATGCATGACTCCATCCTGAGTCGCAAATAATAGGGCCATGGGCACCTGACTCCAAAACTACAGAGTCGCTCAAGCCTAGAATATACCCCGTTGTATGAAAAATAGAGCTATGACTATCTGACATTAGCAGTTGGGTACCTCATCCATTGAGAAGCCTGTACTTTAAGCCAAGAGGTGTACTAGTACTCATTGGAAGGCTAGCTAGTAAGCAATAATTTATAGCTGCTGAAGTACACATTTCTAAGTCAGTTATGATGTCAATGTAAGAGTCATGCATGACTCCATCCTGAGTCGCAAATAACAGGGCCATGGGCACCTGACTCCAACACTACTGGAAACTCCCTAGCATAACCTGTACTCAATAAAATATCACAATGGGTAGTGAATATCAAAACCAACTGCAAACTGAACAAAGTGACACAAGTACTAGAAATTGTTGACAACATTCACACAAAATCTCAAACAAATATTGAAACTTCTTGTGATTTAGTCTTTTTAAAACATGGAAAATACCACTCATGAAATGGTTTCTATGTGTGCTAATCAACTTAACTGAAATCACCTGCAGCAAACTATGAACGATGTTCAGTGATATGAAGGTATAAATTATCTGAAGTTTATTTGGCCTGAAGTCATTCTTAGCTATGAGAAACAGTTCCCAGACAAGTTTCCATACTCCATACCAGTGTTCGCACTAAGGAATTGAAACTGCGCGGGAATTCCCTCTCTAAAATTTTTTTTGTGCGGGATTTTCAAAATCAAGGCGGGACCTTATCCCTCCCATAAATTCTTCTTGAGCGGGATTTCCGTCGCCATCGCAAAACTACTCCCCACGCAAGAGGTACTACTTGCTGTTAACGGCAGTTAATGCGTGTCACTAACGTTAATGCTTCTCTCCAAGTTCAAAGCCCCCTCCGATACAGCTCCAATTCGTCACTTGGTGTTTTCCTTCTGAAGAATGAGTGAGTATAAATCCGTGAACTTGAAGTTGAAAATATGAGTGAACTTCATTGGAGATGCACATACGATCAGAAATTAACGAGAGCAATGTACCACGTAAAATGAAGAAAGTACATACTGTACATATTCAATACAGTTACACATGTAAGACTCCACAGTGCACTACAGTTCTACAGGTGTGTAACCAAACGTACTGTACACGATGCAATGTTGCGTTTGCAACCCTGGGACTGTGACTGAATTTCAATCCAATCAGATTCGCTCTTATTTATACAACCAGCAGCCAGCATATAAGAGCTGCACTGTGAATGGCTAGATTACGATGATATTTGTTGCTACCATAATCAGTGTTCAGCTTGGGAGTTGCGATCCGCTTGCTTGGGAACGATTCTATATTGCAATTTATTGTGCCTATTATCATTGCAATTTCTCTGTACAATCACAGCTGTGGAGAAGTGTGCTGGAATTTTGGCTGGATTCAGAACATCAGCTGCCCGCTTATGATTTATTTATGTGCGGGAGCGGAGGTGTGCGGGATTTTCCCGCATTAGATTTAATTATGTGCGGGATTTGAAAGACAAAAGCGGGATTCCCGCAATCCCGCGCCTTAGTGCGAACACTGCTCCATACACAACTCCCCACAGACAATCCCCTGGAAACTCTCCCCAGGGCAATATTCCCCTGCCCAGACAATTGCCATTCGGACTATTCCCACCTTGGAAATTTTCCCTTCCCACCCAGGAAAATTACACATTTTATGGTGAAGAAGTCTGAGGGATAATTGCCATAGGAGTGAACTGTCCCCGGGATTTATCCTAAAGGGGAAATGTTAAAGAGGAATTGTATGGGAATGGGTGGGGGTCCAGTCACTATGTAACACATAAAATGATGGGCAAATATGCCCTGATGTCGTTCTTGACTGACTTTGTCCACATCAAACCATCCAAAACACTCAACGGTTATGTGATCTGCATAATTTTGTCCAAAACTTCTGCACAAAACATCCTCACATCTGACAACGAAATTTGTATTTTTATACCAATAATATCTTAAACACTTCACTGGCACCATGTAAGTTGAAAAATGTCAAGGAACCCAAAGACGGATGTTTAAGAAATAGCAGACAAACCTTTTGTTTTCTCCAGATGTTTCTTTTTAGTTTGTTCAGTTTGTTTCTGGGCGGAAGAACTTTCCCTTGAATCTTCATCTGGCAGTTTCCTCTTTTTGGGCTAAATTTAAACATCACAAAAAAGAAAAAAGAAAAAAAGAAAGAAAAATTAATGGATGCTTTACAATAAAATGAACTAGGCCTTAGAGGGTTTCTTTACTGAGTGCTAAGGAATATAAGGTTATGACTTATCTTTGATAAAAATTTTATCCTTTCAAATCCTTTTTCTCCAGTATCGTACATATAGTTGAACAATAACCCCTTTCCTTGTGTGGTATGTGCCGTATGACATCATACCTCCCCACTTTGTTCAAATTAAACTGGTCACTGATGTGGAGTCTACTAGTTCCATTTAGGGTTTTCTGTAACAATATTCCTCTCAAGGGCATAAGTTGCTCAAGTTGTTTAAAGCAAGTCTAATTTCAAGTGACCCGGTGACAGTGTTTGTATGGATTTCACTGTGTGATTTCTCTCGCATACAGTAAAGTCAATGGAGAACAAGCCCCATTGACTCACTGTGTAAATTGTTGAAACAACATTCTTCCAAAGGATTCTCTCACACACAATTAAGTCAATGGAGAAGTCCTATAAACTCACTGTGTAAGAAATCATCAAAGCAACATTCATGCCAGAGACCCAGCAATGATATGAGGATTCATAACCTTACACAGAATTTCACAATGATTCCATCCCATGCATTGTACAGCATGCTTTAGGCCTAGGGAAAAAAGAATCATACCAATGCATGGCAACTATGAATGCATTATGTGCATGCTGCTAATGTTATCAATGATCGATCAATCTTTGATTGATCAACACTGATACTCAAAGGCTTGTAAATTCTTAACCTGTTGCAAAATGCTGGCACCTAATTTTTTCATTTGGGAGCAAAAGGCTACTACTTTTCTTTCTTCTGTACAGCACTGGCGGGTGTAATTCATAATCTTCAAGATTTTTTTTTGTGTTCAAGTTCAACGCAAAAAACAAAAAAAAAACAAAAAAAAAAAACATTTTACCCATCTACCTGTTTTGGCTCAGGTGATCTTCTTGATGGGGTTGATTGGGATGAGGATGGTACTGAAGGTGAGGCCTTAGGTGCCGGTTTAAAGTCCAGGGTTGTTTGTTTCTTACGGGGTGAACTGCTGTCTTTCTCTGATGGTGTCTGATAAGATGCAGCTCGAATGGCTGCTGCTCCTGCCACAAAATAAATATTCAAAAAGCGTGCTAGGGGTACTTTAATTGAGAAAATTGTAAAACATTTTCCCAGTGGAAAATGTAATGCATTACATGTATTCATCTATGTGCCATCTGGCTAAGCAGGTAGCTTATGAGGAAGGAGTCAAGCACTCACAATGGGCTTGAATCCTGCTCAGGGCAGATGAATTTTTATACAAAGTACCCAGATTTCCTCCCACTAGGCATGGCTTGCCACTGAAATCAGTTGCCCTACCAATGGTCAGTTGAGCTCCAGATTGAATTGCCCTCAGACCAACCAGTTAACTAGCAGACTACTTTTTTACTCTGCAAACAATACGGTTTTGCGAGGAATGAAAAGACTGGCGTTTTGTTTCCCAGGGACACCCTCTATCTATTGCACTCTTCCAGACAATCTTCCCAAGGCACTAACCTTTCAAAGGGGCTGGCTCTTCCTTTGGTTGGTTTCTGTCTTTGAAGAAGCTTCCAGCTTTTATTAGGGGTGCAGGAGATTCTTCTTTGAGAGTAAACTTCCCCAACATTTTCTACTCAACCAGGAACATGCAAGTGCAAGAGATAATAATGTTCATAAACATGTCAGCTCAAAACAAGAGTTATCACAAGCACTACAAATAACAGCAAGCATTCTTGATACAATACTCAGACATCTTGATACAATACTCAGAACTATCATTTGTCACAATAAGCCCCCTTCTCTTGCCCCTAGACCCCCGGAACAAAAATCATATCCTGAACATTTAATTCTCTGACTAAAAGCACCTTCAGATCAATACTGTGTCCTCAAAAGGTAATTTTGGAATTTGAAACAAAACCAATCTCATACAAACCCAAGGAAACTTGCTATCTGTAGGTTGACTTGTCTTTTACTGGCTTGAATATTTCTAAACAATGACTACCATAACAGCATCAACATGAAAATCATTCACATCACACTTCCTCATGTGAAGGCAAAGATGTTTATATTACAAATGAAAGTGTGTATCAAATGATTAACAACACCTTACCTTAGAAATGTCAGGTCACATTCTACCGAAAGGGTATCACCGAAACTTACTTTTCCCATTTCTACTCATGAGCTTTATAAACTGTCAGAGGCACATCAGCTTAAAGGGAATGTCAAACTACAGCAATTTTCAATCGGAAATCTGATCCGAAATTTTCTTAATCAGGACCAATAGTTTTTTTATTCAACTTTGTTCTAAGGATGGTCACACTATATCGACTACTGATCCTAGTTTGTCTCATGATAAACTATTCTAGTACCATTACATAACTTATACTGCTCAACAGAGCGATATTTGTTCGAAAATCCATCAGATTTTTGCACGCGTGTCCAATAAATGCTGTCTGCCGATGTGACATCACAAAATAATTAGTTTACATTTCATTTTCGTAGTCCTCTGATGCAAATCATATATTTACACAGGTTGGCAAATTTTTGGCTCTTTCCGACCAGGGATGGAGAAGATTTTAACTAAAACTCAAAAAAATCGGACCGTAATTCTATCTGAAATTGCTCTACTGTGACCTGCCCCTAATTCTAGAACAAGGGTTCTCAAGTCTTTCAGGCCACAGGCCACTCTTACTTGAGATTTTGCTAAATGCATTTATTGTAAAGCCAGAAGCTTTGTTCAACAGCTTTTGTTCTTATTAAAATTTTGGGCTCCTTGAAGTTTTCATGTACCGTCTTTGTGCATGTTGCGGGTTCAAATGGCCAGAAGGACACCAAATGACACCATTAGGTCTAGAAAAATATGGTACCATTAGTCTGCTGGCAAAGCAATACTCTTCACTACCGACAAACTAGATGAGTACCTTACAACAATTAATATACTATCTGTCACTGCTTACTTTGATGAAGTTTTTTTTCTTTGACTAAAAATCATCCAATCACTGCTGTGTCACTACCTGTCACTGCTTGCTTTTATGAAGTTTTTGTTTAAATCTGTTCAGAGCTCATAGAAAGAGTTTATTAAAGGTTCACAGTTTCATAACAGTTTTACTCGGAGACTGGGTTTGTTAAGTGAAAATATTTAAAATCATATAAGCGAGCAGAAAGAGAACCTACCTGACTCGTAGGGGACGTAGAATCAGTCTCTTCTGGTGGGGAATGGAGTTTGATGAAAGAAAGTCCGTATCTGATGTGCTTGAAGAGAAAGATGAAGAGCAGTCCTTAACTAATGTCACATTAAATATATTGAGTTGATATAAAACTATAGCTGAAGTACATTAACAAAAATTAAAATGATTTTGTTACTTTAATACTCTTTTGAGTCCTGAAAAGAAATTAGTCCGTTCAAATATTTCTTACTTGGATGTAGAAAAATTTCATACAACATAACAATGCAGTACACAATAAATAGTAATACACAACATCAGAACAATACAACATGCACAATGTTATAGTTATAGCATTATACCTTCACAGGTTTGTTCATCTCTGACCCTTTTCCAAACAGCAATTACACAGGATTGTGGGATAGAATTTTGGTGTCCTTCATTTTCATTTTTGGCCACAGTTAAATGCCATTGACAAAAACGATGTGTACCAAAACTCTATCCCACAATCCTTTGTAACTGGTATTTGGAAAAGGGTCTATGGGATAACATGGAAACAGACAGGCTAAAAGGAAGATAATAAACTATTGCAATTTTAACCATGGGTATTTTTAAAAACATGTTTCTCTTAAGGGCCTCTAAGAGCTTTTACATACCCATGTCAATTTTGATTGGATTATACAGTAGCTGCTGTTTTCAACTTTGGGCTGTGTATTTTTAAATCTAAAACCTGAGAAAGTGCAATTCTTTGAAGAGAATACGCTTAGGGGGCTACACTAATATATGTTACATATTTAACCTGACTACCAGTGTCACATAAGAAGTGTGGATGGAATGAAGGGGGTTGGGGTAGGGAGTGGGGAGAGAGGACCAGGACAGACATGATGGAATGGAGGGGGGGGGATAGGGAGAGGAAGGAGATGACCAGGAAAGACATGACTGATATTACAAAAGAGACAATGCAGACCTTTTAATTCAGTCATTTTATTTACCTTGTTAAATGGCTGAGTGCAAACAATCTTTAGACGGTCCCATCTTTTGCCAAGGACAGTCTTGCAAAGTTTGTCTGGACCAAACATTCTCACTCTGTTGGCATTAGAGCCATTTTTGCTTTCAATTGGATTCATGAAAGATGACGTCACTAAAATGACCTGGAAAGCAGAAAAAGCAAAGCAATCCAAACATGAATACTCTGACTATGCAGAGAGCTACATTTTAATACTGCCTGTATGTACAGCTACAGTTAAAACTGTGTATACAGCCACATGTAAATATGACCTGTGTGTACAACTACATGTGAATACTGCCTGTGTGTACAGCGACTTGTGAATACTGTGTGTATAGCTACAGGTTAATACTGCCTGTGTAAACATAGCCTACGTAGCGCCTCTGTGGCTGCCGCCCTCTGTAGGCTGCCGCCCCTCAGAGCCTGCCGGTGATAGCCATAAATTCCTTTCACTGAGCCTCAAAGTTGATGAACTTAATATTCATGAGCATGAACGGCAATTGGTCCATTCCTGAGGTAGGCGGTGCTCAATGACTCGGATCTTTGCAACGCTACGTTGACTACAATTTCGTTTAAACCAAAATACATTTCGTCCGTTAAAGCTTCTAATCTAGATGAAAGTCTTGATCATGGACAATCTCCTACAAACAATGACAACTGATATCAAAGAGTTCGTTTAGAAGCTGACAAATAATCTTCGGTTGAAAGATATCGAACAGTCTTCTCTCGTGGCTGAGTGGTAGGTTGTTAGTAATTAGTTGAGGAGTCGCTGTACTGTGTGTATGCACACACGGTGCCAGGGAATACCAGGATTGTGTAGAGTTGCATTGACCACTGTGACTCTACATACTGTGGCTTCATCCAATCACCTTAGAGCTATGTAAATGAAGTTTGCATTGGATTTCTACGCAGATGAAAGGCATTTGTTTCAAAAGCCTGCGGATGTTTGTTTTTTCGCAGCGATGAGCTGAACGAAAAAACTTCGTCCGCTCCGTGGGGTAGTGTAAACAGCTACATGTGAATATGGCCTGTATGTACAGCTACATGTGAATATGGCACGTGAAGACAGCTACATGTTTAAACTGTGCAAGCAGCTACTTTAAATACTGTGTGTGCATACAGCTACAGTACATGCTGGCATATTGCAGTCACACACACCATAGTGTCATTGCAGCCTGAAACATTATTATACAACCTGTACATTACCAGCAACAGGTGTCTGCTGTTGTGGTGAATAATTTTCTACCATCTTATGACAAAGAAAGAAAAACAAAACAACTTGCAAGTACCTTGGAAGCAAACAAAGAATAGTACAATCAGATACAAGGATGTTTAATACTGGCCTATCTTTGACTAAATCTTATGCTTGATCACCTACTCAAAAGTACAAACCTTTTCTGGAGGATATAACTACTTCAGTATATCAGTCCTATAGTCAGGAAAAGACTACAATATTGGTATAAGTATGCCATCAGTAGTACTAACTGTAACTGACTTAACTGCATTCACTGGAACTGGCCTAAAATGTAATTATGAATAAATGCTGTACCAATTGAAATACACTCCATTCTTGGTTGAATATTGTCATTTCATGAAACTCTCATTTGGAAATAATTACAACAGCAACATAAAAAAAAAGAAGAATAAAGTCAAAACAGAACTTTGAGATGTTCAAGATTTAAAGTGATATTGACCCCAAAGAAAAAGCAGGTACTTCAGGTACAGCTTACAGCTTCATAAATGATGTTCTTCGGCAATCAACCGCTTAGCAAGTTTCCACTAGTCAAAGTTGCACATAGTCTATGTTCTTGCACTTTTTTTCCCCATTTTCTGCAAAGTAAATTGCTCAAAAGTTTCTAAAAGTAATACCTGATAATCATCTGGCTTGTCAGATGTGGAATGACCCACCAGAACCTCCACAAAAGCGGAATTCTCATTACCAATGTCAATAGAGTGAATGATGCTTGACTTCTCCAGCTGCAGAGAAAAGAAGCCTAAAATATGTCACACCTTTTCATACTCAAGCCTTCAGGTCTGGAGCTTTAGCCCTTGAAGGGCAGACTCTATTTAAGGCACAATGCAGCTGCAAACCTGGATAAGCCACAGGAGCTTTATAAATGATAATTGTCACATATTAAAGGTCTGTGGACATGTCTATGTCATACCTGCTTATTTGATGTTAAAAGAATAGCAGGGTGGAAGAAAACGATTATTTCCCAAGAAGGAAGTCTAATTTCCACAATCTTTCTGTACTTCCATGTACAAAAAAAAAAAAAATTTCCCGCCCACTGCAAGAATTTCTCTCCAAATGCCCAAATTTCCCAGGAAGAGCTAGTCCCAGCTTCCCAACCTTTTCACCCATGAGCATTAGAAGTGTTGTAAACAGCTACAATTCCCATCAAAATCTATCAAACACTGACCATTTTACAAGGCAAATACTCTTTTCAGAATAAACATGAACTAAATCATGAATAAACATGAGCTACATGTCAATGTGATGATAACCAGTTGGAATGTAATTAACAGATAGTTTATAAAGAAAAATCTTCACACTAACCACCCTTGCAGTAACCAACTGTAATTAGCAAATGATTTATAAAAGATTAACAAAAGAAATGCAAAAACTGTGCAACATTCCACACCATGCATACTTTTTGCCTAGCTAATGAGACACCTCAGAAATGGTCAGACTTAGTAGAGATATATCCTGAGAATGATAAAAGCTATTTAAGTGATGGTAACACATCTTTCATCACAGGATCTTAATCTATCAATGTTGAGTAAAACAGCTGTTTTGATTACATATCCATATAAGAATCATGGGCAGAAAAAGTTGGGGAACTGGGAGGCTTCTTCCTGGGAAATTCGAGTATCTGGAGGAAAGCTTTGGCAACTGAAGGGAAAGTTACCTTTTTGTACGTGAGAATGGAAATGACTTCCTGAGAAATAAACATTTTTTCTAGTCCTGATAAGAATTAGATTACATCCAACTGGGCATTTATGCCCACATTTTATATGCAACTAAACTAATAAAGTCAGTCTGTATGGACAGGAAAATATTCATCAAAAACATTGTTGTCCTAGAAATAATAGGTAAACAACTACTGCAGTATGGTCTTTTATAAACAGTATTCTTAGCAGTGACTTTGAAAATGCCTGGCTGACAGAATATTTCACAAATCCGCAAAGGAATTAGATTACTTCCTACTGGACATTTATGCCCACATTTAGGTGTACCTTAAAGTAATGAACTAAGTCTGTACAGGAAAATCCATAAAAAATATTGTTGTCCTATAAACAATCAATAAAATAACAACTGCAGTATGGTCCTATTTAAACAGTATTCTTACCAAAGACCAAAACACTCAACTGACATAATATTTCATATAAATTAATGCATTTTCGTAGATATTTTTTCCAAGATTAATTGATATTTATAAGTGCACCAAAGATTGCACTTCACTAAATTTTAAATTGAATGTCAAGTTTGGCAAGGAATTTTAATGAGTCATGACTTTTTCTACTACATGCAGACTAATCACTGACATACTTCAAAACCTCATGGCAGGCCTATGACTTGTGAAATTTTACATTTCTTGCTGCAAATATGCAGTATCAGTTACCAGACAACCCCCTCAAAAGCTCTCAACTTTATAAAGCACATATCCAAAGGGGGAGCATTGGGGCCTGCTTCCCCCCACCTCCTTGAAGAAAAAAGAAAGTTGCTATACTCTTTCATAGGTCGCTACACATGGCATTTGTCAAAAGTGACGTCATGCCACCCTCCGCCCACCCAATCCAGTTTGGAAATCCTGCACATGGGAGTGTTTACAGAGATCACTTATGACCCATTGTTTGTACATAATTTCAATATTGATATGTTGTGTCATTGCGAAGTGTTATGTGTTATGCACTGTTGCCTATTTTTCTACACATGCAGATGTAGGAATGTGCCTGATATTTCCTGAGAGCTGGAAATATGATTGCCATCCTAGGGAAGGGGTTCAAGGGAGAGTTACTCATTACAGGTATGTCTTTGCCAGATGGCAGTGCCTGCTTGGTACCTGGTATGGGCACATCCCTGATATATAGAAATGTTTTTGCATATATGCAAAAACATTTCTTTCTCAAGTGCAACTTACCCCTGCAGTAGGCCTATGTCTATATATGAAACATGAAAGTGAGAAGTCATTCATGCATAAACTCAAGAGCCTTTTCAGACTTGAAACTTATGTAACCATTTCATTATCTTACTTGTAGGATAACTGATGCTTGCTTCTCTCCCGGAGTGGCACACTTCCATTTTCTAAAGGATTCTGAATTCAACAGGTTGCTTGCTTTGTGTGTCTGTTTAGAATGAAAGGGATGTATGGTCCATCACATCTAATTATAAAGCACAGAAGAGGAGAAGATGCATACACATATCCAGCAATCACCAGATTCGAAAATTAAAGTGTCTTTTGTAATGCATAGATCTGTAATGAAATGCTACTATCCTTAACATCTACTGCATCATTCAGTTTTTAATATAAAAGCACATTTCAAAAGATACATTAAATGATGTTTACATAATTTGTACCTCTAGACATAAACATACTTCAGGTTTTCAGTGCTGCTGCACAGAAATGTGTGTGCTTAAAACCCAACTTACAGTAATGTTGAAAATTCACTTTGAATGTTGTCAATTAATTGAAACCACACCTCTGCAAGAATAGTGCCAGGGCTGAAGGGGGAAGGGGAGGGAGGATTGGCATCCTAGGATTTTTTAAGGAATCCAAAAAATTTCTCCCCTGCCATATGTCTTCATACCTGTGACTGGAACTGGCATTAGGGTTCCAACATGGATCAACTTTAGAAAATGAAGTCATGATGTGAGTTTGTAGTATCTCATAACAGTGATATGTATGGGAAAACTGTAAAAATATCTAAGTTTTCACAAGCAAAGATGCCATCATGCTAATAAGACTTTCCAAGCTAGTAAAAGCATGTAAGAGAAAAAATCAAGCATTAGTAAACCAGTGCTGTGGCTGAGTGGATAAAGGTAGTGGTACCTGAAGCCATGAAGCTTACAGCAGCAACCACTTTGCAGTTTGGTCCCTGGCTGGGTCAAAGTATTAAGGTCGGCTTTTCATCCAAGTCTACAGTTTTCCCATTTGTGCTGACCTTTAAAAGACACCAAATTTGATCTAAATTGTTGACTGGATAGCTACCTGATGAAGGGTTGTAATTAAAGCCATATATACATTTGTCCCAAATTCCTGGTCACTTACTATCAAAAAACAACTCCCCTTCAAGGCCTAAACTATAAAAACTTTGCATAAAAAAATATTAGAAAATGTCAACCATCTTCAAAGGAGAGGTATAATCTTGCAAACCTTACCAACCAGATGAAACTGAGCCCAACTGTTACAAATTCAAAAGTAGAAATCTCTTTTCAACACTCTTATAGACAACATAAGCATGGTATGCATGGAAATATATGGCTGCTTTGATACTAGTATTAGCACCAAAATCCAACTGGGGCCTATTTGTCTGCAATGTCAAAATGTCTCTGCGACTAAGTTGTCTCAGGGACTGACATCAGTGACATGTCTCAGACACAGAGTTGTCTCAGGGGAAGGCATGTCCCTAGGGGCCAAAATGGGATACACTGCAGAAGATCCTGCACATGGAAGCTTTGTTTCAGAAATGTAAGTCTACCTAGGCTAGGCAAAAAGCAACTGTGAGAACAACTCATCTAAGTCAAGTCAGTTTTCAAATGAGGTTTCTTGGTACCCCAATTAAGCTACCTTTTAGAAGCTATGAGGACACGCAGCAGTAGTCACTTTTCTTTTGTGAGTGGCTATTACGAAGATATGGTAAAAATTCATTCTTCCTCTCACAGTGTCATGCTTTGAAGAAGCTACTACAAATTCAGCACCAACTTTCTTCTGTCCAGCCTATACAGTTTTACCTTCATATATGAAGGTTAACTTGCACATCTTCAAGAGGCTATGAGAATATGCTGTCAGAATGTAGATTGTCTTTTATGAGGCTAGGCTACAGGAATACACAGTAAGGATTCAAACTGTTACTTGAAGCGGCTAAGGGCAGTTGTACCAGCACAGGGGGAATGGGAGGGAGAGTGCCCCCCAATTGATTTCAGAATTTGGAGGGGGCAAATTGATTTAAGAATTTTTTTTTTTTTATATTTTAAAATGATCCCAAAAGGTGTTTAAACTGTTTAAACAAATTCTCAGGTAAAAGACTGCAATTGGCACATAGGTTTTTTGTGGAATTTAAAGTGTCCTGATGCAGAACCTGAATGCAGGTTATATCACGGAAATCTTAATGAAAAATTTTGCAGTGCTTTGTGCACATTTGTCACAGTTTGCACTCCATCTCATGACCATTGTTAAGGTAATCATACATTCAACTATTCTGATCACAACACTTTTTTCAAAAAGCAGACATATATTTCCAACCTCTGTAGGGGCCTCCCATCAATCATCAATATGAGATCTTTCAATCTAATTTGTGGCATGATGTGGAAGGCTGAAAGTACATATTTACCTTTACACATTTTTCAAAAAATTCCACCCAGTGCTTTGCACTCAGCCATTATCGATATAGATGGTGATTGTTAACAACTTAACACACTTACAAGGATAAAGCATTCTGCAATGTGCTTGTTAGTCCTTAACCCCTTTTTCTATACCTATCAAGGAGGTCTTATATCACCTCTGTGCACCACTGCTCCCCATTCCTCCCATTCCCCATTTCTGGAAGCTGTTTGTCTGGATTTTCATTCAAACTTAGTAAAAATATGATACCTGTAAAGTGCTCATGCAGCATCACACAATATATTTTGGATGTCAGGTAATAAGCATCATGTCAGGGTCCCTTTTTTTTGTAATTAATCTAGACCTTCAAGGAGGCCCTACACCAGTGTCTGCCAGCCTTAGATACCCTTTAATAATGCACAATGAAGAAAAAAAAAATTGTATATAGTCCAAGAATGTTTCTGTGGCCTCCACACATTTATTTTTGTATAAAAACTTCCCCCAAATAGAAGACAGTACTCTACGTATTTATTTTTGTGTATAAACTTCCCCCAAATAGAAGGCAGTAAAGAAGCCAAAAAGGGGGCTTCAGGAGGTTTGTTGACAACATACCCTTCCCTTAGACAACATACTCTCCTCTCTTACCTAACCAAAAATTAGAATTCACTATACTATGGACATTTTCTAGCCATATATGATCAGTTCCAAAAATATCACAAAGATAGTACCATTCTGCATCTAAGTAGCCTTAATTTAACAAAATCTTCTCAAAGGGGAGAGGGCTCCCTCCCCTTAGACCCCTCCCCAGGACATTATACCTTCATGAAGTGACAAAGGAAGGATTCCCCATTCCTGGATACAATTGCAGGGATGCACAAAAAAAGGTACAAGCTAAACAAGCCTTGGGGGTTAACTGAGGTGGCATTACCATGTCATCTGCAGTACCCACCCCCACTCACCAAACCATGGCAGCACTACTGGCTAAGAGGATATGAGTAAGCTTGGGCGTCTCCAATATTTTTGGAATTGGGTACCTGTGGCCTATTAGTCATGACTCTGAAGGATCGAGTCCCACTTCCTTCAACGATCTCATATAAACTCATGTAAAACACATACCTCAGCAGCTAGAATCTCAGGTCTTATATATTGACTACAAGCCTATCAAGGAATAATAACAAACCAGTAGGCTTCCACTACACTGACTACAGGCTCCTCAACAGTCAAGGTGCTTAACTGACATGTTAAGAATTACAGTTGCCTGCTTTGCAGATGTGTACTACTCCTGCTTCTATACTGGCCGCAACTGTAATACCAACGTCTGCCAACTTTTGCAAGATTATCTTCGTGAAACTGTGTAAAAACTGTGCACTATTAACTATTCATACATACAATCACAACAAACACAAATTATAAATATTCAACAAAAAATCGACTAACACAAGTCTGATTACCATGCTGTTTCAAACGACCAACGTCAATGGGGTTTTAGTGTGTGATTTCTCCTGCTTAAAGCTCACACAATGAAGTCCCATTGACTTACATTGCACCGAAGCTTCGTCGTGCAATGTGAATATTCATATGCTGAAACCAATCAGAGTCGAGAGGTAAAATCAAATTAGGATCATAAATAATATCGAAACTGGATGTTATCTCTGTCATTGTTCACATGTGTTAGAGTACGTATGTCAAAAGAGGAGTATATATTTGACACCTGCTACGGTATTAAGGTAAGCATTGCAGTGGAAAACTCAAGAATGAACTTGCTAATGAACACAGAAAAAGATCAAAAGATCCAATGGTTTATAATAATTCATTAAAACAAATAAAATCTTTAAAATACCATTTTTGAGTAGCCTATATATTTGGTAGCTGAATGATTATGTAGATGGGAATTAACAATAAAGCCCTGTCTAAATAAATTCACTTTTGTCCATGAACATCATCATGCAAACAAATTACATTGTCTCACAGATTCCTGCTTAGATTATGCAGTAATGTGTATAGGAGGGCACCTGTTGACTGCAGGGGCCTGTCAAGTGTGCATCTAACCCAACATTCCATGTCACAATCTTGGGAAAGATAGATTTCCAGGGCTTGAAAATAACCTTTTCCTCTCTGGAGCTAAAAACAGCTTCTGACAACCTTCCTTTTGAAGCTTTCGTGGAGCAGTTTTACCATTGTCTGGAGCTGTTTTCAATTTTTCAAAGAAACTACTGTTCCCTGCTTGAAGTATCCTCTAATTGTCTCCTAATGTACTTGTGCATTTAGTAAAAGAAATTCAAAATGTAAGAGCCAGGATGTAAGACAAATAGCATTTAATTTGGTGTAACACAATGCAGTATTAAGCAGGGTGTGGTCATTCTATCTCTGAAAACTTGGAAGGGAATGGAGGGGCTGGGTGCATGTATACAGCAGCTTTGGATGGCCCTTATTGGCACCTTGAATGAGGAGGTGCAGGGGTCCATAAATTCTACCCCCACCCTATGGCAGCGGACTCATCTTTGATTGAGATGGTGTGAGGCTCCAACTCCACTGGGTTTGGATCGACTTAACTTGGAGACTAATGACCTGAGCTTGGAGTAGCTTCTTGTAACAGTCATATATCAGGGGAAATTTGTGAATAGTTTTGATATGCAAAGATGCCACCCTGTCGATAAAACAAGACCCTGTATGCTTAAGAGCATGTCAGAGAACAAGCATAACTTTGGTAGGCACTCAACAACAAAAATAATTAGGAAAACATTCACGTCTGAACAGCTCTTCAAGTAAGCAGATTATTGCAGGTACAGATGTGTCAGGTAGGTTCTCACTGTATATATGTGGTATATGTTACGCAACGGCCAACGTGCTAAGACAAGCTGAGAAAAATTACATCGTATAGAAAAAGTTTCAACCTAAAGCTTCCAAATGTATCACATATTGGTATTTAAGGGTCTTTTGCACATGCCATATACACGTTTTTGGCATTTTTGACCACTTGGAGTATCGTCGACGCTTTTCAATTATCGATCCTGCTTTGTTAAAGTAGGGTAGTATTACTACAAAAGTGTATGCAGAGAGCAGTAGCTCACTTGTTTGATCGAACCATGCATTTCAGGCTGAAGTTTCTTCCGTTGAGGAGACTTAAAACTTAGAATAATCATTGCCTTAGCCGAAAACTATATCAGTCTATAATATCATTGGTTTATTCTAAAATTTTCGTCCATCTTAAACTGTTATCACGAAAATCTTGATTAAAATCGTGGAGTGACTGTAGTGTGCTAAATGCGATGCCCAATACCATGAATACGTGCATGCTCTCCAGCTTAGGATTTACAAGCTGGTCGATGTCACAACTCAACTATGTGCAGTACATGCTAGTGTAATTTGATGCTGTACTGCTATGTAACATGGCATGGACTGACGGTCGGGCCATGAACACAAACTTTATTTTTTTGGGGTACATACTGCAAGATTTCGGGACAATTCTTAGGGCCGATGATTTTCCGCTTCACAAATCACAAAATTCCATTTTTAACCTTCCAATTCTGTAAAATTCTGTTTCAAGCATAACTGCATTTTCATTATTTTCAAATTTTGGAGTAATTATGTTGAAAACAAGTTCTAGACTTGTCTGGTTATGATCCTGAAGGCAGTAAACACTTGTAACACACAAGCGACCTAGCCTAACACACTATAGCATAGGCTAACTCGTAGATATCCTACTTGTTTCCTGATCGTAATTTCATGGGGTTTTGATGTTTTTAAGATGAATTTACCATCATTTCAGATAGTAAAATATCTGTGTATGTCTTGGGTATATGCAGGCATTCATCTGACATGATTTTGAAGAAAAATAACTCAGTTTTTTGTCAAAAATTTACATGTATTTTGCGCCTGATAATTTTTGGTAAATTCTGTGAAATTCCGTGCAGAAAAGTAAATTCTGTTTTTTTCTGCGTTTTTCCACATTCGCAAAAAATCCTTGGCCCTAAGTTCTGTGGTGTAAATTGGACACCTGGTGCTATTTTTAGCTCCAGACAAACACCCACCTTTTCATTTTTCTGGAGCAGTCACAGCGGTCTCTGGCACTCTTGCTCCAGACTATTTTCAAGCCCTGGATTTCCTAAGTGGCCACCCCATTACACCATATGGGTATTTCCAAAAACTTGGGGTCCAAAAGTGTGACATGAGGTCAAAATTTAAAAATCATCATAACTGATTGAAATTTATACTCATGATAGAGTATTATCAGCATTTATAAAAAGTAAAAATATTTTTACATACAGCATATGTATTCATGAGGGAACTCATTCAAACATATACATGCCTGTAAATTAACCAACATAATGGGGACACCAAAGCAGTCTTTAAGCTCCTCTTTAAAGAATGAAGCAAATCCTACATGGTTGAAAATTCATAGTTGAGTGTGATTTAGGACCCTTTGTAACCAGAACATGGAAAAAGTTTGAAAGAATTCTCCAAAACTTAAAAAGAGTCAGTTTCATTTTTCTCAACAATTTCACATGTTAAAAGGTCCACACTTTTCAATATTTTGTATAATATTGACTGTTTTTAACCAGTAAATGATATTTAGTTGTTCAAATTTTCCTCTTTGACACTGTGAGATTGTTAGACTTGCCATTTTGTATCTTATTTTACATCACTTTATGGATGTGTGTGATATTTGCAAGATATTTCACTCCATTTAGTCTGTCGCATGTAACAGGGACACCAAGAATTGGTGTCCCCACCACACCTAACAAGCAAATTGTCAGTTTAATTTTTAAATGTTGAATTGACCTAGAAACTTTCAAATACAATATCAATCACAGTCTGCAGTAATAAGATATGAATCAAAAGCCCCAGTTTCATTGAATTTTTGTTCATCATACATTGAAAATGACCAAAATAACTATGGCAGCATGGGGGACACCAAAAAACTCAAGTGTCCATCAGCATAAAATACTTGGTTCAAAATACATGGGATTATATTTTCTAGTAACATTCTGGTATCTTCTTTTCATGTGACTTAATTCACAAAAAAACTTAAGCTGTTTGTGCAAATGGTGAAGCAACATAACTCACTGGGGGGGGGGGGACACCAAAATTCTGTCCATTACATATGATGCTTTGAACAATCTTTGCTTAACTTCTTTCCAAATGTGCTACTATATCAAATAGATTGACCTAATTCTTATATCAAATAAACTTCTGCCACCTGAAAATGACCAAATTTGTAAAAATGATGAAAAGTACAAAGGAAAACCATCATAACTAGGGGGACACCAAAAAGTTATGCTGGTCAGGTAGTTTTCTATGTTCCTGTTTGGAAAAATGGGTGAAGCAATAATACTCATATTTTGGAAATGTTGACTATTGGTGATATCCTTATCAGGATAAACGAGCAAAGAAATTCAGTGAATTTCAGTCCATGATAAATTGTTTTTCAGATACATCAAATTTGTATGCTTGTATGTCACAGCCATTACCCCAAAATCATGGGGGACACAAAAGCAAAATAGCCAATTTTCTAGAAAATACTAAATGTTGAAAGTTCAGTTTGTACATCATAAGATAGCCATGTTGGTAAGGTATAATAAAATGCATGATACACTAGTTTATTTTTTTTATTTTAATTTGTTTAGGCTATGCAGCTAAAGTAGAAATTATGACCTGTTGCTAATTACATCCACCTAGTCAATATTTATATCAAACTGAAAATCAGGAAAAGGATAAACAAACATCAAGTAGTCATTGCAGAAGTTAATACTACCTACTTTCATGCCACAGTTTCTAATTCATCTTGATTCAAAATGAAAATGATTACAATACAGGTCATTCTAATGTTGCAGTTTTTCTTTCAACAAAATTGGAGAAAATAAAAGGAATACCACTTCTTTGTTAGGGTGGTCATAATTAGCAACAAAATGATGAATTTGAACACTAATTTTTTTGCAGATCCAACTGAATTGAAGTCTGATATTCATCCTAGATGTGAACAACATGTCTGGTCCATACTATCATATAGAAATTATAGGCTTGCAATCTTTTGTCTACAAAATGGCTTACCACCCTGGAGTTGAGAAGGATTAGGGGGGACATGCTTCAGGTGTACAAATTTCTCTCTGGAAGGAATCCTTTGTCCTCTTGCAATTATTTAAAGGTTCAATGTAATTCTCGGGTTCGAGGCCATTGTAAGAAGCTAGTTAAAAATTTTGCAAGGCTCGACATTAGGAAGTTCAGCTTTTCTCATAGAGTTGTTAACGAGTGGAATAGTCTGCCTGAGTGGGTAGTTAACTCCACATCTGTGCACTGCTTTAAGGTTAACATTGACAAGTTCTTCCATAAGTGTGGTAGAATCTAATTGTGCTGGGCTCGTTTGGTGTTGGTTGGTTCTTTGTTTTCAGTTAAGGTTGTATGGACTTCAGGGCATCTTATGGGGCCTTAGCCCTCCTTTGCCCTTTAACCTGTTATGTTATGTTATGTTAAATGAAAGCGTTTTCCTCTTAAGCAGTCAGACATCCCCTCCCTTACACTAAGCATAGGCCTATGTTATATTGACTTGGCCTACAGCAGACATGTGACTGGCAAATCCTAAAAAAAGAGGAAATAATTTGGAAGACAAACAATGGCGCATGCAAAGCCCTGCACCCTCTCAGTCAGGGACCCAGGGGTCCACTCAAGGGCCCCTGGTAGCATTGATGTCATTATAATACAGACTTCTAATTGGATATAACTCCGAGGGCTGTTTGTACAAGTTTAATAGCTGAGATTTATAAAGACATTCATGACAGAAACTGTTCAGTTCTTTGACGTGAAAAAGAGGAATGAACAAAAATAAGAGCAAAAGTAGAAACAAAAAAGAGGAATTCCTCTAAAAAGAGGAAGTAGCACATGCCTGCTACAGGATGATCACAAGTGATCATGGCCTGCTGATGACTTAATTGAATGATGCATGCAGTGTCTGCCATCTTTCAGCCAAGACCCCTGGAGTGAGGCATATTTGGAACTTATGATCCGGTATCGATCCCATACTTTCCACTCTGGATGTTAAGAAGGCCTTCAAGAGTTCTGTTTAAATTTCTCCCAAGTATTTATTTCACACTTGACTTTTTGTGTGCACACTAGTGTGCATTTGACACCTTGTTGCACACTGCACACTCCAATTTTTTTCGTGCACACCCGAGATCTCGGCGAAAAGTGCCATAGGCTAGGCCTACTGGGCCCCTGATTGGAAAGTTTGCCCTGCACGGGGTATTTATCCCCCGCGCAAAAATATGAATTTCAAAGTTGCTAGCCGCGCAGTTTAACAACTGACAACTGCAACCGCGCAAACTTGTTGGCAGCAACCAAGCAAGTTGGCTGGGAAAGGCAATTTCCTGCAATCTAGGAGGTAGTTTTGGCATAAATTTTCTTGTTATGTTCCGTGCCAACCTATGGTGGCACTCCGCTTAGATAGTATCGGCCGCGCAATTCTCTTGGCCATTATTAATATCCCCCGCGTGTCACATTTGGGGTTTTTCGCTCCTTCGAAATAATTGTGACGCCAAGTACACACAGAAAAAAGGACAAACAAGCATTCCTTATGTGAACATATATACAAGATTATTATTATTAGTTCTGGAGTGTCGAATTCGAATTGCTTTTGGTCAGTCTATATACAAGGCATCTCTTTTGTAACGGGCTTCTGTCAACACCTCACTCTCTCAGTTCATTTCTCAATATATTCATTTCATACTCAATCGTAAAGTTTTCTTTCGTGACTGCAATAGTTTCTCTGCTGCCCCAATATCGTGTATATAGTGGCTAGTATATGATGAGCGCTATGTCACCAGTTGACCTGAGTCCCATGAAGACCGACTTTTAGGCCATGGACGGTAAGTTTACGAATTACGTAGTCCTGAAAAATGCAGCCGTCTCGTATCGCTGCCGATCAGAATTCTCGGCTCAGACAGTATTTCACCCTTGCCTTTGGCTGTATACTTTCCAAAAGGCCTGATATGGGTACTGCTCTGCCCGGAAAGCTTATACACACACCTCCTTCTACTTCGATGCTTTCTCTCTTGCTTCCAGTCGAAGCTCTCTATCATACTGTCTCTCACAGGAGACTTACTTTGCATAATAATTTGCCTAACAGAAGGCTGCCCGTGCCTTTACAGATTATCCCTCTGGTCCTTTTAGCCCTAACATACCTCTACGCACAATACTAATCTTTTCCTTCACGTGACAAACAACCACCTGACATGAATATTCAAACCGTACCTTCCATGGCCCTAAACAATGCAAAACAAGCGCGGTCACTTCGTGACATTTCACTCCCCCCTTAATATTTTCGAAACTCTTAATGCAATCATTTTAACTGCCCATACAAAAACTTTCAATTAGTCACACCTACTCAAGTAATCTGCACCCAGGTTATCGGTGCCTTTTATGGCTCGGATTTGAATTCTGTACGGCTGTAAAGATACAGCCCACCGCATAATACGCGGGTTGGCCACCTTGGCTTTCTGCATATATATTAAAGGGTGATGATCAGTCTCGAGCACAAAAGGCATCCCATATAAATAAACTTGGAATTTTTGAACACCCCAAACCAACGCTAAACATTCCTTCTCCATTGTGGAATACGCCCTTTCTCTGTCCAGTAACTTTCTTCTCGCATACCCAATTGGAAATTTATACCCATCAGACTCTTGTAATAACACCGCCCCCAGTCCGGTTTCGGACGCATCGGTTCGCAAAATGAACGGTTTTGAACAGTCTGGCAGTTTCAAAACGGGAGCAGTAGTCAATTTCACTTTAAGTGTATGGAATGCCAAATCTTGAGTGTCTTCCCATTCAATTTGGTTAGGTTCCTCAGGGCTCGATTTTAACGGTCGTCCGGTCGTCTGTGACGACCAAAATTTCTGACGGACAACCAAAAGTTATAAGGTTGGTTGTCCGCCGGACAACCATTTATTTCAGGGAAGAAGATTTTTCTTCTTCTCATCCAAGTTTTGACAGATTGTTAATGAACAAATAAAGTGGTCAAATTGTGTACTTCACTGTTTTTTCTTTAATCTGTTTGTCCAACCCCTTAACAATATTCCAATGTCGCATCATCGCCTCTCACAATATAAGTTCGCAATACATATGTAGGCCGCGCCTAGTGACTGACATAGCTAGGCTACGTACAGTACCGCTTGTACGATAAATACACATCGTTTACATACTTATCTCTCATACCCTGTATGCACTATATCACAACACATCGTCTCTCCAGTGGTAACCGTACACGTATTGTATCGTACGTATCACAGAAATTCCAAAAAGGTATATGATAGTGTAATGGCGTTACCACAGGCTCACTATACTGAGAGCACAGCCCAAGGTAGCGTACTACGAACCTTTTTGCTTGGCGATCTTTTCACTTTCACTGAATTTCAGTAGGCATATGAACATGCAAAATTATGCCGCCTACAACTAATAGTACCCTACTACAAAAATATATCTGAGTGTCACTAAGATAGCTCATAATGCTGTCCAGTGTTGCCACTCAGTGAAAACATAAAAACCCAGATTTTAGTCCTAAAAAACCCAGATTGCCTAATAAAAACCCAGATTACCTGAACTTCTGCAGAATCTTATAGAAAACGTAGATACACGAAGGATAAAATCATGTGAACAGGTGGGTTTCCTTTACAGGAGAAATTCGTAATTTTCTTCATTTTATTTTATTTTTTATTCTTTTTTTTTATTTACTTTTTATTTACATCCTAGTTAGGTCCTACATGTACATAATGCACCATGGTTTAGAAAATAATTGTTGTGTTATAATGAAGTGCGCATACATGTAGGCTTACTAGGCTACTCAATGAAGAACACATACGGAAGTAGCCCTCGAACGGAGCCGTGCGTTCAGCGTTATATACCTTGCACCTGTTACGCAACACTCGGGTATAGGCGCTCGAGGGTATAAACACGGAATATGAAGGAAGAAACTACATTGACCTTCCAGAATTAGGCCTTTTCAGTATATTTAAAGTGTTTTATGAACATTTACTCACATGAAACTTGTGATATGTAATGAAATTTTTGAGTTTTAACTCCAAACTGCAAAAAAAACCCAGATTTCTACCTTTCTGAAAAAAATAAACCCAGAAACCCAGATGACCCTAAAAAAACACAGATCTAGTGGAAAAAACCTAGGAGTGGCAACACTGATGCTGTCGCACTGCGACAGTCGCAGCAACGTTATTTACTTTACATACTAGGTTGATTAGACGTACCATCTCCATTGAGCTTACTGTGAGTTTGGAATGACACGTGCACGGCGCACATCGTATACAGCTTGTGCATTGACTTCGATTCGAAATGTTTACGTTTCAAGTCGAGTCGCGCTGACAATGTGTGGCGGTAATATCATGCATATGTGGCTGCATGCATGCTATACAATCTACTGCATTGCCCGGCCCTGCGATCATGCGATGCAGACTGAACTCCCCATTAGTTAACCAGTGTTACGTCATCGTTGGTGAAATGCTGTGATTGGCCACAGATACATCGTACTTCTGATCGGACAACCAAATTTCTCTTCGGACAACCAAAAATGCTTGATTGGTTGTCCGCAGGACAACCAGAAAAAATCCTTAAAATCGAGGCCTGTTCCTTGTTTTTTGTTTTGTCCGTTAGAGGGCAAGCAATAACTGCATAATTTGGAATAAACCGTCTATAATAATTGGCGAGTCCCAAGAACGAATGCAATTGTTTCTTCGTTTTGGGTCGCTTGGCGTTTTGAATTTTTGTAATCTTGTCTGGTTGTGGAGCGAGACACCCTTTTCCCACTATATGCCCTAAAAAGTCAATTCTCCCCAACCCAAAAGCACATTTACTTGGACGAGCAGTGAGATTAGCATTTCGCAGTCGTTGTAGCACATTTTCTAATGTCAGTACATGTTGGTCCCATGTTGCCGTGTGGATCAAAATGTCGTCAATGTAGTTATGTACTTGGTCAATTCCTTTCAGCAAAATTCGCATGACCCTGCTGAATGAAGCTTGCGAATTTACAAGCCCGAAGGGCATAACCCGAAATTGAAATAACCCGTTGGGGCAATGAAAGCCGTCTTCATCTTGTCCTCTGGCTTCAAAGGTAGTTGCCAGTACCCTTTGCTCAAGTCCAGTCGTGAAAAGTAATTGTCCTCCGTTAGCTGAGTAAAAATCTCCTCGGGGTTGGGGATTGGTTCAGCGTCAAAAATCGTGACTCTATTTAATCGTGGGAAGTCTACGCAGAATCGGTTAGTCCCGTCTTTTTTCTTGACTAGTACTATCGGGGACGCGTACGGAGAATTTGAGGGTTCTATTACCCCGAGTTTAATCATACTGTCTACTTCTTCCTTCACTGTGTTGCGTAACGCATAAGGGAGTGGGTAGGGTTTAACACGCACAGGTTCGCCTGACGTCACGTGGATTTCATGCTGTCCGAGTGACGTTGTACCTGGTAAGTCAGTCATGATATCCTGATACGTGTTAAGAAGTCTCACCAATTCACTGCGCTGGCCTGGCTTTAATGTCGGGCTGATTTCAATGTCAGCAATTGTTTCCTTTGATTTGATTGGCGGCATCAACAGCACATCCTCGTTGTCGAGGTATGACTCTAGTGTGACAGTTTCATTAGGGGAGTCGGAAGGCTCACATTCTATAACAGCAACGCTTACTGTTTCAATCAACCCCGCTAAACTTTCTTTTGCCTCTTCCCTTTCATGATACTTTTTCAATAAATTGGTGTGAAAAATTTTGATTCCAGTACCTACTTCAATTCGATAATCCATCCCTCCCAGTTTTTCTTTTACCTCAAAGGGTCCTTTCCACTGTAAGAGAAGTTTGTTTGTATCCGTTGGAAGCAAAAGCAACACCTTTTCCCCTACTTTAAAATTTCTCTCCCTTGCCCTCCTGTTATAATATACCTTGGTCCTCTCCGTAGCCTTGAGCAACTCCCGTTGAGCCATTTTGCACGTATCCTCTAATCTAATCGTGCGTGTTTCTTGGTCCATAACCTGTCCAGTCCATAGCTCCCGAAGTATAGTCATAGGTCCTCGCACGGTCCTCCCATATAAGAGCTCAAATGGGGAAAATCCCATACTGGCCTGCGGCACCTCACGATATGCAAAGAGGAGGGGGGCTAGATACCTGTCCCAATCCTTAGGTTTCTCCATACATAGCCTTTTTAACATTTGTTTTAGTGAGCCATTAAACCTTTCCACAAGCCCGTTACAGGCAGGGTGGTAAGGGGTCGTAGTTAATTGCCGTATAGATAATAACCGGCTAACCTCCCTCATAAGGTCTGACGTGAATTGTGCCCCTCTATCCGAAAGCACTTCCCTGGGAATCCCAACTCTACTGAAGACCTCCACCATTGCCTCGGCTACTCTGATGGTTTCAATGCTCGGTAATGCTACCGCCTCTGGGTACCGTGTAGCAAAGTCGACAATTGTTAGGATATATTTGTTACCCCTGTCCGTGCGTGGTTGAATGGGTCCTACAATGTCAATACCAATACGTTGCCACGGTGTTTCAATTAATGGCATACTTCCCAAGGGTACCTTTCCTACACGACCCTTAGGTATAGTTCTTTGGCACGCGTCGCAAGATTTGCAATATCGCGTCACGTCCGCCTGTATCCCCGGCCAGAAAAAGGTTCCCGAAATTTTGTCAAATGTCCTCTTAATTCCTTGGTGACCCCCAAGAATTGATTCATGTGCTAAACTGAGCACAAAGTTTCTGAATTCACATGGTACTACTAACTGATGAAACAGTTCGCCATTCTGGAATTTGGGTGATTTGAACTCCCTGTATAGAAGTCTATCCGACCAGGAAAAAATGCTGTGATCTAGTTTTCTTCACCGCACCCGACGACGCCAATTCCCGGATATGTTTTAGAGACGGGTCGGCTATTTGTGCCTTAATGAATTCTTCCTTTTCAACATGTGGCAATTGTTCCGCAACAGACAACTGTTTAAATGGCTTTTCTTGCGACACTTTCTGAGATCTCGTTCGAACAGCGTTAATTTTAGCAGAATTATTCGATCCTTTCTCTTCCGAATTACATTCCCACTGCGGGTCAGGGCTTTGAGGATCTCTAACTCCCTCAATATTCCCTAGAATTACATCATAAACGGGACTCTGCATACATAGTGCGTCGACTGTGCCGGTCCAGTAGGATGTGTCAAGGGCAATTCTTGCAACTAATGCCTTCCTAACAGTACCGTCTACTAGAACACAATGCCTCTCTTCCCCTGTTAACTGCCTACCTTGTACCAAGTTCCGTCGGACTACCACACCACTGCAACCGCTATCTCTAAAGACCTGAACCTGTTTCCCATTTAGAACTCCTTTCGTTACGGCATTCCCTTTACCACATTTTTACAAGCCGCACTCACCACAGGTAATGCATGGCCACACTCCAACTCCACAAACCCCTCATTTGCACAACAGCCTTGTAATACCCCTTTTGAAATCATGCATGCGACTGTGTCTTGGTTATCCAATCCACCTCTATTCCGCCTTGTACATTACTACTTGCACCCGGCGGTACAGTCTGTGAAATAGTCTCCGAACTACCCGGAGTTTCCGAGTCAGTACCAGTATTTTCATCTACCACCGCCGTGAGGAGAGATGCCAAAATGTTTGCCACCTTAGTTATTTCTTTTGGCCTATTTCTACAGTCACGAGCGAAATGCCCCGGGCGTCCACAAAGAAAACAAGTTTTAGCGTTGGCGGATCCCCTTGGACCATTTTGGCTATTAGCCTGCCGAGTGTTTGCACCTCGTTGCATCTGGCCTACACCCTGACTAATTTTAGGGTTATTCGCCTGGTTTGCTCGAGCTTGATAACCCCCCTGAGGTTTACGATTACCAGAAGTGACATGTAAACAGGAAAACCCCCCATGCGCATCAGCATACTGATCCGCGTAAGTTGCCATAGTGCTTAAATCCTTAGGTTTCCTTTCCTTTAAAAACAATCCTAACTCGTGATTGGTACTATCCAAATATTGCTCTCTCAATAATAAGTCAGCGAGCCCATCGTATGTTTTGTCTATCCCAGCCATATCTACCCATCTAGTTAACAAATTCTGAAGTCTAACCGCATACTGCTGAGCAGTTTCCCCTTCCAGGGGCTTTGCGCCCCTAAATTTTTCCCTAAATCCATGTTCCGTCAACTGAAAACCCTTTAATAAGGCCGCTTTCAAAGACTTATAACTACTAGATTCCGAAATGGGCAAACGAGAATAAATGTCCAATGCTTTGCCATGTAGCAGGGCACTGAGATTAGTCACCCACTCAGACTCGTCCCACCCCTGACTACGTGAATACCTTTCGAACCTCTGTAAGTATGCATCAAGGTCATCAGTTTTCTCGTTAAAGGAAGGTAGCTTTGGTGCCTTTGATTTCCTAGTGGGATTTCTACTGCTTTGCCCCTCTGAACCCTCATTAGGACTTGCTTCTTCCCGTTCCCTCTTTAATTTTTCTAATTGCAACTGCATCTCAATTATCTCCTTTTGTTCAGCTTTCATGTCCCTCTCATGGGCTCTCCTATCTCTTTCAAGCCTTTCTTCTTCACCTTTCCCTTGATTAACAAAAGTCATCAAATCCTCCCCAGTTAACCCCAGGCTAACCCCTACAGAGACCAATTTCTCTAGTTCCATCACGGTCCCCGCTCTATGAGCTACGCACACCCATAAAACCAGCCCCACGAATAATACTGAAACCGTTCTAATGATCATATGGAAGACTAGACTAGCATTACACATCGAAACATTAACATTCAATTCTTACATTAACGAAATCATTGGCATTATCAACAACATCAACAAAAAAAATTCTGCTGTGTACTTGGCAAATGTCTACACATAAATTTCCTTCGGTCCTGGCAGGGTCGCCAAAAATGTCACAATTTGGGGTTTTTCGCTTCTTCGAAATAATTGTGACGCCAAGTACACACAGAAAAAAGGACAAACAAGCATTCCTTATGTGAACATATATACAAGATTATTATTATTAGTTCTGGAGTGTCGAATTCGAATTGCTTTTGGTCAGTCTATATACAAGGCATCTCTTTTGTAACGGGCTTCTGTCAACACCTCACTCTCTCAGTTCATTTCTCAATATATTCATTTCATACTCAATCGTAAAGTTTTCTTTCGTGACTGCAATACAGTTTCTCTGCTGCCCCAATATCGTGTATATAGTGGCTAGTATATGATGAGCGCTATGTCACCAGTTGACCTGAGTCCCATGAAGACCGACTTTTAGGCCATGGACGGTAAGTTTACGAATTACGTAGTCCTGAAAAATGCAGCCGTCTCGTATCGCTGCCGATCAGAATTCTCGGCTCAGACAGTATTTCACCCTTGCCTTTGGCTGTATACTTTCCAAAAGGCCTGATATGGGTACTGCTCTGCCCGGAAAGCTTATACACACACCTCCTTCTACTTCGATGCTTTCTCTCTTGCTTCCAGTCGAAGCTCTCTATCATACTGTCTCTCACAGGAGACTTACTTTGCATAATAATTTGCCTAACAGAAGGCTGCCCGTGCCTTTACAGATTATCCCTCTGGTCCTTTTAGCACTAACATACCTCTACGCACAATACTAATCTTCTCCTTCACGTGACAAACAACCACCTGACATGAATATTCAAACCGTACCTTCCATGGCCCTAAACAATGCAAAACAAGCTCGGTCACTTCGTGACACCGCGCACCATTGCAAGCTTTCCAATCTGGACTGGGCCTAGGCCTACATGTTGTTCAACTCTGTTGGGAAGCCCGTCTAGGCTACACGTTCACACATTTGTTCATGAATATCGCCATTCAGATTTCATTTCATTTCATTTATTTTGTTTTATTCACAGCAATATATAAACATAGTGACAGATTAGCCTAGGCCTAGCCTATACAGTTATGAACAAATTAGGCCTAACGTTAGGCCTAATAAAATCAGTGTTGTGAATGGAAATAGGCCTAGGCTAGGCTAGGCCTAGTCCTCAGTAAAGGACTGTGGTCGTTCGCCTACAGCTCTCTATACACAGTCCTTACACCGACCATTGAAAATAGCAGGGGGACCGGCCGTCTGTGTAATGGTTGAAATTTTCTGTCTTCTCACAGCAAATTCTGAAAGAAAAATCCTAATTTACAACCAGGAATTTTCTTCTCCAGATCTTACAAGAGTATTGCTGCTGTTCTGGATCTCCGAGAATTTCTGGGAAGTGCCAAAAATATGAAATGAAATCAGCAACTTTTTCGCTCTGTAAAATTTACTGTGTGACTTTGGAACTTTGTTTACAACAGTATGCTAATAAGTAGTGTTTGCACAGGTAGTAAAAGTGCTACCCGGGTAGACAAAATAATTTTAGAGCGGGTACCCGGGTACCCGAAAACCGCAGAAACAAAAAGTTTATAAACAACTCACAATACTGTTGTACTACATGTATTGTTCGGAGGAGGTATCGTGTCGCTCAAATGGGGATAATTAATTAGTGCAATAAAAGCAAAGGATAAAATAGATTGGGTAAATTGATTAGCAGTAACTGCTTATCAAAATCTGAACTGACTAGCGATTACTTCATCTTGGTTAGCAGTATAAATAACGATGACCAAAATAAAGCAACATTTTGTACTTGGACACATACTCCATGACACTTGCCCGATATTTACACCTGTATCAGAGTGGTAGTGGCCACAAGTTCAGGAAGACTAAAAATCATCATAACAAAATCGCGTCGTTTCAAATAGAAAATTAAGAATGAAAGAAATGTGATAAAAACAACCAGTTAAGAAAATCACTATTTCTTAAGGCCTTTATCCTCATACTGTACTGAATTTGGGGGCATTTTTCGAATCAAAAAGCAAGCTTTTAGATTATACCAATTTAAAAAATTTCAACCAATCAGAGCCTTCAGAAGTTGACTGTAAGTATTCTCTTGCACGTCCAATTTTACAGGAAGTAAACAGTGACGTCACTTTTATGATGTTTCCTACTACTAGTGTACGCACTATTACGGACAGCTTCCTATGTTCGGACGTAGCTACCTATGTGTTGACATCCGGGCACCTTACCTAATTAGCTTGTTTTTACGAAATTAATGCTATTATTTTGGTGCAAGCCAATGTTAGATCCAATAGCATGGTTAACTTTGAAATCTACGTAGATACTTTACACACGGTGGCAAGGTGTTGATTTGCACATCATCAGAGATGCATTTAACCGTTAATCAAGGTTTTTTCCCTTTTGGCAAACATGAGAGGGAATTCCGTATTGAGCTGAATGCACAACATATTGCGTAGTACATAGCTAGCGTATGTACCGTACATGCACGGCTCAGTTTTAGTAGCATGCCGAACGTAATGGCACCTTGCAATGCATGGTCTGCTAGCTCAGGGTTCAGAGTTTTGTCTACTACATAAAACTGACCTCGCAGTGTCAGGCCCGGTATTGCAGCATTCGCCGTACCAGATAGAACACTAACATATATGTGCGATGTACACTTCATCCCAGCCGTGTGTATTATGTAGCCAAACATGACATGTGCACGGCTCAGTATTTAATTGTTTATAACTTTTCTAGCAATGTGTTGTTGTCAGGCGGAAAAGAGCAGAAGCTGATCTTCTGGCTTCGGCTTCAAACAATACGACAATTGTTATACACCGCATCATTGGGGATAGTTGAAACTCGAACATTGCTTGACAAAATAATGATTCGCATCTTCCGCGAGGCCAAATTGAAAAAGATTCGCAAGTAAGCAACTAAGTCATTTTTGGGTAGCAAATTGCGATGCGAACCCGGTTATTTTATCCCTTGAAAAGCGCAAAATATGTGAGAGCATGAGAAGAAGAAACCTAAGACAGATTGTGAGTGAATGTAATAAGCATTGCTACAGGTTTATAGCATGAAATATCCAAAGTATTTTTAATGTGCTATTTTTCTGGAACCGGGTAGAGGACACGAAACCCGGGTAGTAATATGACGGGCGGGTACCCGGGTTTTCGGGTAACCCGTTCAAACACTACTAATAAGCTACGTCGTTACGTCAGTATAGAATGCCTGCAGAGGCAGTTGCCATGTGTATGCATAGGAACTACAGTAATCAAAATGTTGTGCGTGACGTCACAATGTTACTCACCGGCATTCAGATGTCAACAAATATTTCGAGCGCTACAGTAAATTGTTAAGAAGCGGCCAAGTTGATGATTTTATTTCAATTTTTCGGAACTTTTCCGAGGTTTAAAGTGATAAAAAACAACTGCAATATAAGTGTAAGACATGGAAAAGAAAAGTTGTGGTAGTTTATTAAGACTTTAGGTCCTAACTTTGCAATAAGAAGAAAATTAATTTCGACCAGCACTGTGCTGGTCGAAGACCCCGAGTTTTCAATGAGTCGGAGTAAGGACCGTGTATAGGGAGCTATCGGCGACCGGCTATACACGGGCCTTTACTGAGGACTAGGCTAGGCCTAGCCTAGGCTACTCTTAAAAACCCTTCAGGGCTTAAAGCAAAAGCACTCCCAGAGAGAGTGAACGGATCATGTCCCGTTCAGAACCAATTTATAAACAGAGAAAAGATGTATGACGAAGTTATGAACAAGAATATGATCGTGTGATCTGTAGACGGGGCTTAACACTAACGTTAATAATACAAGCACCTGTGGCCTAGACCTATGTTAGGCTTCTTTAGCCTAACGTGAACTTTTATGGGAGTTCAGCATCCACTTGCTAGCCTACACCGTACACGTCCAGTGCACCGTCCTTACAATATCTTCACTGCTGCATGAGACAACGTGTTGGATCTTGATATATGGCATTTCTTTCGACTTTTTGTAACACGAAAGGGTAACATAAATGTCTTCTCGTATCTTCTGGCGAAAATAAACGCGGAACAACAACGACCCGTCAAAGAGCGTGCGTCGTCTGCTGAGAACAGTTCAAGTCACACAGGCATAACATTCTATGGGACGCTTGGAATACATAAAGTTCAGATTATAAGGGATGCAAGACTTTGGCACTGCACTCTCCGAGTTGAAACGCCTGTGCAGGGCTGTAACATCCGAGTCCGGATTCAGTTTCGGACTGGAGCAGGTGTGACGCCAGGATTTGCCCGACAGGGAGCCAAGCTCCCCGACGGGGGAGCAACTCAAAGCCCCGACAAACTTAGGCGATGAGTTGACGAAAGCCTGAACGCGGAACACAAAATTTTCGGAAGCGCGCCCAAAAATACTTGTCTTTTTTAACAAAAAGTTGATAATTTGGGAGTTTTATGGAAGAAACTTGGAAAAATATGGATTTTGATGGAAGAAGATTTGAAAAATTTGGGTCTTTTTTTAAAGGAAAATTGGAAAATTTTGGGTCTATATTGAAGAATATATCCTTCCTATGAGCAAAATCAAGCAGATCGTCAGGGTGACTTAATTAATAAGGTCACTGGGATTACATATTTTATCGTACGGGTAAAGGCTCCCCGAGGAAATTGGAAAATTTCCCAGAGGGGGGGGGGGTGGCACCCCTGGTCCCGCTGGCGCCACCCTTGTCTCAGTGCCTTGATGCAATAAAATCATAGATTCTCGAAGCACGTAGCGTCTTAAAGTAGGCTGTCAACTTTGTTTACAATTTTGTACCGGGTTAGTAGGGGGAGAGGGGCGGTTTACGGTCGTTTCGCCCCCTTGCCAGTTCGCCCCCAAGAAACCAGTTCGCCCCCAAGCGATGACCAGTTCGCCCCCAAGAACCTACCAGTTCGCCCCCAAGTGCTGACCAGTTCGCCCCCTAATTTTTAACCCTCTAAATTTCGTCCTATGCAATATTCCAAATGCAAAGGCTCATACATACGTCTTTTTACGTGAAATTACCAATTTTTTTCATATTGTGTACATCAACTCTCTTTTTTTTAGTCTAATTTTTCATTTTTTGTTTTTCGTCCTTTGCACTTAACTTGCCGCAAAGGCTCATACAGCATTTAATTTTTTTTTTCATTTTTATTTTGCATTCATATTTCCCAAAAAGAACGCTTTTTTTTAAATTAACTCTCTTTTTTGGAGCCAATTTTTCATTTTTTTTTTGCGTCCTTTGCACTTAACTTACGGCAAAGGCTCATATAGCATGTATTTTTCTTTTTTTTCATTTTATTTTGCGCTCATATTTCCCAAAAGGAACGCTTTTTTTAAATTAACTCTCTTTTTTTGGAGTCATTTTTTTTTCATTTTTTTTTTTGGGGGGGGGGGTCCTTTAAGACCTGTAATCATTTCCGTTTCCATAACTCGTGTCATTCCGTTACTGTTCAGTTTCAGTTTCAGTTTCAGTTTATTCTCTTTTCATCCTCCGAAGAGGTATAAGAGCCAATAAATATAACATTAACAAAATTATTCAACTTACAAAGAACTTCAGAAAGAGAGAAAAATGAAAAGAAAAAGAAAAAATAAAATAAAAACAGAAAGAAAAAAAAAAAGGAAAAAAAAAGTACAAATTAATTCCGGCCCCAACCTAAGACTTAAAAGCTATTCTTAACTTTTCGCAAAATAGACTCAACTTCACTAGATTTTTCTTACTTTTAGTTTGAAGTAATTGCTCCATTTTTAAAGTATTTGGATTCTTCCTAAAATAAGGTTTAATATACAATTTTTGGACATCTTTAAATGCATCACACTCAAATAAATAATGAAATTCATCCCCGATACTTCCCCTACTGCACAACGTACAAATTCTTTCGTGGACATCAATGCCATCAAACCTCCCAGTTACTGTAGGAATCTTAATATTTCCACAACGAAATCTGCACAAGTTAATTCTTTCACGTGTATTCAGTATTATCAGGTATTTTTCAAATTCAAATGTCTTCTTGAAAATTCTGTAAATTAAACATTGATTATTAGCATTTACTTCGGACAACCACTCTTGCTTATACATGTCATCAACCCTCTGTTTAATTACCCTTTTAAGATATGAGACTGGAAAACCCATGCTGCTAGAGTAAAAGCTTTGCGGATTCATAATTACGGTGTCCCACATGTATGATAAGCCCGTCTTATTGAATACTGAATGTACTTTAAGAATCCAAGGAGATGAGTAAATACCATTATCATGTAAAGTTCTTAAAAGCCTGTACATCATACACGAAAGTTTATGTGTATCACCATTGACTAATCTACCCCAAAACGACACCATTCTGACGTCAACCGTATTAACTAACTTATGTCTTCCTAGCTCCCCATAAACCATACAATTGGATGTATATTTGTTTACTCTAAGGACGTTTTTAAGAAACTTCAATTGAAATGACTCCATTATTTTTAAATCTTCGAATCCCCATATTTCACAGCCATATAGTAAAATAGGTAAAACTAATTGGTCAAACAATTGCAACTGTAAATCAACAGGCAGATTAAGACTACGAGATTTAGTAAGAAGACTATACAATGCCCTTTGAGCCTGATTTACTTGCAACGCTTTTCCCTTTGTAAATTTATTATTAAAATTAAAATTTATTAAATATTGCTGTCGTGAAAAAAGGTTTTCGAAAAAACAATATCAACTTAACAACTGCAACTAAGACCGAGGGGGCGAACTGGTAGGTACTTGGGGGCGAAACGACTTCCAGTTTGGGGCGAACTGGCAAGGGGGCGAAACAACCGGGTACCAGAGGGGCTTGGTGCCCCATCGATATTCCACGTAGCCAGGGTAGTTACGAGTCTGGGGAGTGCCTGTACTCTGCTGTGTTTCCAAATATACATACGAGCCAGCCCTCGCATTCAAAATTTTTTTGCTTATACGAGTTCGAAGATGTGTGCTGAAGAAAATGACATGTAGATTTACTCTCATATTGTACACTTCAATGTACATATGTAGGCTATCAGCGAGGAATTTTGTTCGCTTGGACTGGAGTCCGTTTTTTCGTCGAACTCGTAATTGGCATGGAATGGGAGATCACGGAATCAGAATTGGCCCTTGATGGGCTCAGCTGGATTCGGAGTCCGAGTCAACTTCAGTCGAGTCCACAAAATTGCAAAAATGAAAGTTTCATATATTTGCAATTGCAAGGCAACGTTATTATTGGTGCACAATTCAACAAGTAAATGATTACATGCAGTCAACTAAATTGGGGTTAGGAAGAGTATGAAATTAATTCCTTAAAAGTGCGCGTTTTCATTATATATGTAATTGTGCACAGTACAAAAAGCATAGGCTGTGTATATGAGGCGCTATATTTTCAAATGGCAGGACTCGGAATTGGCCCGGAACTGGAAAACCTAGAAAAGGAATTGGCTCGGAATCGGAGGGTACTGGACCAGGGGCGTCAATCTGTATTCAAATGTGTGTGTGTGGGGGGGGGGGGATGGGGGACATACTTGACTTAGCACAAACCAATCCCTTCGGTTTTGGAGAGGGGGAGTCTTCCTATAGGCCCTTTCCTCCCCCTTATGATGACTGACTTTGTCCTATTCTAAATAAGAATTATTATTTCAAAGTTAACATGACTATCATAGATGATCTGCCAGCTGAAATACACGGAGTCCACGGAATTACTTCAAGATGTTAGTTTCATCATGTCCCAAAATAGCTGAAACAAGGCTTCGCAGCGTGGATCATTGTCGTTGATCATGGACCCGACCAGGCCCGTTGCTAGGGTGATATATTTGGGGGTGTGAAGGTCCCAAATTCCGACCGGCTGGATGTTTTTTCCAACTGAGTGGAGGCGTTTAAATTGCACTTTGTTTATGCGCTCTGCGTTTTGTATACAGCAGTGGGATCCTTCCTTTGTCACTACATGAATGTGTCGTCCTGGGGGAGGGGGATCCCCCTCCCCTTTGAGAAATTTTTTTAATTTAAGGCTGCTTAGGTGCAAAACGGTGCTATCTTTGAGATATTTTTTAGCTGATCGTACATGGCTGGAAAATGTCCATAAGTTAGTGAATTCAATTTTTTCCGACTGGCTGGATGTTTTTACTAACTGCAGTGGCGGCGCGTAAATTGCACCCTTTTTATCCACCCTGCGTTTGTATAGAGCGTGGGGATCAGGGGCGTAGAGTTCTTTTCAATTTTGGGGGGGGGATGGAGTGAACTACCGCAAATGTGGAAAATGTGCACGCGAAGCGTGCACGGCGAGCGCGAAGCGCGAGCCCTTGACGGGTGGGGTCCAGGGGCCCGCCTTAGGGCCCCTGGTGGGGTCCAGGGGCAAAGCCCCGGTGGGGGTGCAGGGGGCGAAGCCCCCGGAAGCTCCTGGGTTTTAGTGTCTCAGAAGTGCTAGGAAGACTGTTTGAAGGGGTTGTTTTCAGTGGTAATGTTCTTTGGTAGGCTATTGGTATATTCATGCATTTAGGAAATAGCCTACTATTTTGAGCACAAAACTCGTTGATAAGCTGCACTGGATTGAAATTGTACAAGAGCAACAATGTCCTGTTAAGCTTAAAAGGCAGGGATCAACATATAGGGTCATACCAGACAACTGGATTTTGAATTCGGAGATCATTGCAGACCTGCAAGTAGGCTTGAGATCAGTGGCGTCGCCAGATTTTTTGTGATTGGGGGCCCATAGATGATTTCGTAATAATACCTCAGTTCCCCCAAGTCTGCTAAAATTACACCTTTATTTTTCATGCGTTCCTGCATTTGCATGCAGCAGTTTTGATCTTTCGTTTGTCACTACATAAAGGTGTCGTCCTGGGGAAGGGGTTTCCCCTCCCCTTTAAGATTTTTTTTTATTAATTTAAGGTCTTTTAGATGCAAAATGGTGCTATCTTTGGGATGTTTTTGGAACTGATCATATATGGCCGGAAAATGTCCATAATTTAGTGAATGTTAATTCTTGGTAAGGTAAAAGAGGAGAATATGTCTATTAAGAGGCAGATACGTTGTGAACAAATCTCCTGAAGCCCCCTCCCTTCTATCTATTTTACTGCCTTCTTTACACAGAAATATGTGCGTGGAGTCCACAGAAACATTCTTGAGTTATTACGAAATATGTCCTTTCCTTCATTGTGCATTGTGAAAGGGCATCGAAGGCTAGCAGATACCTGAATAGGACCTTCTGAAAGCTCTGCATTAATCATATTAATTTGGAGGGGGGGGGGGGCAATTAAATAATGCGTATACTACCTGACATCCAAATGATAATATAGAGTACGACGCCGAACGCTTTACAACTATCGTATTTTTACTACTTTTGAACTAAAATCCGGACGAACAGCTGCCAGCAATGAAAAATGAGAGGTAGGGCGAGTATAGGTGCAGGGAGGTGATATTAGACCTCCCTGACAGGTGTAGCAAAAGGGGTGAAGGACTAATAAGAGCGTTACAGAGTGCTGTTTTCGTCATAAGTGTATTAACAATCACCATCTATACCGATAATTGCTCAGCGCGAACTGGCGAAGCTCTGGTAAAATTTTTGAAAAATGTATAACGGCAGATAAGTACTTTCAACCTTCTACATCATGCTATACATTAGACTGAAGGATCCCATATTGGTGCGAGGTCCCCACAGATGTTTGGAGATGTATGTCTGTTCTTCGGAAAGTGTCGTGATCAGAACAGTTTCGTGTACTATTACCTTAATAATGGTCATGACATGGAGTGTAAACAGTGACGAATAATATTTCCATTACAAAACCTGCATTCAGACTCTAAATAGAGACACTTTCAATTGCCCAACAAACCTACCTCCCACTGCCATGAGCCAGTCTTTTACCTATTAATTCGTGAACTTTCAACATTTTGCTTCTGTGCTTCTCCGAAAGAGTGCCATCGGAAGATATTGATAATATGAGTGACACTAGGCTGACGTAAGGTTGGAAGCGCCCGGAGCGCGCGAAAATTTTGATAGATTGCCAACGATTTGCTAATTCTGATAGTTTGAGAAACATTTGTCATAGAAAGTGAAGCGAGATTGAAAAAATTTCTTACGAAAATGAAGAATAAAATATACTTTCCATCATACACGTATCTGTAGACTGAAACATTGGGGGGGGGGGGGGATGATTACATGGGCCATCCCCCCTAGTCAAATGTTGGGGGGATATATCCCCCATCCCCCCCGGGATTTACGCCCATGGTGGGGATCCTTCCTTTGTCACTATATAAAGGTGTCATCCTGGGGGAGGGGGCGTAGCCCTCCTCTTTGAGAAATTTTTGTTAATTTAAGGTTGCTTAGATGCAAAATGGTGCTATCTTTGGGATATTTTTGGAGCTGATCGTAGTATTGCAAAGGTGTGAAGGATTAGCAAGGGCGTTTTCCAGAATGCTTTGAAGTCGTAAGTGTATTAACAATCACCCATCTGCAGGCGCGGATCCAGAAATTTTGAGGGGGGGGGGCAAGATGGAAAATCTCATGTGCACCGAAGGTGCACCACGAGCGCGAAGCGCGAGTTCCTACGCGTGGTGTCCAGGGGCCCGCGTTATAGGGCCCCTGGCGGGGTCCAGGGGCGGAGCCACGGCGGGAGTCCAGGGGGTGAAGCCCCCGGAAGTTCTCGCAGTATTGCATTTTAAGAGCACAGAATCGGCTCCAGTTCTTATGTCAGTGAGATTTTATACCTTTTCATGTTGCATGGAATTTGATGTGTATGGCTCAGTATAAGTTACTATATGTACCTGCAGAAGTTCCGGAGAATCTAAGTAATCTTTAAACTTACACATGCCAACATTATGAGCCCATGTAGGTAACTTGAAATGATTTTACCATAATAAGTGTTTTATTTTCGTTATGCGGTATTCGGGTATTGGACGTCAGATAAAACAATTGCGCGCAAAAATTTGAATTTACATTTAAAACCATTGCAATGACAAACGGTGTCAATTCCCTTTATGTGTGTCTATCAATTAGAAGGTGGGTTCGATACTAAGTTTTCAGTTCTCATAAGAAGAGGAGGGTGAAAAAATAAATATCAGTTGCTTTACATCCTTACAATGCTGGCTCCTTTGAAATCACGTTTATGCACACGAATAATTGGCTTATGGTAGAACCCCACCGGTGAGTAATGCGAATACTTTGGGACCTTATTGATAGTAAACGGAGCAATTCAAGGCTAAGAGTGCGCAGATCGAGCAAAAATCAAGAAATATCGAGAAGACTTTGCAAAAATCGTGAAAGATTTCAAATGATATTTGGTAAAAAATGATAAAAATAAATCCATTACTCAATAAAAACGTACCTCTCTCCGTAAGCGTAAACAATTGCGCGCGAAGCGCGCCGAAAATTTTCGGTATAGAGCCTCCCGGGAGCTCTGCATTAATTGTACACTGAAAAGGGGGGCCAACAGGACTCTCACAACCTGACATCCATGTGGGATGAGAGATGATATATCCCCTTCTTTATGGATTTCTGAAGGGTATACCCTTCAGAAATCTATGACCGATGGTGCCGACGGGAGTTGGTAATTGGGGGAACCGCAGATAACTGCTAAACCGTGCCTTTTTAGGCTAGTGGGATTTTGTATACGCTGAATTCAAGAGTAGGAGAGCCTTTTCTTGTTAGTACATGAGAGTGCAATCCCAGGAAGGGGTTTACCTTCCCCTTTGAGAAATGTTTGTTAATTTTAGGGAGCCTATATGCAAAATGGTGATATCTTTCGGTCATTCTAAAGTGATTGTATGTTTAAAAAATGTCTACAATTTAGTGAATTCTAACTTTCGTTCGGGTCAAAAAGGGGAGTAAGAGACGGTTAATATATTGTCTTCAAACCTCCTTAAGTCCCAGGAGAAATCATGGGCGTGGATCCATCTCCAAAAGTGTGTGTGGAGGGAACTGTTCCACATTTGTGAATCGCCGTCCTGGTGGAAAAAGCAGTGGTGGTAGCCAGAATTTGCGTCACGGGGAGGCAATGAGTTTTGTGACCGTCGGCATGGGGGAGGGGTCTAAGGGAAAATTTTTCTAGAAGTGAATGCCCTCAGATGCGATTTGGTGCAACAAAAGTGTACGATTTTTAGGTTATTTTTCTTCTTAAAATTTCTTTTTTCTAGGCATAATTGCAGTCTGTTCCATCACTTTTGAAAAAGTGAGGGGGACTTTTTGACGATGTCCCCCTTCCAAAAAAGTGAGAGGGACGCGTCTCCTTGTCCCCCATGATCCATGCCCACGAGAAAATTGTACACGCAACTATACCTGCGTGGAGTACACAGAAACATTCTTGAACTATAATGAAATATTTTATTTACATTTTAAAAAGGATATCCAAGGTTGACAGAACAGTACAGAGCCTCCCGGGAGCTCTGAATTAGTCACAGTATACAAAAGAGGGACCAACGGGATTCTCACTGCCCGGCATCCAAATGGGAGGAGACATGATATATCACCTTGTCTTTTTAGGTATAGCAAGAGGGATGCTGGATAGGCAAAATTCGTTTCAGAAAAGATTTTCGTCGTTATTGGACGTCGCGGTAAAATGTTTGGAAAATAAGCAACGGCATTTACGTACTTTCAGTCTTTCAAACCATGTGCTAGATTAGTCAAAGATCCCATAATGATGAGGGCCATACAGAGAAGAAGATGTACTTTTAAGAAAAATGTTTGCATTGGAATAATTTCTTTCGTCATAGCTTTGTCAATGGTATATGAAATCGGGTGTAAACCCTGTCGTATGCGCGTGAAGCGCGCCGAACTTTTGAATAAAAATTAGTCCATGACAAAACCTGCATTCAGAACCTGCATCGGACACTGTCACTTTCCCACCAACCTATGCACCCCCCCCAGTGGATCCATCTCCCAAAGTGTGTGTGGAGGGAACTGTTCCACATTTGTGAATCGCCGTCCTGGTGGAAGAAGCAGTGATGGTAGCCAGAATTTGCGTCACGGAGAGGCAATGAGTTTGACCGTCGGCATGGGGAAGGGGTCTAAGGGAATTTTTTTCTAGAACTGAATGCCCTCAGATGCGATTTGGTGCAACAAAAGTGTACGATTTTTAGGTTATTTTTCTTCTTAAAATTTCGTTTTTCTAGGCATAATTGCAGTCTGTTCAATCATTTTTGAAAAAGTGAGGGGACTTTTGACGATGTCCCCCTTCCAAAAAAGTGAGAGGGACGCGTCTTCCTGTCCCCCATGATCCATGCCAATGAGAAAATTGTACACGCAATTATACCTGCGTGGAGTACACAGAAACATTCTTGGACTATAATGAAATGTTTCATTTACATTTTAAAAGGATATCCAAGGTTGACGGAGAACAGTATAGAGCCTCCCGGGAGCTCTGAATCAGTTACAGTATACAAAAGAGGGACCAACGGGATTTTTACTGCCCAACATCCAAATGGGAGGAGATATGATATATCACCTTGTCTATTTAGGTATAGCAAGAAGGATGTTGGACAGGCAAAATTCGTTTCAGAAAAGATTTTCGTCGTTATTGAACGTCGCGGTAAAATGTTTGGAAAATAAGCAACAGCAATTACGTACTTTCAATCTTCAAACCATGTGCTAGACTAGATTAGTCAAAGATCCCATAATGATGAGGGCCCTACAGAGAAGGAGATGTACTTTTAAGAAAAATGTTTGCATTGGAATAATTTCTTTCGTCATAGCTTTGTCAATGGTATATGAAATCGGGTGTAAACCCTGTCGTATGCGCGCGAAGCGCGCCGAACTTTTGAACAAAAATTAGTCCATGACAAAACCTGCATTCAGAACCTGCATCGGACACTGTCACTTTCCCACCAACCTATGCTATTCAGAAACGAATCTTCTGACTGAGAATTCTTAACTGAAAAGCACTTTTGTTCCTTTGTTCCCCCGTGACTAGTTACCGAAAGCCATTGATAATAAGGACAACTCTGACACAAGGCTTGACTCTAGCGGAGCGTGCAAAAATTTGGAATTTGTCAAGAATTTCCAAAACTTATGATAGTTTGAGAACAGGTTGTGAAAGAAAATGGTTAGAACAAATAAACCAATCATCAAAAATACACCTCACCCTACACCCTCCACAGAAATCTGTAGCTTAAACGACTTTTGGGACCATTTTAAAAATTTTCAAGAATCGATGGGGGAGGGGGACACACGTCACCCATTGCCCACTGCGCCGACGCCACTGTCTGTAGCTTAAAATCCTTTTCAGTTTATTTTAAAACTTTTCAGACAGTTTCGAAATCGAATAGGGTATGCACGCCGCTACTTTGCCTGCAACAGCTGGTGCCACTGTACACAATAGCACGTCACCTGAGAGCTTGTCTTTTGTATTCATTCTGCAAGGTCTGTATGAGGAAAACTTTGCCTCTCAATCCCTCTAGATTACAAAAAATTCACTCTTTAACACAAAATTGTTACAAAATTTCAGTGCAGCTAGCAGGGCCCATACTGCATATGTCACGATGTTTACTTATTTAGATCTTAAGTCAAGGATCATTACTCAGCTATTCACCTGTTTTCGAACATTTGAACATTGTAGCTCTCCTTTCGGCCCCAACCACTGTGAAAGATATCTAAAGCGCTCGGTAAAAATTTTTGAAAAGTGTTTAACGGCAACAACGTACTTTCAACCTTCCACAAGGAAGGGGGGCATGCAGTATGTTGTGTGACTGCTGGTCTGAGGGAGGGGTCTAAGGGGAGGGGGTGCCCCTCCCTATTGAAAATTTTTGAAACATTCGGTGTTCTTACATGCAATCTGGTGCCAAATATGCTACCTTTTGAAGTAAATTTGTGTTAAAAAAATTAACATATTTTTAGGAACTTAAAAAAAAAATCGGAATCAGTGAGGGTGGGCATGGCCGAATGGCCCTCCCCTCTGCGTACGCCACTGATTGAATGATCCCATATTGATGCGAGGCCCCTACAGATGTTTGGAGATGTATGTCTGTTTTCGGAAAGTGTTGTTATCAGAATAGTCCCATGTATAATTACCTTTTTAATGGTCATGAGAAGGAGTGCAAACCGACGTGACGCATGCGCGCGCAGCGCGCCGAAATTTTGTCATTTAATTAGATTTCCCTGACGAAATCTACATTCAGAATCTGCATCGAGACACTTAACAATTGCCCAACAAACCTACATGCCACTCAAAAAGCCAGTCAAATAGAGCCACGACACTACTCTTTTACGGAAATGTGTGTGTGTGTGGGGGGGGGGGGGCATTTGATATTGTGCCCCACCCATCGAAATATGGGTGGACTTGTCCCCCGCCCCCCCCCCCTCCCAGGATTGACGCCCATGCCCCGAGGATAGCTTGCCAACAAATGAAAAGTTCTTCTGTGCGACAAGGGGGTGAAACTGAATGTTGTTTCGGGATTTAAAAAGCAAATATTGCATCATTTCGATACATTAAATAACGTTTCCGACACGACAATTAGCCAAATTTTATTTCATCAACTCTGCACATAGTTACTTCATTGTGCGTGATCGCATGAAACTCTCGTCAACTTTCCAGAAGACAGAAAAATACAATATGGCCTTTCAACGCTACCGTAACACCTAGGATGCCACATCAGGAGACAATAAAACACATATGGTCTTTCAGAGCTACCATAACAACAAGAATGCCATAAGGAGACAGTTTTCTCTATGATCGGCTAGCGGACATTTCACTCTGCAGGGGAGACACAACCCTGCAGAGTGAAATGTCCTAGGGAGACATTCTGCTCTTTATTTCGGTCCGGGGGGACAGGGGGACAATTTACTCTTTTACAGAGGTCAGCCAAGCTCATGGGGAAATCCCGTGAATTCCTTACCGGGTCCAGTGTACGTGTACCGGTAAGGCAGCGAGGGTGCGTATGGGTGTGTGTGTGTCCAATTTTGTTTTCTTAATATCTCCAAAACGGTATAGCCGATTTTCTTCAAATTTGGTGGGAAGGTGCCCTAGGTGGAACCCCAGTTCTACATTGACTCCCGGAAGTAAAGGTCAAAGGTCAGAGGTCAAAGGTCAAATGATGTGAAAATCACTCTTTTTACAATAACTCCAAGAAAAAACATCCCATTAACATGAAACTTCACACATATAATAAGAGTGTCTGGCACTACGGAAACATATGGTTGCCATGGCAACCAAGTTCAAAAGTCATGTGATATTAACATTTTAAGCAAAAAAGTGTTCCATGAACTCCTCCTTGTGGGCTAGACCGATTCTTTTGAAATTTGGTGGGTAGGTACCCCAGAGTGTAAACTTGTGTCTCCGTGACTTTCGGCAGAAAAGGTCAAAGGTCAGAGGTCAAATTCAATTTTTGGGAAAATTCACGGTTTTTTAGTATTTTAGTATAATTCCAGAAGGAAGCATTCCACGTACATGAAACTTTGCACATATGATGGACGTGCCTAATACCACCAGAATATATGGTTGCCATGGCAACCAAGGTCAAAGATCAATTTTTGTGAGAAATCACATTTTTTAGATTTTTTAGTATAATTCCAGAAGGAAACATTCCATGTACATAAAACTTTGCACATATGATGAACGTGCCTAATATCACCAGAATATATGGTTGCCATGGCAACCAAGGTCAAAGATCAATTTTTGTGAGAAATCACATTTTTTTAGTTTTTTTAGCATAATTCCAGAAGAAAACATTCCACACACATGGAACTTCGCACATATGATGAACCTGCCTAATTCTACCATAATATATGGTTGCCCTGGCGACTGGTATCAAAGGTCACGTGAAATAAGGTCAAAGGTCAATTTTTGTGAAAAATCACATCTTTTTAGTATGTTTAGTATAATTCCAGAAGGAAACATTCCACATACACAAAACTTCACACATATGATGAACGTGTCTAATGCTACAAAAATATATGGTTGCTATGGCAACCAAGGTCAAAGATCAATTTTTGTGAGAAATCACATTTTCTTAGTCTTTTAGTATAATTCCAGAAGGAAACATTACACATACACAAAACTTCACACGTATGATGAACGTGTCTAATGCTACCAAAATATATGGTTGCCATGACAACCAAGGTCAAAGATCAATTTTTTTGAGAAACCACATTTTCTTAGTTTTTTAGTATAATTCCAGAAGGAAACATTCCACATACATGAAACTTCACACATATGATGAACCTGCCTAATACTACCATACTATATGGTTGCCATGGCGACCGGGATCAAAGGTCACATGAAATAAGGTCAAAGGTCAATTTTTGTGAAAAATCAAATTTTTTTTAGTATTTTAAGTATAAATCTAGAAATAAACATTCCACATACGGGTGATTCCGTAAATAAGGGAGTCAACTTGTGACATTTGGGTAAAATTTTCAGTTCCATAACTAATGGGCTATCTAAAAAAAGTACCTTTTCATACTTTGTTTGGGTACAGGAAAAGTGCAAATCATGTCAAAAGTTTGAAAACAGTTATTCCTAACAATAGTTACGGTTCAAAATATGCTCATTTTCCCCGTGTAAACGGGACACCAAAAACAGATTTTCTTTATAATACTGAAAACATTATTTAAGTTCTTTTAAAATGGATGTGCAACGTTGCAGATGGTATGCTTTTTGATTTTCTATGGAATGGAAATGCATAAAATGAGGAGACTGGGCGGAGCTTGTGGAAAATGTACCCCATTTGGTATCCCGCTTACTAAGTGAAACTTTCTTCTCAAAACTTAACTATGCACGCGTTTGTTAATTGCATCTTTAAATAGTGACTATAAAGTACTTGAAAATACATAAAGATACTTTTAAATATTTCAAGTACAATTGCAGTAAAATGGCAAATTTATATTTGCAGTGGGACACCAAAAATTTACGCCTAGTTTTACACGGGGAATCTGTACTCTTTTCACAGTGCTATTACATTTTGCACAAACAGAATTAGTAGAGATGCATATATTCCAAAGTACTACTCAAATGCTTCCTAAAGATACATCTTAAAATATATTCATTGTTTAGGGGTTCTACACAGGTCATTGTAATAAGGAAAAACGCTTTACTAAATTTGTAAATGTCACGGCCCTTGGTGTACCATTTACACTGAAAAAAAAAAATCAGTTTTTGGCACATAATATCATAATGAGTTATTGATATGTTTAGTAAATTTTAGAATATATAAGGTACCACTAAAGCTTGTGACTGAGAACATCTCCCTCTACTTAAATGTTTTTATGTACTGCCAATTTGAAGGTGAAATATATCACAATGTAAAGTGGGACACCAAATCTACCGACTCCCTTATTTATGGAATCACCCATACATGAAATTTCGCACATATGATGAATGTGCCTTCCGCATATCATATTGTGTGCACAGATTTTCTGTAAAGCGCACTGAATTCGTCCTTTTTGCACAACAAAAGGGCGCATGGAGATGCAAATATCAGGGCGGAAGTGCGGATTTGACATACGCGCCTTTCTATTCGGTGATGTGCGTATAAGAGGTACGCATTACGGAAAATGTCATTGTTAGAACAACGCAGCTTGCGTAAGCACTGTATACGCGCAGAATTTAGTTGGCCTGTCTTTTTATCTAGAATACTTCACACGTACTTCTGCGTTATCATCGACGAACGCGCTGGTAGTTGCTTTCAGTTTGTAAAAAATTAAAGGCCGATATTAAAGTGAGTAATTTGAAGATACCATAGAAACTGACATTAATATAGATAGATTATGAGCTTCAATTCAAACCACTCATTGTGCGTTCATAGTGCACTTATTCAGAGACTGGGGAGCCAATTTTGAAGTGCGGGGGTTAATAATCGAAGCCACCCAATATGTTCAATAAAATAAATGCAGTTTACTGCGGCCCAAAATACCCACGGCAGAAAAAGTGTGGGGGCTAAAGCCCCTTAGCCTCCCGTCTCAGCGGTCCCTGCAGTTATGTGTAGGCCTTATGCCACAAGGAAGAGCGAAAGTTCTTCCTGTGAGTTATATGGCTTAATGTCTGTGCTAGCGATGAGATAAGCAACTCCGTGGATTGCCCTCTTGTTTTTTCTTTTTCAAAATGTATGCATAATCACACTATTCAATTAAAAGAAGATAACTTTGAGATGAATAAAATTTTTAAATTTAAAATTGTTTGTTCTATGTCATTCTTGTCCGTGTTTACTTACTTTTTCACTTACACACAGAGATAATTCAGAAAACCAGATGTTTGTCAAATGATAACCAAACAGTTATCGTTTGTCTTACTTGATAGGATACAAAAGAAAAATATTGTGAGAGCTATATCTTTAAATGGAATTTACATAAACACTGGATGAAGAATAATTATTATTACGTAGTTTATGTAGTTTAATCTGTTATTAATAATACCAGGTAAAGAAGACCCTCACTCTCAAGTCCTCCACCTCCACCAAATAAGGTGCCATATCCGCCTGCTATACTACTGAGACATAATATCAAATATCCCCCCTCCCAATATTTAGAGACATGCAGAGAAATAAATGTTGTTACACACATTTTCGATATAAATAACTGTGATATTAGCCTATTAACGGCAGCTGGGGAGTATTTTAGATCACAAATATGTGATCAGTGTCCTCTAGAATGTACCAAATTGCTTGGCTTCCAGGGGCGAAGCCCCTGGACCTCAACGGGGACCTGTGGAGATCCCTCTCTACTCCTGGCTGGAGGCGCAACGTGTTCACTCAAGCAGGTGTCCCCAAATAATTTTAACAGATCGCCGCCCCCTGCAAGAGGTATCTGTATAATGTGGGCATAAAAAACATGGATATGGAGTCACTGCAAAGTACGATCTGATTAGTGAAGGCAAAATCAAAATGCAAGTGGAGTTTATGTCCTACTGACCCAGTCTATTCAATGTAGGTTACAGCAAATACCTGGGAAGTGTAGGGTGTAAGGCTCTTTCAGTCCCATGGACGGATCTTTGATTATTGCGTGCAGAAAGTACATAGTGAAATCTAGGAGGTTACTAGTATGGGAGTCTTGTTGGTGCCATTTCGTCAGACAATGTTTTCATGAAGAAAATGCTGGCTACCACAGGCCTGTCAAGTATTTCGCAAAGCAACTATTCTTTTCTTCTGGTAGAAATATACTGTACTCGAACTGCGAGCTGGCAACAACAAGACTTTAAGGCCTACATATGAAGCTATCGCGAGGAATTGCCTTGTGTTTCAGTAATTTTATGTTTTCTTTAACAATGTTTAAAGGTGTTTCATAGTCACATAAAACAAGCTACATTAAATGACAAAAAGTGCAGAATTAACACTTGGCGACTTGGCCTCTCTCAAGTGGTTACTGTTACTTTTTTAGTTCTACCTGTATATTTTCAGTTCATTTGAAGCCATAGGCGTACGGGGGAAATTTTTCTGGGGGTCAGGAATAAGTTTTGCCCGAATTTAGAACTTTGGACCAAGTTGCCCGAATTTAATACGGCTGTGTCGGTTGCAAAAGGGCATAATTTATTTTTTGGCGATCTCGTATGCCCGAATGGATCCACTTTTTGCCCGAATTGAGAGCAGACATATGTCCCCTGCCCCCTCCTCGCACGCTTATGTTTGAAGCACTGATCTCCGCTGCAGTGACAGGCTCAGATATCTTCAATATACATGCCTTTAACAAAGTCTGCAAACGCCAGAAGAATCTCCGTTGGTGTTTGACCGTGTCAGTATACACCAACGTATGGAGAAATCACGGTTTTCTTAAAGAAAACCCTGGAGTTATGACCCTCTATGACAGATTTCAGGTTTTTCATGCACCTGTAACTGATTTTTACAATGGTTTTGATGAAGCTCTTCCGCAGTTTGTGACCTGGGGGTTGGTGGAGGAGCGTGTTTGGTAAAGAGTTGGGAAAGGCTCCAAGAGTATTGATTTGACTCTTTGCTATACGGGGGTTAAAAGGTATAACCTTTCTATGCCTCTTTTCGCTTACAGCCCCTGGGGTTGGTATCTTCACACCGAGGTATTATAGCTTGTGAGGTAACCGCTAAAATGGAGTGCCTATTGGAAGGCGGGGCTGCAACGGTAAAAGCTGCGCTCGGTTGCAGGAAAGGCCATCAACTCGTTTGTGTACTGGCACAGAGATTTTCTAAGTATTGTATTAGATTAGATGTGAACAAACAGGAGCGTCACTGGGTTTTCAATGAGGGACATAAATACCATCTTCTATGTTACGTGTCATATTAAGAGAGTTAATACTTTACAAATAGCTGTTACACTTATTTTGTCTCGATTCACTCCTACAATTCTTAAACTCTACCGTGCCGTTATTGCATTTCTTGCATTTCTATTTACACCTTAGGGTACTAATTTAGAATCCGTGCCCGGAAGTGACGTCGACAAGGATATCCGACAAGCTAAAACAGGTCGCTCTTTTTGATGGGGGAGGCGTATAAATGGGGCTTGGATATTTTGGGGAAACTAAAAGAGTTGGGTGAATAGAGCGAATATTAGTATAACACCCTCTCCATTCTTGAGACTTCCAGGAGGCCTCCTTGTCTTTTTTTATTCTATTTCCTTTCTTCCTGCTTTTTCGTCTTCCCCGCAAACCGTTTTTTTAAACGCTATGCTGTGGAAAGAAATGAAACCTGTGATGAAAAGATGAGAGAAAGTTGCATGAGGATTCTAACCATACACAACACAAGAACATTTTCAATATGTTGTCTAACCCACTACGCTACGAGCGCATTTGGTGGCTGAGGTACCTAAATAAATCAAATACAAACGAACGACCATCCTCATTTAAATATTATGAATATTAGTAAACAACTTCCATTGTGACCATTAACTGAACCTGCTAGACACCTCCCACGCACACGGATTGTAAATAATCAAAGCGAACACCATTATAATATTATAAATATTCACCAACACCATTATAAATGTTTACATGCAAGTAGCCAATGAAACAAAATCTTAACAATTACAGCGAAGTACAAAAGGCAATTTCAAGAAAGGATATCCAAACACGACCAAATAAAGAAACAGCAAACACATTTAAGCAGTCATCATGGCTTCAACATCAGCAGAAAAATTGGGAAACTAACTACTCCCAGAATAAAACAAGAAAGAAAATAAATTCTTCTTTCCTACAAAGAGAAATCCTAAAAGACAAACTTACCACGATCAAGTGGCTCCAAGACCACAGAGTAATTCATAGCTCGCCAAGTTGTTCCAAATGCGGACAAATCATGAAGTTGGAAGCCATCACTGGAGCAAAGGCGGCCAGTGATGGTTACAGGTTAGTTTGCTTTAGTTGTTTTACATTAACTTTTATTTCTACCTGCTGCAAATTCAAGGTATATAAAACATATATTTAATAATACGAAAATTGTTTTCGATCAATTTATAGATGAAGGTGTCGTAACAGAGGCTCCAACCCCCACCAGTCCACGCAGAGTGTAAGAAAATACTCATGGTTTGACAATAGTAACTTAACAATTGCACAGCTCCTCGAGTTTACGTACCGGTGGAGCACAAATGTCACCCAAGATGTCATTGAGCATGAGCTGAGCATTTCATCAGCCACCTGCGTGGACTGGTGTAATTTCGCAAGAGAGGTGTGCGAAGAAAATCTTATTAAGCAGCGCGAACCAATTGGGGGCCCAGGCATAGTGGTAAAAATAGACGAGGGGAAATTCGGCAAAAGGAAATATCACCGAGGTCGCATGCAAGTTGGTCAGTGGGTGTTGGGCGGACGAGAAAGAGATCATCGTGAAAAGATATTCATGGCACCAGTCGCCGCCCGAGATGAACAAACACTCCTACCCCTAATCAAGAAATGGATCCTTCCTGGCTCCCGATAATCCATAGCACTTGACAGTTAACCACCCAGTAGAATTCACCAACCAAGACACAGGTATGTACTGTTACGAAAATCTAATCTAATACCGTTTTAATTACATTAGGTGTAACTAACATACAGTACTCCTCTTCTTTGTACTATTAGGTGCTTGTACCAACCATATAGAAAATTAGTGGTTACATGCCAAAAAGGGACTTCCAGCATATGGAGCCAGACACAAGCCAGACACAAGCACATTCAAGGGTACCTCGCAGAACATCTTTGGAGGACCAAAGTCAAAGCACAAAACAAGGATCCATTTCTTGAATTCCTGCAAGCGGCCGCGGAAGTATATGATGTCCACAACCCTCCTTTGAACTTCTCTGCCTAATTGTAAGAACCTACATATCTTATCCCCTAATCTAATTCACCATTTACCATGTTGGAATCCCCTAACCCTTCCCCTAACCCCCAACCCTTACCCTAACCCTAATCGCCAACCCTTACCCTGTCCCTAACCCCTAACCCTAATCCCTAACCCCCTACCCCTAACCCTTTACCCTAACCCCTTACCCTAACCCTAATCGCCAACCCTAACCCTAACCCTGCCCCTAACCCTAATCTCTACCCTAACCCTCATTACCCTAACCCTAACCCATTACCCTAACTTTAATCGTCAACCCTAACCCTGCCCTTAACCCCTAACCCTAACCCCTACCCCTAACCATTCACCCTAACCCCTAACCTCGTGACACTAACCAACATTCGTAATTCATAATTCATAATTCTCTTCATATTTCACAATTCTCGGCAATCGTATCCCCAACTTTATTCATGATGGCACCCATGTAATTTGTAACTTTGTCTCTTTCAGCGTCTCTTATTCCTTTTAGAGCAGGAGCTTAATCCTGTAGGGGCTCTAAAAAGGAGTTTGTTCAACCGGCACTACATCCAAGGTTTGATACCATAGCAAGTTAGTATGGACCCCCTACAACATCACCAGGTAGTTAGTACAATCAAATTGTGGTATCACTTTTTTGCTACGGCCTGTTATATACATGCATTGCTTCATCAATAAATTGCTCAAAATTAAAGAAATGATGAAGCTCCCAGTTACAGGGAGGTTAAGTGAGGTCAAATAAGAGAAACATAATCCTATTTTTTAACTATACAGGCAATGATAGTAAATAATAAAGAAAGGGTAGAGTTGATAATTTACCTTCATAACAGTTTATGTACAGTCAACTCTTTCTATGCAAACATCTGACCAAACAAACCATGCTACTGAATCGAACACCAAAATTGATAAAGTTAGAGATCGGTAATTGACAAGGAATTCCTATATCAGACCTATCAACTTAGATGATTTGTCCATGGTCAAATCAAAATCTGCTTTTCCAGAGACCCTACACTGGCTTCTGCGGTGAATAATTGCAAATCCTGAGAAAGATGATGGTGATGAAATGTCAGCTTCAGCATGCCACAACGAGACAGATGTGATAATGTGATAATCCTAGCTCAAGATATGGTATATTGTGCATCACATTCTCGAGCAAAGATGCCTTAAAGCACGGTGGCATGGCAATAGCACTTTGCCTTTTCACAGGCTTTAAAGGCCTCATAACAATGCTAAACAGAACGGGTCATTGTGTATCCTATGATGATGTAGAAATTATGGACACTAGCATTGCTAGGTAACTTTTGACTAAGTCAGAAGCTTTGGGGGGGGGGGGAGATGTTGTGGTGCCCAGCAATATTAAGCCTGGCACCTTTGTCCAAGCAGCTGTAGTCAATAACGACATCAATGAAGAGACGACTGACGGAAGAGCAACAACACATGCAACAACAGTAGTGCTTTACCAAACAGGCCATTTCGGTCCACTGCCATAGACCAGAATGTTTGCAGACCATTCACAGAGACTGAAATCTCTGAAGACACAGGATGATAGCCAAACCATGCTAGAGTTTAGCGCTTATGGAAAGAAGCCTCCTGTAACAAATTTTGTCCGAAAGATGCAGCAAGAATGATTCACCTGCAATGAAGGCCTTTCATCACTCATATGCCAGATGGATTTGGCTTGGGCCCTGGTGAGATTGTGCCCCACAAGGCTCTTCGAGGTGGAACTCATCCCATCACCCACAGGAGAACAACAAGTTTCAAGTTGGAGTGGTTTTAATGTAATAATTCATCAGTCTATACAAATGCACACCACTGTGGGGTATTGCCCTATGATTCATGGATCCTCAACCGAATTCAGCACCGTCTACACATTAATGAGGAAAATACAAGCCATAATGACAAGTCTTGGACAAAGTTACACTGTTATTACATTTGACTTGGCCATCTGTATAAAAGCTAAAGTGATTCAATGGTGTCAACCTGAAGAATTTGCAAACACAGTCATACGTATGGGAGGCCTCCATATTATCCTCAATTACGTTTCATTGATTGGAAAAAAGTATGAAAGGGTCAGGTTTGTTAAGACTTGCTAATAGAGCGTGGTGTATATGGTAGTGCAAAAATTGCTGCTATAATGTAAGGGAAGTCTTATAATCGTTCTGTTCATACTCATAAACTAGTGATGGAAGCTTTGTTCCGACTGCTATAGAGATCCCTTGTTAATTAAATGGTTATCCGAAAGGAACACAAGTTTCGATCTTTAAGTAGACCTAACAAAAACAATTGGGAACTGCCAGGCTGTTGTTAGGGAACGCATGAATGTACTGGAAAGCTTTGAAATGCTTACAAGTGTGGTTAGTTTTCTAGAAGTCGAGTTTAGTCCTTTCAAAGAGGAGTCTAAAGCGAGATCCAGGCTGTTCACGTTTTGTAATGACTATATTGATATGATACAGATGTTGTTACAGTTTCTAAGAGCAAAGCCACGCGGAGATTGGCTTATGCACCTCTCAATCATTGCTGCTATGACTCTACATTTCTATGCCTTTGACATACCTAACTATTCAAAGTGGTTGCCTGTCTACCTTGTTATTATGAATAACCTTCCGCAGAGTCACCCTATAGCACATCAAGAGTTTATTTATGGAAATCATTCAGTGAATCGTCCTGGAAATCCAATTTCTAATGTCTCATCAGATATGGCTCTGGAACAGTCCATAAACCGAGACTCCAAAACCAAAGGAGGAATTGTTGGAATTAGCAAAGAATCAGGTGCACTTGACCGTTGGTTTTTGACAAGTCATCATAGGGCGGCAATAATAACGGCACTTAAATATATGTGCGACATGCAGGATAACACAAAGAAGCAGCAAGTACCAGACTCAAGAAGGATGAAGAACGTGTTCAGAGTTTGTTGACAGCCTTCATAGCTGGGCTGATGACAGATCCTTTCAACTTAGATGATTTAAGTGATGGAGACACTGCATCGCCCATCAACCTTGCTACAGGAGTGATTATACCCCGGATGATGCGGCTAAATTGTTAAAATCCTATGAGTCAGCTGCACCTCACAGATGACTACTTTTGTTGATCAGAGGCTCAACACAAATGATCCTTTTTTGGGATCCTTTACCTAATCTCTAAATTAAGACATTTTCGAAATTAAGTAAAAGGACAAAAGTTAAATCAGCTGATGAAAAGATGGCAAAATCAGTGCTGACAGAAATTTAAAGGTCGTCTCGTCATAGCCTCTAAAACTAGAGACGTCTAGTTGTAGGAAGTATCCTCCTTTGAGCTCTCTCCTGTACCATTCTCAATAGCACATACAGATGGCTCCTTGAGAAAGACAAACAAGAATGTTCTTTTTGCGTAAATCCAGAACAATGTCTCTTATGACATACAACCGAAACTACCAATGCCAGCCCATAGCATGGCTACTGTTTATCTCATCAAAGCCATGGCGATTATTCAGATGGTGAAATCTGGTGGTGTATCCACCTTTGGAGTATTTGCTGATAAACATTACCAATTGTTAACCTCATCATTGGGTTAAAATTGATGCCGAAGAGTAGACTTCGTTGTTCGACAGATACAAAGATTTGTCCATCAAGGCAGGGGAAAAGTTTAAATAGGGTTCATCCGAGACCCTAGAGGTCCATATTACAGGTCCGACTACACCAATTCCTAAAAGCAATGGCAAAAGTTCATAGCAAATTCTCAGAATAAAGTCAACTTGAGTGCTTTACTTGCTTGTTCTTGGAGGGAAATTGGCCAGGAAAAGTTGAAAGAAGGTGAAGAGTTAGTGATAGGAGGGGGTTTTATAAATCATAATCAGGCAGTATCAGTTACAAATGGTGTTGCGATTTGCATTAAAGCACTACCTTCTGATCATGAAGAAACAGATACCAGACTTCTGTTGCATGCAAAACATGCCTTTCAAAACCACAAAAGAATTGTGGTACAATCACCTGATACAGATGTCGCTGTGCTTTGTGCATCCTTTTTGAGTGATCTCAATTGTCAGGAACTGTGGTTTCGGTCTGGTGTCAAGGATAAGTTGAGATATATTCCAATGCATAAGGTGGCAGAAAAACTGGGAAGATGTCTATGTGCTACCTTGCCTACGTTCCATGCCCTCACAGGCCGTGACTCCACAAGTTCACTGTCAGGTATTGGCAAGAAGAAGACTGAAAGTTTTCCCAGGGAACAAAACGTATCAGGCACAATTATTAATGTTTGGAATGGAACTACCTTTGAGTGATTCAACAAAGATAAATCGCGAGTCATTCATTTGTCAACTTTACAGTACCGATGAAACAGCTGGGACAAAAACAGACGATATGAGGTACTGGCTTTTCTGTCAGAAGTAAAAAAAAACGAAGGTGCCCCCCCCCCCTCCCAATTTCTGACAGCCTGTTACATCATATTATGGGCCAACAGTCAAACTTACATATGGAGTAAGTCACTTCAATTAGAACAAAATTTATCTTCGCCAAATAATCATGGCTGGAAAACTGAAGATGGCTCACTCCAACCTGTGTTGATGACGAAAGACCCAGCACCACATGCCCTACTGGTGCTGTCTTTTTGTCGCTGCAAGAAGTCAGAGTGTCACCGAACAGACTGGTCGTGCAAAGTGAATAATCTGGAATGTACAGAAGCTTGGCAGTGCATCGACTCTGAAGCCTGTCAGAACCGATATTGAAGACTTTATACGTCTAGTGAGTCAGATGAAGATGATTACGATGGCCTGCTGGACAAGATTAGGACTGTGCTTTAAAATGGTATAGCATGACAAAAGGCCTAGCTCAGTTATATATTCTCTCAATATAATTTCTTCGTAATGAATGTGCAAAAGTCTTCTCTTTTCCTTGATAAAACTATCAATAACCCTTCCTAGTATTTTCTGCTGGCACTAAGATAGATAACATTGTTTAATATCCATCTGAATGTGAAAACCTAACATATTTACTATTTAATGTCAGAAACATGTGACATTGCCATTTCAGGTAGATAATTTATTATCTTATTATCTTTTTTTTTCTTATCTAATTATTTTCTAATTATTTATCTACCATTTAAGGTAGAGAAATATTGGTAGTCAAGTGAATTAGTGTCATGCCTAAATAATAACTTCAAATGAATGAGTAATTACATTATTTGCCACGTAAATTGTGTTAAAAATAAGGCCTTAATAAATATCAAAAGTTGATATTTTGTGTTATATTGGCCCGCTGCTTAAACTTAGGTGCCAGTTTCCAAAACACGTGACCTTTCACCCCAGGTCACATCAGGGCAGTGTCAGAAGGTAATTAAAATGACTTAATCTGTCAGAGATATTCATAAGCGATAGATCGATACCATGATATTGATTTTTGACCACGTGATAGTAAAAGAATCGCTTGGTAAGTTACCCCTACCCCTAAATTTTGAGAAATTTATGGATCAGGCAGCGCATGTATATAACAGGCCGTAGCAAAAAAGTGATACCACAATTTGATTGTACTAACTACCTGGTGATGTTGTAGGGGGTCCATACTAACTTGCTATGGTATCAAACCTTGGATGTAGTGCCGGTTGAATGACCACATTTTTCACAGGTCCCTGCTCCCAGTATATTTTGGTTCAGTTCTACTTCGTTCTACTTCGTCTTCTCTACTCCTCCTTTTTGATGTCTCCTTGTGTTATCCTCTTCGGCATTCAGTCTATTCATCGACCAACTCTATTCAACACAGTCTAGCCAATTCATCGACCAAGTCTATTCACCGTACCTATTCATCGACCAGTCCCATTCAATCATTGACCGCAGTTATTCATCGACCAGTCTGATTAACAGGGTAAGCTAGTATTCGTCACTTCCGGGCACGGATTCTAAATAAGAGCCCATGTAAAAGGAGAAACTGTCCGGATGTCCCGGACCGTTTATCCTGAGGATAATGCGTCCGGGACAGAAAATTCTGGGTTGAAACTGTCTCGCCGGACACAATTTCCCCAGGAGAAAAATTCCGGGGACAGAAAATCCTGGGTTAAATCTGTCTCGCCGGACACATTCTCACCAGGAGAAAAAGTCCGGGGTTGGGAGAATCTGTCCCGGACAGACTTTCCAGGAGAAAGTGTTCGGACAAAACGTGTCCCGGACCATTTCTCCCGGGAAATTTGAGTCCGTGTCTAACTGTTCAGCAATAACGGGTGGCACTCCACAGTTTTAACCCAGGATTTTCTGTCCCGGACGCATTCTCCTCAGGATAAACGGTCCGGGACACCCGGACAGTTTCTCCTTTTACACCCACCTTAGTTAACAATCAATATTACCACCCTTAAATTCCTTAACACACCAAAGCTTAGCTTCTCAAATGACTTTCTTCCATTTTATTACGACCCTTAAGTTGCACCAAAGCCTTACTATGCAAATCGTTTACTATATACATTACACAGCTACTCTTACTCTGCTTAATTCAGTACACTCCCGACGTCACATTTTTCATTTTTAGTGTGCTGACCAGGAAGGTCAACAGGTTTTTTTTTTTAAAAAATGCATAACCTTTCAACATAATATTTCACCTGTTATTTAATGATTTAACAACAACAAGTGCAACTTACGGAATTTCCGGAGTGAACTTTGCGGTACTGAATGGACCTTTCGGTGTAAGATTGGTAATATTACCCTACGAATAATTACAGGCAAGATCCTTACATACCTTCTTGGATCAAACCCAAACTGAGAAGCTTGTACATGCCTTAATAACCTCAAAACTTGATTATTGCAATAGTGTTCTCTACGGATGTCCTAAATTCCAGCTTGATAGACGTCAATCGGTACAAAATGCTGCTGTCAGGCTGGTTAGACGCCAGGGCAAATCGGCACTTATTACACCATTTTGCGTGAACTTCATTAGCTTGTGGTACGGGAGAGAATTATGTTAAGTAGTTTTAACTGTTTACAAACTTTTACATAACATGGCTCTTTTGTATATTTGTACACTGATTGATCATTATATTCCTGATAGAGATGGCCTTAGGTCAAGTAACCCCAATTTACTATTACTAAAAAGGCGTGATCCAAATGTACTTCTAAAACATATGGGATGAGAATGTTAAGTATCTATGCGCCAGTTTTTATAGAACTCTTTCCCAGTAACACTCCGTTTGTCTAATTGTGTAGAAAGCTTTTAAGAGGAATTTGAAAACATCTTTTTAGAAAACAGTCTTAAGTTTGCACATTTTTATTTTGTTCGATATGTTGTTTAAGCCCGTGACCTCCTGTTTAATTTTTACCGTTATTTCTATTTCAATTTAATGTTAAAGGAAGTGTTTAAGCAAAAATTTAATTTTCATATGTAAAATAGGAACTAAATGTACGCAATTTGGTGAAACTTTCATTCAAATCGGACTTGCATTACTCGAGTTATCAGCAAATGAAGTTACTACATTTGTGACCCAAAGTGCACTTCCTCACACTGATAAGGAATGTTTTGTTTCTTTTTTTTTAGTCCGTTGTGTTGACCTAGACGTTAATAGGGATAGGACCTCCCCATGGAGAATGTGAACCTTGTAATTTTTCCATACCTCTCATGCAATCACATACCCATGGAATTGTTGAGGAGAATATTGGTTGTAAAGTTTAAAGGAGAGCAAAAGACTGCTCATTAATGTGATGCTATGACGTCATTTTGCTTGTTTCAAGTACATTTTGTGTTGAAAATATGGCAGAAAAATTTAATTGCTGATATTTCGAGAACCACACATCGGATTTCGATTAAAATTTCATCAGATTGCTTAGCATAAGTACCCCTCTAACATATCAAAACTTGACTTGAGCTTCGACCCTTCTTTTAATTTTTAGAGTTTGGTGGTTTTAGTGTTGGGATATTACTTTTTTTGCTGTTACCGAACTTATCGTACTTTTATTTCTTACTTTCGTTAAGTTTTCATGATTTGGTGTGAAGCGATGTGCGATGTAGTATAAACATCGCTATAGAACATTATTGTATTATTGTTAGGAGGAGTTCGCGAAGCACCTTCTTGTTCACACACACTCAGACACTAAGACACTCAGACACACACACAGCTTGACATTTCTGATGTTTAAGGCGAAGTACCAGGCGAAGTACGATTGGTAGAAACTAAACAAGAATACCAAAAAAAAAAAAAAAAAGAATGGTACAGAATGGTGCAATTTATTTTATTGTACCAAATTTAATAACATAGGTCAGTCAACAGATAGTACTTAATTAAAACCATTAAACTGAAACAAACTTCACAAAATTTAAACAACTTCCAAGGAAAAATGACGCTGAATGTACGTACATTAACCATTTTTGTTTTTATATGATACCAAGCTACAACATGAGCGTTATGAAATATGTTTCCAATTAATAGCTTCTTTCATTGTGAGTAAATTGACCTTTTATTCATATAAAGAAGAAGTCGATGTCAAGCTATTTAAACTAAAAATTTCATTATTTATAACGTCGTTATAACCGTTTAACATGCATTACCTTTTTTACCTTAACACAAACGAATGTAACAACTAATTTAAAGTGCATATCCAAGATATCCAAGATTTTGAAATGCCGCCATTGAGACTATGTCCTCCAGAAAATAAACTAAAAGTCTTAATGAGTAGCCAAAGATTCCTTCATTACCTTTACTAAATAAACATTGATGGGGTTTGAGACCCGATTATAAGTGAAATCGCAAACATGCACAGCCATGCGGTATATAGTGGGCGTGTTCACATCTAAATTCGTGATTTCATACAAATAAATGGATATTTCCGAGTATAACATTCACGATCGTTCCATCCTTCACCCTTAATGAACTCGACACAATCTTCGCGTTCATTGATATCGTTTGGTTCGCCGGTGATCCAGTCGGTGAATTGAATTCCATCACCGTTATCCCAGAGAAACTCATCTCTGTTTTCCGGATTCCTCTTCAAGCCTGTCCAAATAGTTCTCTAAAAAGAAGAAGAAAAGAAAGAAACAGGTTACGTTACCCAGTTTATAAAGTAAAGGAAGTTAGTGTTTTTCAAAGCATTTATTGAATAATGCACAGTATTAGACTACTGAAACATGAACGAAAACTCCGTGCTCCAGCGTTTCGTCTTTTATTCGTCAAACTCATACATGTAAGGAAGTTAATTCATACACAAGACATTACTTTGAATAACATATCCTAAAAGTGATCAGCTTTTAATCTTGACCGACCTTTAACGATTTTAAAAACGAAACCTTGTTTGACAGCCGAAAAAAAAATCAATATTGTGGATTACTTTCCGTAGCTGCCGTTGCTAGTTTAATATCGATTACTTTTAAGGACATATGCAAGATTTAAATTTATGTTGAACCTGTCGGCTCTGGTTTGATCTGTAATATGTAGGAGAGCAAGTAGTAATCTTTGGCAGACAAACAGGCTGGCAACTAAGGGATTGGGTGCCGGGGTGAAGGTCCCCCTCAAAGGTTCTAATGCTGGACCAGGACCCCACGTAGTAAGTGAGGAGTAGGGCTCTGAGTTTCCACAGCGCCTTTCGGGCAGTTTGTTCATTCCATTTTAATTGCCCCAAAGAAAATATTTCTCTCCATTTTCACTCGCCAGATGAAACATCTGACCCTCTTCCGGCTTCAATCATTTGTCCCCACTAAGGGCCCTAAAAGGGTCTAGTAGGCCTACCCCTTACTTTCAAAGGTCTTATTTCCATCTATTAATATCTTTTATTATCTCATAGGGTTGGTTGAGTTTATGGATGGCTGCTAATAGCACTTGCACAATTTGTGCCACAAGATTTGACATCTCTGCAATAATATACAAATAATGAATGTTTATGAGTGCGATAGTATGAATTATTTCATGAGTTGAAAGATTGGACGTTCTATTCAACGAGGAGAAGCAAAGTTGAATTGAACGGTAAATCTTTCAACTCATGAAATTATTCATACTATCGCACGAATGAAAAACATTCATTATTTGTTTCATATAATACCTTATAACTTTGATCTAGTCGTTGGTTAAAGTTGTGTTTTGGCAGTCACTATGGTTCGTGTTTGTCCATGTGGTAGCTCCATGGTTTGTCGTTTGCTAACTGCTCGTTTATGTACCTATTACTTACGTGCGATATACAATGTGTGATCCTCAAAGCTGCATTGATTTATTGAGTTGCGGCATTGTATGTACCGCAGTGATAGCTGACGTAACAGCCGGGTGTTATACTAGACTATTGCACGATGGAGAACACACGACCGTGATGATAGTGCCAAATCACCCATGGCATGTGACCACCAATCTTCCAATCAAATGTAGAGAAATTAATAAGGTGTTATATGATACCAACTAAAGTATACCGCGTCCAGGAAATACTCTTTGTGGTTCATGTTCTAAGCTTTTCACCTCAGCACCATAGTCTGCGTCTTTCTGAAGGTTTTGATCAATATACATGCAGCCTGTGTGAAGGCTTATAGCACACAGAATGTTAGTTAGCTCTTGTAACATTTTTCGGGGTAATAAAGGCATATAAGGATTTGAAGTTAAGGTAAGGCAGAAATTGTTGCAGTTCTCTGGTATACTAGAGGAAAAATTTAAGGTAGCATGATCATGTGGTTAGAGCATCCGACTTGCAGCCGGAAGGTCTGGGGTTCGACTCCTGGTCGCGAGTTTTAAAAACAAAAGTTAAAAAAAGAGTTAAGTGTATCCTACCACAATATTTCAGGAAATTCACCAGAAAGTCTTTGACCTGCGCAGCAGGGCATTTACGAGGGTGCCAATTAAATTTGCCCTCATTCAATCTCAAGTACGCATCAGCTTACTTTCAACAGTCACAGCATCTTTGTGAAATAATATTAAATAGAACTCACAGCCGCAGGCAAAATCTCATTCCAGTATTCCAGCAGAAAATGTCTGTCTCTTAGTGTGAGGATACTTGCTAGGCTGCCTCCTTGAATATACTCACATTCATTCTTCGCTGCGTTGCGTGTTGCCGGTACGGCGTACATTCTGTAAAACAAAACCGTATAAAGTAATCCCTTTTGTCATTGTGAAAACATTTCAGTCAGCATTTGTTCGGTCTGCAACAATACCGGTAGTTAACAAAAGGCTATGTTCGACCTTTGAAGCATGGTCTTTACCTTTACATACCAGGTTAATAATGAGGCAATTCACCATGAGGACAAGGAAGGATAATTGTCTCACTACATCCTTCATTTAAGTCAACTTCTTATTGAAGTTTACGTCCTTTGGAAAGACACGAAGGTGGTATGATAGTGTAACGTCACTTCGTTGTCAGTCAAGGAGAAAACACGTAAGATGTCTGGAAGATGGAACTCAGAAATATGACAGAAGAGGGCAGGGGCGTAGCCAGGTGTTTGGTGTGGGGGGGGGCAAAGTCGACTCATCGTCCCCATTTTTGACCGCAGTCCTGGGGAAGGGGATAAGGAGAGGAATGTCCCCCCTCCTCTTCTGAAATTTTTTTGCTGTCTCGAAGGGCTTAGATGCAAAATGGTGCTTCTTTTTATACTAGACCCCAGTGTTCTCCACAGGGGTTTTTAGAGTGGCTCAGGGGTGGCGCCAGGATTTGCCCGAAGGAGGCCAGATTCCCCGACGGGGAGGCCAGCGACCAGAAACCCCGATGCCGTGGAGGGGTTGGTGAGGGAGGATTTGAAGAAAACCTGTGTGCTATACCATGCCATTGGATATATTGCATAAAATTTGTATATACTAGAGGAACAAGATTTACCGTTTTTATCCGTAATCTAAACTGTGAAATTGCAAAGCGCGCGAAGCGCGCGGAAATTTTTGGGTAAGTCTACACTACAGAGAATCTGTACTTGTGTTCGTGCAGGTGGGCCCTACCAGACATAACTTACATTTTACTTCCCTCCTCGGGTCACTAGCCGTACCTCACGGCAGACATAAGAGAGCAGTCATTAACTAGTTTTACGGAAATGAGATGACATTGTACTATATTTAGCTATAGGTAACGGAAACGAGGAAGAGTGGGCAAAGCGTACCAAAAATTGTGGGTTTTATCTCAGAAATGATCCTTTTGAAACTACTGCACAAGTCGGTCTTACTCACCAAACAATAAACCATCACCATGCCTTTATTTCCCAGAAATATAACACAGCACAAGAAAGCCAAAATAAGTAAACCAACCATGGGTGGCGACAGAATTTTCCCGAACGGGGGCCGGGTCATGCCAGCGACCCCAAGTTCCGGCAACCCACTATGTCGAGGGGGTGCATGGTGAGAAAGGGATTTGAAGGAGCCTAACTATCCCATGCCATTGCAAGGCATATTTTGCATAATATCACTTAAAACTTCAAGAGCCAAGTTGTACACTGATATCGTTCTTTTGAATCTGAATCGTGAAACTGCAAAGCGCGCGAAGCGTGCGAAAATTTTTGGTAGGCTTCCACAAAAACATATGTGATCATTAAGAACAAAAAGAAAGAAAGAAAACTGTAGGGGTTGAAGACCGTATCGGGGATAACAAACATTGTATCGAAACCACCCTGGACTCGCTCACCAACTGACCGTGCAGCATGACACACATTAGAGAGCAGCAACTAGGCATTGCGATATGGGATGAAATTTACGACCTCTACATAAGCTGTGTACTCTGCCTACATGGACAGGACTTGTGCTATCTAGCTATGTGGAATGGAACTATTGAAGAAAATGGATTGATCCCACAGCGCGCGTAGCGCGCCGAAAATTTTGGGTTCTTATTAGGGAAGTTGTCCTCTTGAGAGCAAAAAAACAGGTAAACCGGTGGGGCGACTGTCGCCGTCGGGGACTGTATGCTTTATCGTAACGACTAAGACTCCCCGACAAAACAGCAAAAATCCCCCGACGGGGGGGGGGGGTGGGGTTGGGGCATGGCCCACCTGCTCCCTGTCCCCACCTGGCCCCACCCTGGAAGGACGGCCCGCCCTCCGAATGAAAATGACATTGACAACCAATACGTTTTCGGGATTTAATTATTTTGTTTCAAAATCAGGATTAGGGTTCGAAAAAAGGTCTAGGGTTCAGTCCCCAAGGCATAATCAGTTGAAAAAAGGAGAAAAAAATCCGGGAACACTGTTTCCAGACGAGATTACATCATTAATATCCAAGGTTTTGATTGACTTTTCGGGGGCATATTGCCGATGCGTCCTGTATAAAATAAATATGCCGTCCGTTCTGCTGCGGATTCCACCGTCATCACTCATCCCCGAGACCTAGATCCCTACCCCCTTCCCACTCGGCCAACTTCCCATCCCTCCCTCTCGCCGTTTTTTTTTTTTCGTTTTTCTTTTCTTTTTTTTTTTTTGCTTTCCTTAATTTTTTCAACATCGCCCATTGCGTCCCCAAAATTTCTGTGTGTGTGGGGGGGGGGGCACTCTGCCCCCTGCCCCCCTCTGGCTACGCCACTGGAAGACGGTATTTTGACTTCTGCAAAGATCTCACTTTTATTCTGGTTGATTTCAAAAGATTGGTGCAGCCTCGTGAGGCGGATCACATGATCAATTATTTGTTGTAGCTAATAGCTTAACTTGTATACATATATACACTATACACGGCAATAAATGTCTTGCACAACATCTGCGCAACAGTAAACCTTCGTACGGCGCAGCGCACCAACCAAACGATGATAAGTAAATACTGTGCACCAATTCCGCAGCACTGTGGGACTATCTGCGGAAGCTTCGCACCTACCTGCGCAGTGATAAATGTAACTTGGGCCAGCAGCGCACCAACTGCGTAATTGAAATACTTGATCTGCGGAATCTCCGCACTTGTTGCGTAAGTGAAAATACTTGATCCGCGGAAGCTCCGCACCAACTGCGTAATTGAAATACTTGATCTGCGGAAGCTCCACACTTGCTGCGTAAATGAAAATACTTGAACTGCTGACGCTCCGCACCAACTGCGTAAATGGAAATACTTGATCTGCGGAACCTCCGCACCAACTGCGTAATTGAAATACTTGATCTGCAGAAGTTCAGCACTAGCTGCACAATTGAAATACTTGATCGGCGGATGCTCCGCACCAACTGCGTAATTGCAAAACTTGATCTGCGGAAGCTCCGCATCAACTGCGTAATTGAAATACTTGAACTGCGGAAGCTCCGCACTTGCTGCGTAAATGGAAATACTTGAACTGCGGACGGTCCGCGCCAACTGCGTAATGCTAAATAATGTCTGCAAAATACACTAGGCCTAACGGCAAATTAACAAACTGTGCCAGGAGCTATTTTTACACTTAAAAATTTGGCTAAGTCTTTCACGTCTTTCTTGCTATGTACGTGTTTATTCATTGAAAGCTAACTGAAGAATGATCCTAAATAATTAATCTCAGCTCCTGTCTATGGACAGCAAGCGAAAACAAGTCTTTACTCTTACATACAAACAGCATATAATCTTTTAACTACTCTGAAGTAATCTAAAAACCAAGTTGTTATATGACTCCTAAGCAAATGTTAAATGTTTTTGAAACAACGAAACAACATGTCAAAACTCTGAAGGCCGGATGTCTCCAATGGAGCGGACTCTCCTAAGTCCCTCGTTAATGCTTCCCAAACAAACCAGCAGAGCCTGCTACGTAGGTAAAGTCGGGGTGGCTTGACGGTTATTCGAGAGGTCCCCGATCAGATACAGGTGAAACAACCTGGAAATGATAAGGTGGCTCAATACAATGTCTGTTGGCAGGTCGCTGTTTGCAGTGATTCCGTTTCTGATTGTCCAATTTAGTATACGATTCATACTACCTTCAGCTTTCCGACAGCTATGTAGGGAAATCAATGTCTACCCCTATCGGCCTTTGGAAAAGTGGCTTCAGAATGAGGATACACTCTGTCCATCAGTGGGGACGTTATATGGCTAAGCTGGGAGCAAGATTTGGAGCGATTAGTACATCCTTGGCTACTTAAACCCTTTGAGTACTAGTAGAAAAGAGAAGGCAAATATCACTGGTCTTCATCCACGATCACAATGGAACAGAGCGCTCAATAAAACCAAGCAGCCTCCTGATCCTGAAATGTTAAACCTAGTCACATACTGTAAGGTGCATAATTTATCATTTTGACCGTGTCATTTTGGGATCAAGCCTTTCATCTCGTAGCATATTTCCCCTCTGGCCATCTCTTACCAGCTTACACCTATGTCGTATGGTAGTTGTTACAAGACGACCCGTCAGGAACACCGGATTGAATCCATCGACGAGCGAATGGAAAGTTCCAGAGAATTCAACTTCAACGCAGCCTTTCTAGAACTGTCTAGAAGTGAGAACTGTTTACGTTATGTCCCAATTATAGCAGCGACCTGGCAACACTTCGAAGAAGCTGCAATTATCGTTATTCAACTACTGTGTGTTCTAGAAGTTTCTATTAAGGAACGTTCTCGTAATTACTGGACTGTGTACACTAGAGGTTTCTGTTAAATTCTGGAGAGTTCTCGAATAAAAGCCTAGCATATAAAAGGCAGTTCAACAACTATTAACGGAGAGAGACATTGAGAAATGCCCTAATACTTCATCGAGTCCAGACGCTGTTGAGAAGTTATTCCCAGCCACTGACACTGCACACTTGTGATAAATTGCCTTACGCCGTTTCTGCACTGTGTGCAGAGATTGTTATCATCCATCATTCATCGCCTAGCCTTGTCATTATTCGCTCGTGGAACCAGTTCCTACGCTACAGCACGCTACAGGTCTACTACCGTACCATCGTCAACGTGCATGCACTACCAGCCCTTGGACCAGACCAGGCAAATATTAATTAAAGGATTGTGAGTAAGTCTAATTAATTATTGTAAATTTAAGTGAGATAAGGAGATTGTAAATAATCATTAAGTTGTTGAATTTTAATCTCGTTCTTCTGTGATCTTTCGCTGTTATTGGTTTGACTCGCGACCACAAGCCGTAACAGAATTGGTGGCCTAACATCCGGGAACGAAAAATACTAGAAAATTCGAGAAATTCTGTTGTGACTCGTAAGCACCTGTGTTTGCTCAGACTACTTATTTGTTTGTTGAAGGCTTGATACAATTTCAAAATGCCATTCAACTTAGATAAATTTGTGGCTAGTCCCTCAGTCGAGGAACTAGATTCATTAAAGAAGTCTGAGATTGTAAAGGTCGCAAAACATTATGGCATTGAATTTCAGCCTTTAATGCGGAAAGACGAGATTAAAAGATATGTTCTAGAATATCTTGTGGATGAAAGTATCCTACCTAGTACAGTATTGGAAACAGCTATCACTGTGCCAACTGACAACACATTTGAACTGAAAAGGCTTGAAATGGAAATGAATAAGGAGATTAGATTAAAAGAAATGGAAAGAGAAAGGGAAAAAGAGGAAAGAGAAATACAAATGCAAAGGGAAAAAGAGGCAAGAGAACATGAATTTAGGTTGAAGCAACTAGAGTTAGGGTCATAAAAGCCTCAGACCCTAAAATAGGCTTGGATACTGGGGGATTCGATGTTTCTAAGCACGTAAAATTTGTCCCCAAATTTCAGGAGGATAATGTGGAGAAATTCTTTAATCATTTCGAAAAGCTGGGTGAGCAACTAAAATGGCCAAGAGATAAATGGTCCATACTCATCCAGAGTAATTTCACAGGCAAGGCTCAAGAAGTGTATTCCGCTCTGTCAATAGAGGACAGCATGGATTATGATAAGGTTAAAAAGGCCATATTACAAGCCTATGAATTGGTGCCTGAAGCTTATCGCCAAAAATTTAGAAAGTATCGTAAGGCAGATACACAAACATACGTAGAGTTTGCTTATCAAAAAGAAAGGCATTTCGACAGATGGTGTGCTTCCAAAAAGGTCTCCACATTTGACACTTTAAGACAACTGATGCTGGTCGAGGAATTCAAACGGTGTGTGAATGATGACATTAAGACTCACCTTGAGGAAAATAAGGCTGACAACTTGAAGGAAGTTGCAAATTTGGCTGATCAGTATGCACTTACCCATAAATTCAGTAAAGTGGGTCAGACTCAAAACAAGGGTCAGTTTAGTAGGCCAAATAAGAAATATGGCAATAGTAGTGGCACAACAGGTAATAGTGGATCTCAGTCTGGTTCTATCTCTCCAACAAATTCTGGTAAAAAACAACCAGATTCAAGTCGTCAAAAGAACGACCAGGTCAGCTCAAACAAAGCTGCCTTTAAAGACATAAGTTGTGGTTTCTGTCACAAAAAAGGCCACACAATGGCAAATTGCTTCACATTGGCAAAATTAAAGGAGACTGAAACAGCCTCCAATGCCTTAGCCATTGCAGAGAATTCTTCTGAGGTAGTCGTGACTTTACGGCCTAATTCTAAAGACAAAATTAAGGAAGAATACCTTCCATTCGTGTCTGAGGGGTTTATTTCCCTAGATGGGAATTCAGCTCATCCCCCGTCAAAATTAAATTTTGCGTGACACAGGCGCAACTCAGTCGTTGCTTCTTGATGAGTTTTGCCATTATCGGACTCTACTTCCACAGGGGCAAATGTACTAATTCAGGGGGTTGAGTGTGGATTTATTTCTGTCCCTCTCCACAAAATTAATTTGAAGTCAGATTTAGTTTCTGGGTCGGTCATAGTAGGGGTCAGACCTACTCTACCTGTAAAAGGGGTATCTCTGTTGCTAGGCAATGACCTAGCTGGTGGAAAGGTAGTAGCCAATGCAATTTTGACAGATAAACCATGTGATTATAACAACACAGAGCAATTAGAAAAGGAATTTCCAAGTTTATTCCCTGCCTGTGCTGTCACTAGAGCTATGTCACAAAAGCTCGCCGTAGATGATAATCTTAAACATCCACCCTCCAAAAGTGAGGATACAGTTCCCAAAAGTGGAACAAGTAGGGAATCATGTAAGGATGATAATCTTGAACATCCACTCTCTAAAAATGAGGGTATGATTTCTGAAAATAAGGATGATAAACTTAATCATCCACCCTCTAAAATTGAGGAATTAGTTCCTAAAAATGGAATAACACTCCCAAAAGAGGAGTCAGAATCTGGAAAAGACTCCAGTAAAAATATTCATGAAAGTGAAGATTCTTGGTATGATCTCAGCCAATCTTTTATGACTAATCTTAATGATAGTCAGGATTGTGAGTCTCCTGGCCCCACACATAGTGAGGGGGTAGAACAGGAAAAATCAGAAATGTCTGACACACTCCACAGAGACCAGTTGTCAGTCCAACAACAACATGATGAAGAGCTTCAGCCATTAATAGCTGGTGCACTCACTGAGGATGAATCTAAAGACGTCCCAGTCTGCTTTTATTTTAAAAACAATATTTTGATGCGTAAATGGCGACCACCTGATGCACCATTAGATGAAGAGTGGAGAATTTACCATCAGATCGTGGTACCTAGGACCTATAGAAGGGAAATACTGAGTATTGCTCATGAAATGCCATTTGCAGGGCACCTAGGAGTCAATAAGACTTACCACAGAATTCTAAATCACTTTTATTGGCCAAAACTTAAAAGTGATGTGGCCAAATTTTGTAAGACCTGTCACTCATGTCAAATGGTTGGGAAGCCGAATCAGAATATTCCGGCTGCACCCTTAAAGCCAATTCCTGTTTTTGAAGAGCCGTTTAGTAGAGTCATCATTGATTGTGTAGGTCCCCTACCTAAGAGTAGGGCAGGGCATCAGTATATATTAACCATTATGTGTGCTTCTACAAGGTTTCCAGAGGCAATACCTCTGAGGAATATTAAGGCTCGGACAGTCTTACAAGCTTTACTTAAATTTTTCACATTGTTTGGGTTGCCGAAAGAGATCCAATCAGATCAAGGGTCTAATTTTATGTCAACTGTATTCCAGCAGATGTTGTATGAGTTAGGCATAGACCAAATTAAGTCTTCGGCTTATCATCCTGAAAGCCAAGGGGCTTTAGAAAGGTTTCACCAAACATTGAAGAATATGTTAAAGGCATATTGTCATGATAATGAGAGAGATTGGGATGAAGGCATTCCATTTGTAATGTTTGCTGCCAGGGAATCTATACAAGAGTTACTTGGGTTCAGTCCATTTGAACTTGTCTTTGGACACACAGTTCGTGGACCATTGAAATTGTTAAAGGAGAAGTGGTTATCAGATCCAGGTGAAGACATACATCTACTTGATTATGTATCCCGCTTTAAAGATCGTCTTCATGGAGCATGTGAACTTGCTCAGGAAAATCTGAGACACTCTCAGAAGAAAATGAAAGCGTGGTACGACAAGACCACTGTGAAAAGAGAGTTTAATCCTGGTGATAAGGTGCTAGTGTTTTTACTTGTTTCTGGTCAGCCACTCCAAGCTCGCTTTCAAGGACCTTATGTCCTTGAGAGAAAGGTCAGTGACACAGATTACGTCATTTTGACACCTGACAAGCGTAAATCTAAACGAGTATGTCATATTAATATAATGAAGAAATATTATGAAAGAGAAGATTGTGACATTTCTAAGGATGAAAGTGTACATGATGTAAATAGTAACACTAATGATACAGGTGATCAAGTGTGTGTTATCAATGCTGATCATGAACTCAGTAATGATGAGATCAAGGCTAATAATGTTCCTGACATGTGTATTAAGTTACAAAATTCTGATGTGTTGAAAAATCTTGACCAGAAATTAAGTCATCTGGATCACAAAGAAAAGTCAGAAATGAAGTCATTAATCTATGAATATGCATGCTTGTTCTCAGATGATCCTACTAGGACAAATTTGATTGAACATGATGTTGATGTGGGAGATGCCACACCAATCAAGCAGCATCCTTACCGAGTTAACCCTCGAAAACGACAACATCTCAGGGATGAGGTTCGGTACATGTTGGACCATGACATTATAGAACCTAGTAATAGTGAATGGTCTTCCCCTTGTATATTGGTCCCCAAGCCAGACGGTGGGTACAGATTTTGTACTGATTACCGAAAGGTGAATGCAGTCACAAGAACGAATTCCTATCCGATACCCCGTATCGATGATTGCATTGATAGGATTGGGAAAGCTACGTATGTGTCAAAGTTTGACTTACTAAAGGGGTACTGGGAGATACCACTCACTGAGAGGGCTCGGAAAGTCTCGGCATTCGTGACGCCAGATGGGTTATTTCAGTATAAGGTTATGCCGTTTGGTATGAAAAATTCACAGATGACCTTTAAACGCTTAGTAAATAACCTTACGTCAGACTTAGAAAATTGTGAAGTATATATTGATGACCTTATTGTGTACAGCAACTCGTGGGATGAACATATACAACATGTTAAGGCATTATTTGGCAAGCTTGCCAAAGCTAATTTGACTGTCAATTTGGTCAAAAGTGAGGTTGCTTGTGCCCATGTGGTGTACTTAGGGCATGTGGTTGGTCAGGGTAAAGTTAGACCAATTAAGGCCAAAGTTGAGGGCATTGACAAATTCCCTGCCCCAACTGATAAAAGGCAGCTCATGCGCTTCCTAGGCATGGCTGGTTACTACAGACGTTTTTTTTTTTTTTTTTTTGTCCGAATTTCTCTGACATTGCTGCACCACTGACAAAATTGTTAAAGAAAAATGAAAAGTTTGATTGGACAGATGATTGCCAAGCAGCATTTGAATTATTGAAAAAGGCACTAATGAGTTCACCAGTGTTGATTGCTCCAGATTTTGAGAAGCAATTTAAGTTGGCAGTGGATGCCAGTGACAATGGCATAGGAGCAGTTTTGCTTCAAGCTGATGAGCATGGTGTTGATCACCCTGTTTGTTATTATTCTAAGAAATTTGACAAACACCAGAAAAATTATTCAACAATTGAAAAGGAGACATTAGCTTTAATACTTGGTCTTCAACACTTTGATGTTTATTTGGGAACTACTAGTTTCCCTATCACTGTATACACTGATCATAACCCTTTGACATTTTTATCTAAGATGAAGAATAAGAATCAAAGATTGATGAGGTGGAGTTTATTTCTGCAATCGTATAATGTAGATATTAAGCACATTAAAGGGAAAGACAATGTTGTACCAGACTCTTTGTCAAGAATTTGATCTGATGCAGTATGTTGAAAATCTCACTGTAAGTTTTGAAATTTTGTGTTAACTATGGCACAATGTGTATTGATAATGTTACTGTATGCATTTATCATCACCTTGTAAGACAAGTTGTATGTTATGATTATACCTTCCATTGAATATTGGACTACATAATATACATACTGTAGTTATTACTGTAAAGTTATACATTGTAAATATTGTAACTTAAGTTTTGTCCGAGACGTCCAAAACTTTTTCAAGGGGGGGAGTGTTACAAGACGACCCGTCAGGAACACCGGATTGAATCCATCGACGAGCGAATGGAAAGTTCCAGAGAATTCAACTTCAACGCAGCCTTTCTAGAACTGTCTAGAAGTGAGAACTGTTTACGTTATGTCCCAATTATAGCAGCGACCTGGCAACACTTCGAAGAAGCTGCAATTATCGTTATTCAACTACTGTGTGTTCTAGAAGTTTCTATTAAGGAACGTTCTCGTAATTACTGGACTGTGTACACTAGAAGTTTCTGTTAAATTCTGGAGAGTTCTCGAATAAAAGCCTAGCATATAAAAGGCAGTTCAACAACTATTAACGGAGAGAGACATTGAGAAATGCCCTAATACTTCATCGAGTCCAGACGCTGTTGAGAAGTTATTCCCAGCCACTGACACTGCACACTTGTGATAAATTGCCTTACGCCGTTTCTGCACTGTGTACAGAGATTGTTATCATCCATCATTCATCGCCTAGCCTTGTCATTATTCGCTCGTGGAACCAGTTCCTACGCTACAGCACGCTACAGGTCTACTACCGTACCATCGTCAACGTGCATGCACTACCAGCCCTTGGACCAGACCAGGCAAATATTAATTAAAGGATTGTGAGTAAGTCTAATTAATTATTGTAAATTTAAGTGAGATAAGGAGATTGTAAATAATCATTAAGTTGTTGAATTTTAATCTCGTTCTTCTGTGATCTTTCGCTGTTATTGGTTTGACTCGCGACCACAAGCCGTAACAGTAGTAAGTATGTACAGCGCATCACTGACTATCTGGGATGGTTTCTGAAGGGCTTCTGTACGGAGCATCATTAAAACTCCAGGAGCTTCACCATACTACTAATTAACTATCCGGCACAGACCATGGATATTGCCGGGAGGATTCGTGCAGAACCCTAGACCCCCACCCCTTCCCCACACAGAAACACTGGATAGGGACTGCATATTCCTATCAACAACAAAATGAAAAACAAAGAAAATAAAGCATTAAACACCACGTGCGGAAATGATATAAACCCTGATTGCTTCAAGCTCACAGGCCACAAACGTAGTAACTTCATTTGCTGATATCTCGAAAACTGCATATCGGAACTAAATTAAAATTCACCACAGTACTTAGACTAACTTATCCTTCAAAATAGCAGTTTGCTTAAATCCTTCCTTCAAAACAGCTTCCACGGTATGTGGATTTCTATGATAAAATTGATAAGGTTCCGTAGAGTTTGGTCTAGGTGGAAAAAAAAAAAAAAACTCGAGGTATCCTAATTCTGCGAAACGTTTCCCTTTGAAGATGATGACATCTAAGATAAGAGAGCCACTTAAGCTGTAAACTTGAAGTTCCCGTATATAATGTATTGACAGGTGCCTTGAAATGGTTCAGTTTAGATGTAGTTCCTTCAAAAACATTATAGCTTGTCCGTATCAAAACCACGTACGAATTTTCCTAGATAGAGGTAGGATGTGGTTTTCAATGAGATGAAAAATAGTGTCTGTCATTACTGGTAAAACTTCTGAACCGACGGTGATTCCCATATTTTGAGATTAAAATTAATTGTCAATGAAAGGTACGGTAATACATTAACGTTTAATGACTAATGCAAGAGGTTCTTCAGTGAGGTTTGCGGTGGTATTTTCAGCAAATATGAGTTTAGATTCGCGCCGGATAGCACAGTACTACAGGCCGAGACTGCTTCATCCTGTGCAGCAATTTCTTGTATGTTCCTACTACATCCATTATATAGAAGATTCAGGATGTGATTAGTATACTTTACGTATATTGCTTAATTCTTAGACACTGGAAAGAGGAAATTGTCTAGAAATTCTGATGTTTTTGTGTAGGGTCACCTCAACTAGAGATAATAGGACTCGCAATAAATTTGGAGACTCCAAATTAATTGAATCAACAAATTCTCCGAAACTGATAGAACAGAGAGTGCTCAGAAATATGACTTACTGTATCATCAAGGGGGATGCCTGAATCAGGGAGCTGTGAGAGATGGAGAAACATTGACCAAATCTGTCAGACAATATGTACTTGAGAATAATTTAATTCTTTTCAGGCCGGCAGCCAAATTTGATTGACAGGTGTCTTTGTTCTTATTGTTTGATTTTTGTTGACTTTCCTTCTTAACGATGATCTCCCTCTTTCAAAGCGCAGTAATCCTGTAACAAAAACCATTGTAAAGATGTTGCTTTGAAGATAACTGCGCAGCCGATAAATGTGAAACGTTTTTACCGTTTTTGATCAAAACGACTGTTCACCCACTCTTAAGTTCCACAATTCCATTATTATTCTAATTTCAGCATTAAGAAAGGAATATACCTGTCTGAAAACCAATGGGAGTCTAAACTTTGATGATGACATTTCAAACGTTTCTGGATCGTTCCTGAAATAGCGAACAATGTATCTATGTTCAAAAAGTAATAAAAAAATGCACTGTGCCCTTTTACAGCGCGGCACCTGGCGGCACAAGTTGAAATAAATTTTGCTCTCCTTGACGGCTGGCAATGTAATATCAATAAGGGAAATCATCCTATGAGCTCCCTCAGATGCAGCAGACGACAAGAACAATTGTCTTCATTGCCTAATCCCCCTAAGTTTTAGAGGAATTTCAGGAAACAGACAATGCGAAGCTTAAGTGTCGGCAAAACACCTAGTTTCAAAGGATGAACAAGCATAGGCGTAGGAGACGGGGCTGCAGCCCTCCTAAAAATATTTCTGTAAAAAGAATTCGGGCAGTATATAGGGAATTTTTCTGGACCTGGAAGAATAAATTGCGATAATAAAGTTTTGTTAAATCAGCAATTTAAACTAACGTTCTAAGCATGCCCGACCGCTTGCTTGAAAAAAAAAATAAATAAATAAAAATGATGATTCCTGCCCGAAATCACAATTATATAGCAGATATTTTACACAAGCGGTGTACCATGCTTTTCTCTCATCTGCCGCAGACGTTTTCGTGTTTCAGTGTTTTACGTTACCACCGTTTTCTTGGATACTTCCCAAAATTTTCGCGCGCTCCGGGCGCTTTCAGTGTCATTGATTATTTCTTATCAATAGTGTCTAAAACGTATTCACACTTTTCATGCCCCCCCCCCCCGATTAGGTTGATTGCTCGTGTGCATAGGCTGATGGGTGTGGTTATGGAGCAGCACAGCATTCAAGAATGAAAAGCTGGGGGGGTTCTTTTTCCCTTTTTCTTCTTTTGTCAAAATTATGTTAATGAAATTTGAAATCTTTATTGGATGACAAGGCATCAAGTTCACCTTGTAATTGGCAAACGCACTTTTAGGGAACTGAAGATATCTTGGTGCAGAGTCTGCATGCAACTTTTGTCATGGAAATAAATGATTCCTAATGCAAATTTCCGTGCCCTTGTCACGATTCGCACTATATATCTTACCACAATTTTAATTTAGGGAAATAAAATTACACGAAAGTTTTCTGGCCAAGACACTAATCCGAAAATTAGAGGTATATCTCCATCCCTTGTCAGCAGGGGGTACTGTGAGGTGTAGTTTTAAACGTATAATGGATGTATTTTGATAGTTTTCTATCAAAAGATCTTTCCCAAATTACCAAACTTTTCGTGCGCTTTGTGCACTTTTATCTTCTGTTCTGTTGTTACGGTATATTCTTTAACACCGTCTCAATCACATGCACATTTTTCAATGGTAATGGGTACTACAACAGTTGTAACCCAAAATTTTGGTCAGCTTCGCTCGCAAGTGCCACGGGTTTATACTCCATGCCTCAGTGACATGGAGGAACGGAGCGCTTGTCCCCCATTGAATCACCCCAAAGGCGTTTAACCTTTATCCTTGTAGGAGTGGGATGAGGTGTGTTTTCGACTGAATCATGTTTCTGTTCATCATGTTCTATCACAAATGGTTCTCAAAGTATCAGAGTTTTCGCGCGCTCGGCGCGCTTGAGACCTAACCCCAATGTTGTCCTTATTATCACTACCTTGTGAAAACTGTCAGAGGAATCCCAGAGAATTTACTGGGAGCCACGTGACATGCCCGATTTCAACTTGCTCTCCTGTATACTGGGGTGGTTTTCAAACAAACTACCAAAACTAAATAAATTCAAAGAGGAAAAGCTCTTAACATTCACACTAAACTAATATATTCAAAATACAAATTTAACCATGTGATGCACCACAAAACAATAAGTGTATAAAGAAATACAAAAATATAGAAAAGACAAATCTGGTACAAAAACCTAAAGATAAAACCGAATTTTCTCTCAGTTCATCATTTTAAGTCTTGACCACCATCATACATTCTCTCCAGATACCGTAGGTCTGTTTCAAGGAAAACTAAAGGTAAAAGCGAAACATATTCTCAGTCCATCATTTTAAAATCCTGACCATCATTATGCGTTCCCTATGCCTTCCGGTCGTTCAATTCTTTCCTACGAGTTACTGCGGTTTGATTTCAATTCGATCTGTTCATAGTCCATTCAGTTCGTCAATTCCTTTAATTCCTCCAATTCATTATTTTAACTTACGGCGCTCATCCCAATATTACTTTATGAGCTGAGTCCATCCACTTTAGTGATGATATGCTAACGGTTTGTACAAACTCTAGATTGTTCAAGTCACTCAAATATTACGGTAAGTATATACATTACTAAAAGTATGGTGCCTGGCTCGTCCTGTCTCAAACCTCAAGTAAACAGGTGAAGGTGAATTGAGCATTCCACGACGCCCTTGTACTTCACGGAACGTCCACTGCTCTAAACACGTAATATGTTATGCATCACCCAGGCCCAAGGTAGAAAGCCTGAAAATTAGTAATTATAATATAAATGACGATGTTGTAATTATCTAAGGGTGGACGATGAATACTCCGAACACGCCCTCATACAACATACCCATGCGAGTAACAAATTAATTCAGGGATTAACACACACACACATATACACATAAATACACAAATTTGACTGCCACGCCCAACACACTCCTTGCCCGCTATAAAGTTTTTAATTTACCTGAGTCTTAGACATAGAATGACATATAATTTCTTTTGCTTTTCCGCAGTCACAATTTGATGTCAAATGAATAAAGTTCAAATTGCAATAAATATAATGCATCAAACACAAAGGGTTTCAGTGACGAGCTCCGCTCGTATAACCATAACCCATCGTAACAATACACGTGTTGCATTCCCATATGCCGGGTGCTCGGCGGAATTAACCTAATTGCCCCAAAGCAGGGAAAATTCTAATGAAGCTACTCACACAATTTTGAAATTGGTACTTTAAAATAAACAGAACTTACCATAATCGAACTGTTAGAATGGCTTTCGTTAACAGGCGACAGGCTTGGACCACGTCCGGCTTCTCACGACAGACAAGAAACAGCCCCTCGGCACAATATAAGCCCAAAACTACCCTTCACTACACTTCGACGCCCTTGCTCGATAGTTATAGCCCTAGAAGGTGCTTTGGCAAACGGGGTAACTTTTTCGCTGTAAATTTTTTGCCCGGAACGCTGCGTAACCTGTCCCAAAACTATCTGAAGTTTTCGCAACAGAATCAGCGAATGGAATGAATATTTCCCTATTTTGATGTACAAGAGGAAGACTGCATCGCAGTAACACACGCTTTAAGCCTCTCTTAAATTAGCATACTATTCTTCTTTAGCCACGTCGACATAACAAGCGACATACCTAAGTAAGTGGGACCCGTTTTATACAATTACATTCTTAAGACAGCAGAATACTTTAGCCTACAAGCGCTAGGGGTTAACAGTACGGTAACACTGAATAACCACGCCATTTTACTACAGATTTGATTAAAATTTCCATTTCACTTGTGACAATAACAACTTCCAGAGAAGCACAACAGCAAAAGTTAAAAGCTTTGTACGAATCATCAGGTAGAAGAATCGCCTTGTGATTTGTAGATAGGTTTCTTTGAGGAATTAAATCTGTTTCGATGCAGATGCAAGTTTTGTCATAGAAATGATATCTATGTCATACAAAAATTCAGCGCGCTTGGCGCGCATTCGTCATCGTTTGCACTCCATTTCTTGACCATTATTAACGTATAGTACAGTTCAAACGTTTTTTCAAGGATAGCACCAAATCCATCTAGGGCACCTAAACTTAACAAAAATTTCTCGAAGGGGAGGGAAGTTTGGGCAAACACGTTACCTGCCTCCTCATCCTCCTCATCCCCCTCCCCCCCCCCCCGCAATACAGAAAGTTGTGCTCGTGTGCGAAGAGTGAGAAAAATTTTGGTCACATTTTTCGGGCAAGTCGTTACAGCCCCCCTAAATCAAATTAGGCTCCTACGCCTATGTGAACAAGTGTTGTTTCTCCATCCCTTACAGCTCCCTGCCTGAACCAAGACACTTATACTAAGTGGCCCTGCTAGTTGGTGTGGCGCATCGTTGTTATGTTGTAATTTTCCATTTCTAGAAGGGCAATGTCTCTGCTTTTGTCAAACTTTTTAATTACAATAGTTTTGTTGCTACGCAGTGAGCATAGAGAAGTCGTACTTGAGAGGGTAAATGTCTTCCTCCCTGGCAGATTTTTATTTTTTAAACAGGCTTTCAATTGTTATTTATTAAATAATCATGAAGGTTGCAGCAAGGGGTTGTGTGCGATCGCCAGGTAGATGTTAACAGGGTTGGCGCTGTATAAGTTCAGAATGCCCCCCCCCCCGTCTCCCGGACAGAAATTTAGTAAAAGATCTCTCACACGAATATGAAACCAGTGCACAATGCCTGCTCGGACATCTGGCATTAATTTACTGTCCCCCGGACATATAACCCAGTTTTCCCGTCCGGTGGGACATTATTTCAGGGAAATATGTTACGTTTAAGTACCGTCTGTCCAGTGGCGCCGCCAGGATTTGGTGATGGGGGCAGAACAGATGACGTTGTAATACCTCAGTCCCCTCCCCAAGTCTTCGTAAACTGTACCTTTTTTGTGCGCCCCTGTATACAGCAGTGTGGAATCCTTTTTGTCACTACATGAAGGTGCCTTCCTGGGGGAGGGGGTGTCCCCCTCCCGTTTGAGAAATTTTTGTTTATTTAAGGATGCTTAGATGCAAAATGGTGCTATCTTTAGGATATTTTTGAAACTGATCATATATGGCTGGGAAATATTCATAATTTAGTGAATTCTAATTTTTGGTTAGGTGAAAGAGGAGACTGAGTATGTTTTCTTAGAGAAGGGTGTGTTGTCAAAAAACCTCCTGAAGCCCCCCTTTTGGCTGCTTTAATGCCTTCTATTCGGGGAAAGTTTTTACGTAAAAATACGTGCGTGGAGTCCACAGAAACATTCTTGTACTATTACGAAAATTGTCCTTTCCTTCATTGTGCATTACAAAAGGGTATCTAAGTCTGGCAGACACCGGTATAGTCAGGCGCGGTTCTAGATCGAGACTTTGGGGGGGGGGGGGCTTGAAACGGAAGAATCATAAAATTTTCTCTCAGATATGTAAATCGGCCACGCGCACGCTGAAACCAATGATAATAAAAACAGTACCATAACCAGGGACGGCGCAAGGTTATTTTGATAGGGGACATGGGTTGAGTGATCGCAGTTGTGGGGGATGGGTCTAAGGGGAGGGATGTCCTCTTCCTCTGAGAAATTTTTGCTAATTTAAGGTTGCTAAGATGCAAAATGGTGGGGTCTTTGGGTTATTTTTTTTTTTGACTGATATATATGGCTGGAAAATGTTCATAATTTTGTGAATTCTAATTTTTGGTTGGGGGAAAGAGGGCGGTCCTAGGGGAGACCTAGGGGAGAGGTCTAAAGGAAGGGGTGTTCTCCTCTCCTGTGAGAAATTTTGGTTACTTTCAGGTTGCTTAGATGCAAAACGGTGCGGTCTTCGGGACAGTTTTGACTGATTTATGGCTGGAAAATGTTCATAACTTCGTGAATTCTAATTTTTGGTTGGGTAAAAGAGGGCTGTTCTAGGGAATAGGTCTAAGGGGAGTTGTCCCCATCCCTTTTTGAGAAATTTTGGTTACTTGAAGGTTGCTTAGATGCAAAAATGGTGTTGTCTTTGGGATATTTTTGGGCCCGATCATATGGGTTCAAAACATTCTTAATATTTTTGGTTATGTGAAAGAGGAGCCTTTTTCGTCTAAGGGTATGTATCAACAAACCTCCTGAAGTCCCCTTTTGGACACATTACTGCCTTCTAGTCGGGGAAAGTTTTACGCAAAAATACGTGCGTGGAGTCCACAGAAATATTCTCGAACTATTAAGAAAATTTGCCTTGCTTCATTTGTGCATTATAAAATCGTATCTAAAGACTGGTAGAAACCGGAATATGGCCTCTTGGAAGCTCTGGATTAACTATATGGATCAGATATAGGCCTACCCCGCCCTCCTCTTTTCTTCTCCTTTACGTTTTCTTTTCCTACTTTTTTTCTCTTTTCCTGCAAATTACAGGGAGGATAGGCCTCCCTTTCCCCTGAGTGGCACCGCCCCTGACCATGACATAGATTTAACGTATATACAGGCATATATTTTTTTTTATTCGGAAGAATGTAGCAAACGTTACTGAGAGATACGAGCAACTGGACCTGTTCGCATTAATGGGAATAACGATTCGGCCTGTAGATTTGACTTAAAAGGGCTGCTAGTATAGCGTGACGAGATCAGCGACGAAATGACTCGTTTTGAACTTCCAACAGATGATTAATCCGTTAACTTGATTTACATGTACGCACATACTATCATAGATGTTACTTATGTTACTTATCTGACCCACCTTCCATTGTATGAAATCGTGAACCTAATATGTGATTTCGAGACACAGACGACAGTTTCCCTTGACAAACTAAATCCGCTGGACCAAGATGTGCACAAGTGTATTAGGCAATTTTGTTTTTCTCAGTACACGCAAATATAGCATAACACAACCTCTGAAAATTTTGGGGGGGCTTGAGCGAACTTTGGGGGGGGGGCTTGAGCCCCCAAAGCCCCCACGTAAAACCGCGCCTGGGTATAGTGCCTCCTGGTAGCTCTGGATTAATTATATAAAATGGGGCACTGATATAATAATTATTACCTGACATCCAAATGATACTATAGAGTATGATGCCGAGTACTTGACAACAATCGTATTTTTACCAAGTTTGAACGAAAATCCAGACGAACAGCTTCCAGCGATGGGGAATGGGAGGGAGAGTATAGGTGCAGGAGGTGATATTAGACCTCCCTAATAGGCAAAAGGGGTTAAGGACTGAAAAGTGCGTTTCAGGATTTTTTTTTTTTTTGTCGTAAGTGTGCTAACAATCACCATCTATACCGGTCATGGCTGCGGGCGAAGCGCTAGGTAAAAATTTTTGAAAAATTTATAACGACAAATACGTACTTTCAACCTTCCACATCATGCTACAAATTAGATTGAACGATCCCATAGGCCCCTACAGATGTTGGAGATGTTGGAGATGTTTTCTGTTTTTCGGAAAAGTGGTGTGATCAGAATAGTTGCATGTATTATTACGTTATTATTATAACTCATGAGACTGAGTGAAGACCGTGACGAATGCGCGCGAACGGCCCCGAAATTTTTCATTAAATAAGATAACCATGACAAAACCTGCATTCATGCTCTGCATCGAGACACTTTCAATTCCCCAACAAACCTATTTGCCAATCACAAAGCCAAAATCAGACAAAATCTGACAACTGGAAATGGGGTAATTTATATAAATTCAAAATGACCGCCATTGACAACTTTAAAACCCCATATATCAAAAACGGTTGCTATTATACCACCAAAACGTATCTGAGTGTAGAGGAATGTGGTACCAGAGAATGAAATTCCCTAGTAAAAATGCTTCATGACGTATTTATGACGTCATATGGCCAATTTGACGTTATGTTACGTCACTGCATTTAAAATGGCGACGTGCTTGAAGGGAAATGTTTTTATCCCCCATATATTAATTGTGAGTAGACACCACACGTATGGATATAAAATCACCTTCATTTAAAATGTAATATGACGTCATTATGACATTATCTGGTTGCAATGGCTTCATCTATGTGATGGACAATTTATACAGCTTAATTCTGCGTGGATGGCAATTTGGTTTCCAGCTGTAAAAGATTGGGTTTAACTTCGTGGAAGTATGCTCAAACAGTCAGTGGTAACACCAGTTGGGGGCATGACCCCAGTCGGGAAATCTGCTCCCCACTAACTGAGATTGAGACTATTCAGTTATCGTTGGGAGGAGAGCAGACTGTTATTGCTGAATCATATGCAACTTCAAAGCTTGTAACTATTGAAACAGCTATGGAGGAGGAGGTTTGGAAGATCATTCAAGAATCTCCAACCAAGGAGCTGTTCCCTGCTCCAACAAAGTCTGCACCCATTAATCCCATTCCGACATTGTTGTTAAAAAAGCATTTCAAGAACCGGTCCCTGTTATTACTAAGATAATCAATTTATCACTAGTTTAGGGAGTTTTTCCTGAATCAATGACGTCAGCTCGTGTTTACCCATTCTTCAAGAAGACCAATTTGGATCACTAGGATACGACAGTAAATAACATAAAATTCTTTTGCTCACATGGAAGATCTTGCACGGACAGGCTACAGGATATCTCACTGACATAATAACCCCATATACTCCAGCTAGATCTCTTTTCTCCAAATATGCTAAAAGACTAGTTGAGCCTCGTTTCCATGCCACAGGCTATGGTGGAAATGCCTTTTGCAGGATGGCCTCAGAGTACATAACTCAATACCAGATGATCTAAGGGGCTACAATTCACTGCCAATATTTCAAAACTAAACTTAAGACTTACCTCTTCAATAGCGCTTTTGAAGTGTGAACGATTTAAGCGCTTTATAAATACCGATTGATTTTTATTGTTATATCCATGAAGCTCTTATTATTTGCTTTTTCTTGAAGACTCTCAGGTAAATAATGAGCTGGCTGAAACGATGCTGTCAAAATGTAGATATTTTGAAACATGAGAGGCCCTGTGTGTGCAGTGACCTTCCATAGTACAGTTGGTACCTAGACCGATCTTTGCAGGGTGCTTTCCTTGGGGAGGGTTCAAAGGTGAGTTGGTGTTCCCCTTCCCTGGGAGATTTTGTGTGTGAAAAGTGGCATAGGTGCAGAATGGTGCTATTATTGGCGAATCTTTGACTATGTTTAATATTTCTCAGTTTGTAGTACATATTTCTTATGTGGGGAGGGGTTGCTTTCTCTTGGGGAGGAAATTGTTATTCTAAGAAGATGACAATCCCTTTCCTGTGAGATATTTTTATCTTAGCTTTGCTTAAATGCAAAATGCTGCTCATTGTAGTATCTGTGGTAAAACTTTGAAATGAGATGCTAAAGACTTCTCAAAATTAAGGAGACCTAGCTTATCTGGGGGTGGTGACTGTACGGGTTTTGTGACAAATAAGATTAGAGGTTATCACAACGTTTTCTTCCCTTAAAGTAATTTTGTTTATGTAGGATAGCTTAGGTCCAAAATGGTGTTGTTAATAACAAAACTTCAACTGATGGGATATTTACTGTTTTTTGTAATTTAGTTAATGATGCTCATCTGATGGACTTGGTCAACATTTAAAGTTGTAACCCCTCCTTTTCATAAATTTTTATCATGTCAGTTAGGTTAGAAAAATTATGGTCCTATACATGTATAGGGATTCGTATTATATACAGACTGTTTCTTGGCCGGACGGAGTCCAGTGGAACTGATTGCTGTCTTTTGGAAGGGGTGAAACATCTTCACTTCACGGAAAATAAAAAGAAATTCCCTCCCTGCCCCCTTTGCCCTCCACCGTACAAAACTATAACACAATACAATTACGCATAATGAAACAGCCGCGAGGCCTATAACTAGGCTGGACTCAGCATAAGTAAATCTCAAGAATGTCCTTTGTCATCGTAGCAATTCCCGTTTCCCCACCGCCAACCTGCATGAATACCCCAGGCTATAACTATACAGCAACTAGGCCTGGGCAACTTAAAGAATCTCCTCACAGTCCCTGAAAACCTACATATTTCAGTGGTAAAAAGGACCGATTTTTGTCTTCATTCTAAACTTTACATGAGACATTACGTAATGAAACCATTTACACACATAGTGCTTGTCCTTTTGTAGTGTATAGCAACTTAGTTATCCATGCAGTGGCGAGTGGTGACCTTATCACCTCAGTCTGAAGGTTTAGATTAGAATTTCTTTTAAGTGCAGGTCACACTAGAACGATTTCGGATAGGATTATACGGTCCGATTTTTGTGAGTTTTAGTTAAAGTCTTCTCCATCCCTGGTCGGAAAGAGCCAAACATTCGCCAACCTGTGTAAATATATGATTTGCATCAGAGGACTACGACAATGAAATGTAAAGTAATTATTTCTTGACGTCACATCGGCAGACAGCAATTATCGGACACGCGTGCAAAAATCGGATTGATTTTCGAACAAATACCACTCTGATGAGCGGTATAAATTATATAATGGTAGCAGAACAGTTTATCGTATGACAAACTAGGATCAGTTATCGATATAGTGTGACCATCCTTAGAACAAAGTCTGAATAAAAAACTGTTGGTCCGATTTAAAAAAAAATCGGATCGGATTTCGGATTGAAAATCGCTGTAGTGTGACCCTCCCTTTACTTCCATTCATCATCCTTCTGTCTATTCTTCTACCCAGTGCAGAATGCATACGCCTGCATTTACTAAGGACGCACGTATCTCGTGAACACATGCGTCAGTACTTTACTGCTCATTCTGTGGTACCATATCATTTGTTTATATGTCGACCCTAGATCCCGCGAGGTCTGTGTTTCGAAGAAGCATGCGCAGTACAATTTTCATGAGCTAGATATGAATAATTCGGGTCTCTTCCAATGCCATATTCCCAGCCTACGAAAAAAAAAATGCGTGCCGGACTTGTGATACTCCAGTACATTTTTCTGTACTTTGATTTCAAATTTAAACTCAAGCCTTTGTACTTGTAGTCATATTCAGGATTTGATACTCCCGAGATTTGTACTCATGGGTACAGAATCGCGTAATTAGGAAAAGGTACAAAAGCAAAATATGAACCTTTTGTCGCACAATTAGTTTCTAAGCTATGATCCACTAGGAACACTAGAGAAACTCATTGTAATAATCTCTTCCTGAATATGGATACTTTGGCATCCATACATATGTTGCCATAGTGGGTTGTCATGTACTACAGGGTACGGTATGAAAATGCACCTTGGGGTGTGAAGTAAGACTGGCATCTGGGTGGATTTCGTTATTAAAAGTAGTTTTGAGACCGCCATGGTGTGTGTGGAGAACATTACTCCCCTATTCCAGGACGAAAACCCCCCTTTCATGGGTTCTCAATTATTTTTGTCGGCGGGTCAGATTGTTTACCGGGAAACTCTCACTGGCCAAAGAGAGGCCAGCTGTCCACTCGAAAGTGCGGTGCTAGGAGCCCTTCGAACTGCACCAGGTGGGTCCGAGGTATCGCTCCGGTGAAACAACGGGGTAAATCCCCAGAAAATGTTTGGTACACTGCAAAAAGTGCTGGGTCATTCTCGGCGACCTATATGCTGGGTCAGTCCTTATTTGCCCAAAAATGGGTCAATACTTGCAGGTGGATTACGCAATAGCCCCACTTTTACATAAAACCCATGACCACGCAAAATGGGTCATACAAAGACCAAGTTTTTGATTGGGCGATTCATATCACACGACCACTACAACCAGATGGAACCGGTTTGGGCCCAGTGTCTCATACTCATTTGTACATAACGTGTATGATACGCGTAAACCGTTACTGTAGCCTTCACGCGACTAGCTGCATGCTGTAATCCATGCAACGTTCCTGGCATTAACTGGCCGCTGCAAGTGGTCAAACTGTGAAATGGATCCTTACACTCGTGAGATTCTGGAAATGTGGAATCTCCCATGTTTAATAGAAACAGTGCATGTAATATATAGTGCCTTGCATGAGACTCAGCGACAACTTTCATTATTATTAATGAAAGTTTGCTAATAGGCCTAGGCTAGGCTAATGGAAATTTCGTACCCGTAGCCTAATGTTAGGCGTAACGTTAGGCCTAAACAAAGATTTAACATGCCACACCAGATTTTTCTCACCAGTGTCAAATGATAGTGCTCATTCACAGTGCCACTCACCGCACAGCCTAAAGGCGTAGGCCTAGCCTAGCAAATGTTATAGGCTAGCCTAGCCTACTGTTTGTTAAACAGGCTAGGCTTGTAGGTCCTATACATGCAAAAACATTATTACTTTGACCCAGCAAAACTGTCATATTGGATTGACCCATACCATGGGTAGGTGGGTATCTAACCAATACTTGGGTCACTTTTGGGTCACAATACATCTTGGTCATGACAATTATGTATGACCCAAATCTTAGTCAAACTGTTCGTAACCCATTTATGGGTCATCCTGACCCAAATTGGGGTAGGTGGGGATCTAACCAAATTCGTTGGTCGGATTTGGGTCATATTTTGACCCAGCACTTTTTGCAGTGTAATATTAGCCTGAAAGATGTCAATGATCGAATATTCGTGTTGGGGATGCACCGTTTTCAAATTTTGCGGGGGTGTCAAGGCAGAAGAGCTAAAGATTGACCTCATGATAGTGCTGTGTAGGTCACCAAGCTGTTGTGATTTTGTAGGATTTAGACTCTTGAATGACGCGGACAGAAGATTAATTGCCCAACTAAAATTACTTTAAATAATATTCTACAAAGTTCTTTGAAACAAAAAAGACAATTTGATAGTCACAGTGACAGAAAATGTATATTAAAGCATATTGATGAATGGGACACGGACTGTGCATGTATAAAATGTTTTCAACGAATAGTTTACAGAGATTTTGCATACTGAATAATGAAATTATTGTTAAATATCCATACATTATGACATTTGCAAGTATGGGTCCTGTGAGATAAGTGGACGTGCTAACCTTGTTTGCTCCACTCATGTGCAAAATTAAAGGCTATAAAATGGATGTTGTGGCACTGTCAGTGCCACAATGAACTACGGTAGGACTGCTACCTACACAAAACCTTAAAGGGAAACTTTTTTGCTATATGGTACTGAAACAGAAAAAAGAACATATTTTGCAAAGGTGTTAAATTCATTTGTGAACCTATCCCTATCTTTTGATGATGGAAGTAATTCTGGCTAGAAATTGACAAAAATCCGATCGGATTTCTTCAGAGATGCGGCCGGAACCTGATAAATTTTCATTTTCCTGCCGGATAGTCTTGCCGGACCGGATGTCAGGTGTATCCCTAATTCTCAATGAATCGCACTGAAAAGATGATCACACGTACCACAATTGGACCAATATTTCTGTAATAATGGCAGTATTACCTAGCTGGTTATGCGACTGATTTTTATATTTCAGATGGAAAGTTAACAAGAAAGGGGCGCTGGGGGCCAGAAAAGGGTGATAGCTTAAAACGATGTGTGATGGAGGAAATGAAAAGATCTTTTATTGGAATAGGAAATTATGGGCTATACCCTATTCCCAGTTCTCCCGTCTACGCTGATTTCCAATTTGTCGATTGGATGATTTCTTATCAAACGAAACTAATTAACAAAAAGCAGTGTCGCTTCATGGTTTCGGAATAACTGTAGTCGCCGAAATAACGTCAGCTGTGTCCAGTTTACCAGCTTCCTTTAATGAGATTCATTTTCGGCAAATATGACCTAACATGACAAATTAAAGAAACGCAGTACTGTAATACTTGGTGCACGACTTCTATGATTTCGATGATCGGATTTCTTCTTTTCACAGACCCGAAAATGTAATTTTACTTTGTTACAGAAATGAGTGTACATATAGGCCGATATTACACGTTTGAAGTGCTGCAGTCGAAAAATCCGACCAATTCTCAACCCAATGTTCTAACTGCTGCCATTTTAACCAAGATGGGTGCACCGGCCGGGTGAGATATTCCCACACTAGCCACGTCACTGGTTACAATTTGCTTTTTGAAACAATTGCACCCAAGCCCTGCTATAAGAAGTATGATGGTGAAATAAGTGACAATGAGAGGTACTCCCGAAGCGCTCTGACAAAAGTAGCGTTTTCAGCACAGTTTATTAATGTTTGCTTCATTAGGTAAATCGCAAAAACTTATCCTACTATCTTCGCTGAAATATGCTGAAAAGATGGATTATAATTGCAAAGGCATTTGATTTTTCGACTACCTTTTTTCGTTTTAAATCCCAATGTCTTCGCGGGCCGGATTGGATTGCCTCGCTGGCCTCTATTTAAGAAGTCAGGCTTTATATGTTTCCTGTGTCAAAAATGTCAAAAAATTGCGGTAATGTTTGTTAAAGTTTGCACAATATGTGGCACCAGTTTGAATCTATGGACTCTCATATATTCAAAAATTTCCCAAAAGGGCGAGGAGACCCCTTACCTGGGACGGCGGCTCGAAACATTCTTTAGATCCCCTCTCCCCTCCAACTGAGAACAGCTTCCAACGCATATGGCTCAGGTAACCACATGCAAAGACCTACTTGGATCATTGTAAAAGTGTTAATCTGAGAGCTCCTGGGAGGAATAAACCAAGATAGGAAGGGAGACGACACAATTTTCTCAACAGGCTTGAATCAATATTGGGGTAGTCACTATTTTGTTCCTACTTTGTTGGTAAACATACCCTTTTCTTCAGAATATAAGAACCCCTTAATCCTTCAGTAGACTGCAGTATGCCAACAGCTTACAGATATGGGTGCTCACTTAAATGCCTTATAATTTACCCACTTTGCCCGGACGATGCTGGTATGTATAGGCTACATACAATTGAAATTACGATAAAAGCATGAATTGTGTACAAAGACAATCTGCAGTAGCGTGTTAAGCGGGGGTGGGGGGCTTGCGGGATTGCACATAAACATAAAAAATAAAAGAACAGATGAAAAAAGAACAGGGCAAAAATTGAAGATTTTTATTGCATGGGGGCAGAAGCATACTTTCACCCCACCACAGTGTTTGCCTGCTGGACCCCAGCCACCATGTCCCTACGACTTCGTTTAACACCGTGACATTGAGGCCCGTAGTCAGGAGAGGCACGGGGGCAGTACTGTGCCCATTTGGAATATCGATCCAGCACAATTAATTTTTCCTACCTTTGAACAGTGTTGCTGGAACGGGATGTAAGGCCCCAAGCTTTTATGAGACAGAATTTACAATGATATCAAAAGGTACATGGTTATAGGAGGAGTAGGGAAACGTTAATTCACGAACGAACGATGGACCGTTTGAGGCTAATTGTTTTTCGTAACAAATCTTTCGTTGATTGCGATAACACGTGCGCCCTTTTACATGCTTTTCCATTTCCGATAAGCCATGCACGGTTTCTTAGTTCATTCCCATTCCCACGTTTTATTACTTATATGTTTCTATAGTTGTTTGTTAAATTTGTGTTGTGATAAGTCAAAAAATATTAAATGAAATATGAAATGAAGTGAATGAAATAAAATAAATAAGAGGGGTGGCTGGTAGCTGTTAAGAACTAAAAGGCTTCTGAGGCTATTAAAAAGCTTAATTAATGCGTAGTTCTAAGTCATTGTAGGAATAATTAATTAGTGAAGTAATTCCTGAAGGGAATCAAGCCCTAGCTAGCTCTGCCGATGAAGAGGTCACTATCTTTTTACTACTGAAGACGGGACATCTCTGGTATTATAAATGGGCTTATAGAATCCCTTTGGGGGTTTCGTATACCACGGCTTATCACCGGGAAGAATATAATGACAACACTCCGACCTTCCTTAAGGCTACATGAAGATGCCGATTTATAGTCCGAATGCTCGGTGGATCGAGATCTCATGACTTTAGACCAGGCCCGTAGCCAGACAAGGTACTGAAGGGGGAGAGGTAGCTTCCAGGGGGTAAAAAAAAATCAGAGAGAGAAAAACTTAATGCAATATTAATTTTTGATCTTCTAGGGTGCGAAATCTTTTCCAGGGGGACATCGCCCTCATGCCTTCCCCTTGGCTACCGGCTTGCCGGCTTTAGACATAGTAAACAGGGATGTGATTGAACCAGGGGATTTTTCAATATACAAGGTTCTCACTTTGGCTCCCTTAACTAAAGAGGTAGTTTACACTTTGTTGTACTCGTATAGCATTAACTTGAGTTTTGGCCTCAAATCCTCATTCAACAAATTTTGAATGCTTTATGAGCTCAAAATAATACCTGATGAGCTCAAGTCGTTCCTCAGTATTCGTAGGGACAGAGAATTTGTTTTTGTATGAATAATTTGGCACCCATGCACACATCTGGGATCCACTTATTACTGTATTTTGCTTGATGAACGGTCCTGTCGAAATCATGGTTTTACGCGTACAAAAGTATGGGAACATATAATTACTGCAAAGGTGAATTCTCTGAAGCAATGTCAAAGAACTAACGTTGATGAATGTGTGGTTAGTCTGGGTCCTAAATCTGTTATTTTATCTGAAAATAAACTTTTGCATGAAGTATTAAAGCAGAAACAACGGTTGATGTTAACTGATAGTTTTTATCAACATAGGCGGACTGGCCGTTGTGGTGACGTGGCGATCGCAGCATGGGCCGCTCGGTTCATGGCTGTCTTTGGCCAGATGCTGAGAAAAAAGTAAGACAGGAAAAACGGGAGAAGGGAGGAGGAAGAGAAAGAAAGAGAGAGAAAAGATTAAGGGAGGTGTAAAAAGAAAGAGAGATTGTGAAAGATTGGGAGAGGGAGGAACGCAGGATCGCAATGCAGTGTGCGCAGAAACTGATTGTGCTCTGAGAGCCCATAACTCCCTAAAATAATCTCCTGCCTCATCGGTGGCCCCTATAAAACGTTTGGCCCAATGTTTGGAAATGATCATAGGAACCACGAGATTGAAAAACAATTTTCCGGCTTGCAGGTTTGAGAGTCAGGGCTGGGATTAGAAATGGTGGATAACCTCAACACTAGCCGCTTGGGGCATCTACACGTTCCCCATCCAGTTCTTCATGTCAAAAGACCGCTGCCCCATTCTCATTGACCCTTGTTCAGTGAGACGCCATAGGGACAAATAAGTGAGTAGTAACTTAACATCGTGTCTCCCCCTTCCTCGTCCGGGATAATGACCAGCAGCGGATTTAACAGGCAGCAGTGTCAGCAGCTGCTGACAGGGCCCCCAAAATTTTGGAAAATTGGGCCCCTTGTTGTGTCGAATGGCCTCTGCAGTCCACAGGCGTTTAGGGCCCCTGCCTCAAGCTGTTGATATGGCCCATTTCCTTAATCCGCCACTGATCATGACCAGGTCATGCCAGTTTTTAACATTTCTAAAAGAATCCCAGGCGATCAAATTTTCAGAAGTTTCCCAAGGGAGGGCCCCGTGTATTACCGGAAACACGTTACAAAGTTTCTAACGTCTTTTCGGTTATACGCCGGAAGCGCATCCGCTACAGCATGTAACAAGCCAAGTTTGGTGAAATTGTGTATTGCTGGCTATCTTACATGGAACCAAGACTGGGGGTAAGTAATATTCCAATGTTGATTGAAATTTTCGTGTAAATGACTTTGTGTTGCAGAGAGTAGTCAACTCCGTGTTATCGTGAGAAAGAGTTAGGCTACATCTACCCAGGCCAGGCTCGGCCGTGCCCCCCCCCCCCCCGTGTGGACCACTGTGCCCCCATTTAAAAAATCGATCGGAAATAAAACGTTTCTACCTTTTTCTACCTGCCCCTTGACTCTGAAATTAACTACCGCTTGAAATTCTTTAATGAAAACCCGAACTTTTCCAACTTTTCTAAATGAAAACAAAATTTTTCAATCCTTCTTCAATATAACCCCAGTTTTTTTCGGAGCGCTTTGCGCGCCTTGAATTTCGAGTAGCCTATGTCATCCTTTCAACAAACCATTGCATCCGTCGGGGCTTAGAGTAGCTGGCCCCCAGTCAGGGCGCTTGACCCCCCTGTCTGCAAACCGTAGCACCACCCCTGGCTGAGCCTGCATGCAGGTTTTTCCATGGGCAATGATTTTCCCTCAAAATTTCGGCGCGTTTTGCCCGCAATTCCCACAATCGACGTTGTATCACTTATAAACATTAGCACAGAAAATACAGAGAACTTTTCCAGCACAAACTAGGTGTACACCCAAAGGCATCAATGTGTTTTCATGTAGTAACCTAATACCTTGAGCAGCATTCGCACCATGCCAGTGATGACTTCATGGTTTAAATTTACAGAAACTAATCCAAAAAATACTTTTTGTGTACTTGATGATTGTACATTTGATCCTGTTGCAAGCTCTTCATGCAAAATATCGCTCAAAGTGAAAATACGATAACTGTGAACTGAATTTTGAACTGTGAAGAGTTTGGTGTACTCTCGGTGTCATACGAAGGTCAACTCAAAGGACCGACTGCAGTGGCCAATTAGTGGTTAGAGCATCCGACTTGCAGCCGGAAGGTCTAGGGTTCAAATCCTGGCCGGGTCATACCAAAGACTTTAAAAATGGAACCTACTGCCTTTGTGCTTGGTGCTCAGCATAAGTAATGGAGTAGGGAAAACAAGCCAGTGAGCCACAACTGGAAAAAAGGCCGTTGTCGTCTCGACTTGAACCAATCGGTTGGAAACTGGGACGTTAAACCTCATCTAACTAACTAACTCCATACTAGTGTTCCCATCGTATTAATGTCTTAGAGATTTCGGGATTTTCCCTCAGTCTGGATGCGAAGAAAATTGAACTGAACCAAATGAACCAGGGTCTTTTGGTAGCCCATGATCACCTCATCTTCCGAAAAGCACTCAACTCTTCATCTACCCTTGCGGAGCTGAAGAAGCATCATCATGATCATAGCCTTGTTCTGTTCACTTGTAGACTTGCCCCAAGTCTCTCACGTTATTCTTCGTCTCTTTAACCTGTCACTTTTTGCCTGTTCCTTTTCTCACAGTGACTCCATCACATTGTACCGCTATACACTAATCTCAGCCTGCTTCCTACTGTCCCTTGCAACACGCGATAGCGCTAGGCTATAGCACTTGTCTCAAATAGCTCCTGTCGCTCCCACACACACGTAACGTAGCGGTCTGTTCAATCTAGGGGCTTGTGGTGAGAGACTTGTATCTTTTGGTTCTGTTGACGTCATCATTTTAAACTTGTTTATTGTGTTATTTCTCCAAAATTAAGGATGAATACGTTTGAAGAGAATTAACTGTTATCATCCAATCAGCTTGGGTATTGTATGACATTTGCTGGATATTCATTAAGATAAATAATCACATCTAGCTATGAATGTTGCAGTTCACTTTGGGAGTTGAGTTGTTTACATATTGAAAAGTCCTCATTGGCTACAGTTCTTGAATATTCATATAGAATACCGCTGGCTAAAAATGTGACGCCCACCTAGACCAAAAGCTACAAGTCTCTCGCGGCAAATCTGCTCGTCGTGTAGCGCAGTGTATAACGACAATACAATGATTCGGTGTATACAAGCGGGAGCGTGAGAAATTCTTGCGGACAAGCCCCGTTCGCTGTGTGTTGTTCGATACGGGTGAGCACGGTGTATAAAATTACAATCATTCGGTGTAGAAAGCGGGGAGTGTGAGAAATTGTTGTTGTGCCTGCAGTGATGTAGTCGGAGAGGCCTGAGAGGAACAGTGAAAGAGGAGAGAACATCGCGAGAGACTTGGGGCAAGTTTAGTTCACTTGTGACACTTCCCGTCTCAGTATGGCAAGAGAAATTCAAAATGCAGTACTGCATATTTAGAATTGCTCAAGAAGGGGTCTACTGCACGTTAGAATAACCTCTTCATGATTGCTTGACTGTCATTCTAAGTTTCTGGAAGTGATTGTTGCACAACTTTTCGCTAGTCAGACGCAACGTCATCTTACCATTATTCTATAGGCCGTTGTAATACTTCCAAATTTTAAAGCGCTATAAAGCTGTAAGAACCATACAAAAGCGATTTTATCTGAGAAGAGTTGTTGAAGAGGGCCCCAGACCCCGCCTTCGCTTTCCCGAATTCGGTGCTCGACGTGATAGGCTTCTCTGGTCACAACTAACGAAGATGCAGCCTCTATGTCAAAAGCTGTTTGTCCCTGGCATTTCTGCCTGTCAACGTCTATGTAACGGCCGCCCATTGCAACATTTTGTTTCAAAGTTAACATGACCGTCATAAATGATCTGCCAGGTGAAATACACGGAGTCCACGGAATTACTTCAAGATGTTATTTTCATCATGTCCCAAAATAGCTGACAACGCTTCGCAGCGTGGATCATTGTCGGAGATCATGGACCCGACCAGGCTCGTTGCTAGGGTAATATATTTGGGGGTGTGGAGGTCCCAAATTCCGACCTGCTGGATGTTTTTTCCAACTGAGTGGAGGCGTTTAAATTGCACTTTGTTATGCGCTCTGCGTTTTGTATACAGCAGTGGGGATCCTTCCTTTGTCACTACATGTGTCGTCCTGGGGGAGGGTCTACGGGAAGGGGGAGTCCCCCTCCCTTTGAGAAATTTTTATAAATTTAAGGCTGCTTAGGTGCAAAACGGTGCTATCTTTGGGATATTTTTGGAGCTGATCGTACATGGCTGGAAAATGTCCATAATTTAGTGAATTCTAATTTTTCCGACTGGCTGGATGTTTTTACTAACTGGAGTAGCGGCGCGTAAATTGCACCTTTTTTATTCACCCTGCGTTTGTATACAGCAGTGGGGGTCCTTCCTTTGTCACTATATAAAGGTGTCATCATGGGGGAGGGGTCTAAGGGAGGGGAGGCGGCGTAGCCCTCCCCTTTGAGAAATTTTTGTTAATTTAAGGTATTTTAATGCAAAATGGTGCTATCTTTGGGATATTTTTGGAGCTGATCGTATTATAACAAAGGTGAGAAGGATTAGCAAGGGCGTTTTCAGAATGCTTTGTAGTCGTAAGTGTATTAACAATCACCATCTATACCAGCGATTCTCAAACGCGGCCCTTAAGGCCACATGCGGCCCCTGAAGCGATTTTAGGTTTGAAAAAAATCATATTTGACAAGAACAAAACTGAGCAAAGGAGGATATTAAATTATTTAATACTCCTTCCAAGTTTGCTCTTTTGAAGGGAGACCAGGTTGCCTACGTAACAGGCTGTGCGATATACGTTCCTTGTACAGTCATATCTAGCCAAGACTAATTTCGTGTGCCTTGTTGACAATCATGTTATGTACACAGTGGCATGTATTTATATAGTGGTGGATTGCGGAGTGGTTGTATATGTAGTGGAAAAGCTTGTAGCAAAGTTATGTCCAGGAAATTTAATTGCTACGTGAGCTAGGTGACTACACACATGAAAAAGTGTCTTGTTTAACATTTGTTGATTGGTTACTGGAATTAAAATTTCTGCAATTTATATGTCGGTACTAACAATGTGTTTGTGACGATTTACATAATGATTTCGCTCTTTCCATAGCTCTGTAAGATGATATACAATAATTCAATCAAAGCTTTTTATCGACTTTTGGGAATGCGCGGCCCTCGAACTCAGCAGACCGCCCACCTCTCTATCTGACCGAGGTTTGAGAATAACTGATCAAGAGCTCGAGCCCTTTCCACATCATGCTACACATTAGACTGAATGCAGTGGTGTACCCAGGTTTTCTCTCAAGAGGGGGGGGGGGATGCAGTATGTTGTGTGACCGCTGGCCTGGGGGAGGGATCTAAGGGGAGGGGGTGAAATTTGTTGAAAAATTAGGTGTCCTTACATGCAATCTGGTGCCATATATGTTACCTTTTGAAGTAAAATTTGTGTTAAAAAATTTACGTATTTTTAGGAACTAAAAAATAGGCATCAAGGAGGGGGGCCATGGCCCAATGGGGTGTCCCCATCCCCTTTGAAAAATGTTGAAAAATTCAGTGTCCTTACATGCATCCTGGTGCCAAATATGCTACCTTTTGAAGTAAATTTGTGTTAAAAAATCTACGTATTTTTAGGAACTTAAAAAAAATCGGAATCAGTAAGGGTGGGCATGGTCGAATGGCCCTCCCCTCTGCGTACGCCACTGATTGAATGATCCCATATTGATGCGAGGCCCCTACAGATGTTTGGAGATGTATGTCTGTTTTTTCGGAAAGTGTTGTGATCAGAATAGTTCCATGTATAATTACCTTTCTAATGGTCACGAGAAGGAGTGCAAACCGTGACGCATGCGCTCGAAGCGCGCCGAAATTTTGTCATTAAATAAGAGTTCCTTGACAACATCTACATTCAGAATCTGCATCGAGACACTTAACAATTGCCCAACAATTAAACCTACATGCCCCTCAAAAAGCCAGTCAAATAGAGCCACGACACTACTCTTTTACGCAAATGTGGGAGGGGGTATTTGATATCATGTCCCCTCCCATCGAAATGTGGGGGGACTTGTCCCCCGTCCCCCCCGGATTGACGCCCATGCATGGGGCTACCACACGGGCAAACACGCATCCATAGTGACCGCCAAAACACAAAGTTAAGCAACAACTAGATCAAAGTAATAGGCGTTTTATAAAGCAAATAATGAAGTTTTTCATGCGTGCGATAGTATGAATAATTTCATTCGTTGAAACTTTAACGTTCTATTCAACTCGGCTTCCCCTAGTTCAATTTTTCAACTCATGAAATTATTCATACTATCACACTCATAGACATTCATTATTTGTATACTGTTATATGGTACGATGTTAGAGTTCCCTTCTAGCGCATATGAGACAGTAACTATACCTGTGGTACATTAACATCGTGTCCCATGGTCCCGGAGTCCTTGTAAATATATGCTGGAGCAACAATTATACATAATGTTTAAGAAACCATGCATAACTGGAACGTTGATTTTGTATGCTCTCTTATGCAGGGGAACTGGGCAGGACAATAAATAATGCAAATAATCCTTCACCTCCTTACATTAAACGAAGCTTTGAACAACACAATTAGTCAAATGTCATCTCATCAAACGGTTCTTTACGTTCAAACGACAATTCGGTACATGTTCATCGTGTTGTAGTGCATTATCGCAGAGAATACCCATGACCTTTCAAATTTACCATACTATCAAATCACAGGAAAATATATGGCCTTTTAGAGCTACCGTAAGGCCAAGAATGCCAGCAGGAGACAGTTCTTTCTACGATGGGCAAGCGGACATTTCACACTGCAGGGGAGACATTACCCTGCAGTGTAGGTTGTCTGAGGAGACACTTTTTACTAAATTTCTGCCGCAGAAACGGGGACATTCTGCACTTTGATAGCGCCAGGTGGGGTAATTGGCCATTAAATCCCTGTCGGGGAAGGCTGGTCTCCCGTAGGATTATTATCAAAAGTTGTATTCACATCTCAAGCATTTGTTATTTGGATCAATAAATCAAAGTTTTTTTCGTCTGCTTTTAGCATGATGTAGCCATTGTAGTTAACAATTTACTTGAAACGAATTTATGTCATTATCTTAATTATCTTGCCAATAGGTCACAAAATATTAATATCAGACCATCTGATAGCATATCAGATGTCATGTCTTAGCACATTAATGCACCACAAGGTACCGTTCCAGCAAAATTATCATTCACTTCGTACACATCGGATACAAGGTCAAATAATGAAAACTGTTCTTTTGTCAAGTTTGATGAAGATTATACTGCTTTTCTTGGTCTGATAAAAAATAAAGATGATACGAAACACTTGGGGAGGATAAAATTATTTTGTAAACTACCGTTAGCAAAACAGTTAGGAACTAATGGGGGCTGTTACATCACACCAAACATATTTAGGAATATCCGTGTTTCCAGTTGCAATTGGTGATTGCACTTTCATTGACTTTTCCTCAAACAATAGCTTTACCCTGGTTGCTCGATTATGAGTTGTGCAGTTAGGTGTGTTCCAAAATTAGCTACAAAGCAGTATGGTTGTGTTAATATGGCCTTGAGTAATTTAAACTCAGTGAAGGCAACTTTAGTCTGGAAAGTGTGCTAGACAGGTATTTTTATACTGGAAAGGAGTGAGAAGTAACGGTGTAAAAAAATCAAACAGTTTGGGGAAGAGAGTAGGGCCTGTAACTCAGACAAAAGAACTGGTTGTTGTTTTTGAGAGGCAAAGGGTGTTCCATATCAAGTAACAAACCGAGACAGTTGGAAATAGATATAGGTCGTAATATACAAATTGGTTTTCTGGCATGAGCACATGATATAGATGTAGACTTAGAGAAGAACTATACTTAAAGAACGGCTGGAGGGATGTGTTGTCTACGTACGATGAACAATTTTAATGTTTAATAAAATATATTCTGTAATGTTTGGTAACTCTATTATTGCTGCGGTTTGCCATTCAATTGTAGTATCACGGAGAGTGGAATGAGTGAATGGAAGACAAACACCGTAGTGAAGTCATTATTAGACTGGAAAGTCATGCGATCGATGGAAGTCAGCCAAAGTTGGCAGCGTCCTATCAACGAAACTTAAATACCAAACTAAAGAAGATCATGCAAGTACCTTTTTCTAATTTTTCATGTTATTGTTTTTACTAGGATTGTTTTGTAAATTTGTTGCAACTTTACAATAATTCTGTTTTTACATTTTCTCTTGCATGTGTATTTAATTAAGCTTATCTTATCGTATCTTAAAAACGGTTCTTCAACTTTGAATACAAACAAAATATTTACTGACGTGGTTTAAATAAAGGTAATTGCAAGGTTTGAATGCTATAAAAGGAAGCCAACATAGACGTCATGTACGTTTAAGTGTAAAAGACTTACAAAAAGCATCTGTCTTCATGCCCTTTCCAAAGGGCTGGACATTTCTGAGTCAGTAGAAGAAATGCTTGGTTAGGAGACGAGTCAGCAACAATCACAGCACAGACATTTGCCAAGAAGCAAACAACGAGGATTCCTGAAAGCAATTTGGTTGACATGATTTTCTTTGCTGCAAAATCTTGTTTTGGTGATACTTGTACAGTCTTTTCAGCTCTGGAAACTTTTGATGCATACACACGGCGTTATTGTGAAGATAGGTTTCCTATACCCTGCCTTTTATGCATTTTTATCCACAACCCACCACAGCTTATAGTTTCTTAGTTCATATGGTAATTTCATACTGCTCGCGCAGTCTCAGATAGAGAATACTATACTACACTGCAGTTAAAATGGTTGGAGCAGGGAGCTGTGAGAGATGGAGAAACATCGACCAAATCTGTCAGACAATATGTACTTGAGAATAATTTAATCCTTTTCAGGCAGCCAAATTTGATTGACAGGTGTCTTTGTTCTTATTGTTTGATTTTTGTTGACTTTCCTTCTTAATGATGATCTCCCTCTTTCAAAGCGCAGTAATCCTGTGACAAAGACCATTGTGAGGATGTTACTTTGAAGATAACTGCCCAGCCGATAAATGTGAAACGTTTTCACCGTTTTTGATCAAAACGACTGTTCGCCCACTCTTAAATTCCACAATTCCATTATTATTCTAATTTCAGCATTAAGAAAGGAATATACCTGTCTGAAAACCAATGGGAGTCTACATTTTGATGATGACATTTCAAATATTTCCGGCTCGTTCCTGAAATAGCGAACAATTTATCTATGTTCAAAAAGTAATAAAAAGATGCACTTTACCATTTTACAAGGCGGCACCTGGCGGCACAAGTTGAAATAAATTTTGCTCTCCTTGACGGCTGGCAATGTAATATCAACGGGGGAAATCATCCTATGAGCTCTCTCAGATGCAGCAGACGACAAGAACAATTGTCTTCACTGCCTAATCCACCTAAGTTTTAGAGGAATTTCAGGAAACAGACAATGCGAAGCTTAAGTGTCGGCAAAACACCTAGTTTCAAAGGATGAATAAGTGTTGTTTCTCCATCCCTTACAGCTCCCTGGTTGGAGTCACTTGATTGGTTGAATGCTTGTAATGATGGCCTCATAGAGCCTTTGAAATTTTAGACAACGTAAGATTATGTCATACAGATTGCGCAACCTCAGTTGGCAAAGAGTTCATGGCATGCACCTCCGTCTACAACTGGAAATAACTGGAGCTGCCTGATGGGCTGATTTGGTGGACATGTTGGAAGAATGTTCAGATTGCCACATAACAAAGAAAAGGTAAAAATAGGTCTTCATAAGTTTGACATGCCTGTCTGCCCATACAACCCAATTTAACCTTGTTCTCATTTACACTTAACAGTAAGACATCTTTCACAAAGTTTCTCGATAAATCTACAACTTTCAAAACATATTTAAAGACCCTAAAGCCACAAAAACTAGAGCTAGATCTATAACGTTTAAAGGTAAATATTTGACAAGAGCTACACATGCAGAGTAAAAGAGACTTAGCAAAATTTGAAGAAGTTACAACAACTAACCAGGGCCCTGTTCACACCAAGTAACGCTCAGTCTTACGTTTGATTTGTCATGCAAAAGTTACCTGTTACGAAACAGGGCCAACTTTCCTTCACAAAAAAGACAAGGAAGGGGAGGACATTTACACTTAACAGTAAGACATCTTTCACAAAGTTTCTCGATAAATCTACAACTTTCAAAACATATTTAAAGACCCTAAAGCCACAAAAACTAGAGCTAGATCTATAACGTTTAAAGGTAAATATTTGACAAGAGCTACACATGCAGAGTAAAAGAGACTTAGCAAAATTTGAAGAAGTTACAACAACTAACCAGGGCCCTGTTCACACCAAGTAACGCTCAGTCTTACGTTTGATTTGTCATGCAAAAGTTACCTGTTACGAAACAGGGCCAACTTTCCTTCACAAAAAAGACAAGGAAGGGGAGGACGTAAGTTTAGTTTTTCTCGGGACCGGGGAATGTTTAGTAAGCCATTGATGAGAGCGGGTGGCATGCTTAACTTCGGCAACTATGCTACTGCAATCACAGCCAAGTTTGAGCATTTCAACTTTAAACTAGACACTTCTTTAAAAGAGGGCTTCAACTCTCTTAACATTTAATAGAACTTGCAATAAAAATCTGCATGGGTATTTTGTTTACACATTTAGTCAGCACTGAGTTGGAACGTCAAAAGGGAAGTGGAACCGTGTAAATTGTTGGCCCCGTCATTGTGGAGGGACCCGTTGGTTATGAGAAGGTTTAAAAAATTCAACTAATGACGACAGACAAGACAAGGCCCTTGTAAAAGTATCCCTGGACGTACCGTACCTGAATCTCTCGAAAGTACACTGGCAAAAGAGATACCAAGCACCTGTCGTCAGATGAATTGTTTTAACTATATTTACTAAACACATGGGACTCATGTGAATCTACAAACATTTTAGAGCATATAGGGGTCGGAAGTTGTAATGGTTTTAGTTTCTTTGAATTAATTGAAAACTGAAAAATGTTACTGCGGAAAGCCTTTCTTCAAGTTCAAACAAAAATAAAAAAAATAAAAAAAAAATAAAAAACAGAGAAAGAAAAACCTGCGAGTTACTCCAATAAAAAGGAAGGTATACAGGCTTTTGTTATTAAAGTAGCTTTGCTGCCACTGAACATTAAATTCGTGTGTTTCATCGTTTTGGTACCTTCTGTTTACAGTCCGATCCGTTATGTATAAAATTAGTATTACATGCACTGTAAAAAATGTGCATAGGTGCACGGAAAAGTTTGTTCACCTGTGATATATTTCCATCTGTATAAATAAATCGTTGTTTTTCCATCGGTTGTATATAAACAGAATTTTCTATCACCGTAGAGCGTTTTGATGTAAAGAAACACGTTTTGCTGTTTTTCTACATAGTTTATGGCTCGTACATGTTCACTCTGAACAGCTAAGAAGACAAGATTCATATTTCGATAAGAAAATCTCTTCTAGAAGTAACATGGCATTAATTACAACTTTTCTTCTTAAAGGCTCAATTTCTAAGTACGAAGTCTCAAAACAAACTTTTAGATGCAACTCTAGATGTCTGGAAATTGCCTTTTCAACCAATTTGGGAGGTATTTAAACGCTACGCACCAACGGATGGCGACCCTCCAAGAAGCATACCAAGAGGGTGAACAAACAGATTAAGGTCCGCATGGGGTACCAGTATCCGGCTGCTGCATGGCACCTGCCATGTCACACTTAATAACACTTAATAACACTTACTAATGAGAATTTCTGAACCATTTGATCACGTTTAAGCTTTCTGTGCCCAAGCAACCTTTCAAAGGCAACATTCTTTAAAGGGTATTTAGACAGCACCCGCTCCTTTTGTAACAGCCAAAGTAAAATAGAAAAAGGCACGAAAAAGTGAAAAAACATAAACAGTTTAAAGTCTTGCCAAAAATATCACCATTTTGCACCTTAGCCATCTTATATACACAAAAATTTCTCACAAAGATTAGATGCGGCACCTCGGCCCTTAGACACATCCCCCTACACAAGACACAAGACCCAATACAATTTCTAAACAAGTAATCATTCCAAAGCTTTGCTTAAGACAGCACCCATTTGCACCTAAGTCACCTCACATACATGTCACTTCCGTCTTATCTCAAGGCGGCACTGGATGACAAAAAAGGATCTTCCTGGGTGCCAACTATCCTAGCTATGCCACTGGACTCTTGCATGAACTGCCCCTGGGGATTTCGCCCAGGCTACTGCCTGGGGGCTAACTTTGTGAGAGAGAAGTTTGCTCCTGCAAGCGTCAAATGTATGATGTCCCGATTGTGGAGGTGTTCTGAGGACATTTTTGGATTTAGACCCTCTAAAATGTTATTTTCTGCCTGTCATGGCAATTAAGGATAAATACACGATAATTTGGTATAGGCAAATTAGTAAGCTAATGAATCAATACCGCTAAAGACGTCAAGACACGGGAGGTGTGGGAGAAAATGTTTTGAAATCAAACACTGTTAAGTGCATTTACCTAACATTTGGCAATCGAAATAAGTTGTAAGTACGCAAAGAATAGTTTTGTATGGAACAGAAATATTATGCAGTGCTACTTCTACTGCACATTAGGCTATCCAACAAGTACAACAGGCAAAATTGCCGAGAAATGGGAATCGAGTGAAGGCTTTTACCCAAAAACATTTTGAAAGTAAGCACTGTTAGACTTAATTTCCTGGAATCTTGCTTTCCTGTTAATTGTTAGGGGAACCAGGTGGGAAGTAACAGGGGTAGATTTTAATCCAACCCTGAAGAAAATAGGAGTAACCTTTATTTTCGATCCCAGTAACTACATATTGGCCTAGTCACTAAACTTTATTCTACTGCCTAGATCTTACATGCCTAAACCTAGGTAGGCATTCACCTCGAAAGAGATATATTTCAGGTACCGCATTTTACCAGTTGGAGTTTATTTTAATGTGACCTAAAATGACCTTGAGAGAATTCAGCTAAAACCATATCTTTACAAATTGTGTCAATATGCCCCGTCTTCTCTGAGTATACAAGGAAACCTTTTATGCTTTTTAATGCAGTTTGATAACTAAGTTACAGGGGAACAGGCTAGCAATTTCCTGGCATCTGACAATCAAGCTATGTATAAATTAACTTTGTATTGCATCTTTGAGATCGCCTTGTAAAAGAGTGGCGAAAAAGGATTCGCTATTGCTAAATATGGCCTAACAAAACCAGGGTATGCATGCTGAATTGACTACACCAAAATAAAAGAAAATGATTCAAAAAGACCCATGACATTCTTCGTCTGCCTCATATTGGGTGACTATGTTTCATTCCCTTAAAGATCTTTATAAAATTTCTGCAAAATCGTTTACTCTCTTTAATTTCCAAACTGTTAACGCTGAATACATCTATGAAACTTTTCAAAATGGGAAAGAAAGTGTAGAAAATGGTCCTTGGTTCATTTAGCACAATCTGTATTGTACGACAATAGTGATAGTATGTAGAGTCTTTATCATGCGTTTATTTCATTTTAATAAAATCTTTGTATATTAAGGCTGGTCTATTCCTACTTTTAAATAGAGAAATGTGTGTTTGATGCCCACATGACAACATCGTAATTTAGTTTAAACCTACCTTCAAAAGTAACTCAATTCTAAGAATCTGGAAAGCTACCCACAGGCCTGTTCTAGCTTTGGTTCTTAAGATGCAGAGAGCTGTTGCGCTTAACCCAGGCAAAGAAGATCGATTGTTTCTTGTTGAGCCACCACAAGCGGGTACAACAGTATAATGACTTTAAGTGTAATATGGAAAGACCTCTCATAGTCGATGCCCGTCTTATGTTGGAAGAATCTGTTTCCATCCCTAGTCGCATAATGATATATTGTACAAGTTTTATCAGTTCTTTTTCTGTCAAAATAGTTTTAATACAGTATCATTAAAGTATTTAACACTGGTTTTGTATGTATGAATATAAAAGTTTAAGGTAAGGTGCCACAATATTTTGATCAATAATGAAGATAAACTATATTTAAAGAAAATCATAGAACCTGTAACGCTGTTACATGTTTTCGTCATTATATTGTTCCCTACGTCAATAAATGTGCTCATGGGAGCAGGGTTACGACAGTGCTAAGCCCTTGTTTCCTTTACTTATATACAAAATGCTGCATTCGTCAGTTCGTCCGTCCGTCCTCCCGTCCCTCCGTTCGTTCATGCATGCATGCATAATATATACAAACCAAGATGCAATGGTATAATGAAGATGTATAAACAGGCATTTCCTTCCCTTTGGTCGGCAAAACTTGGCACACCCCATTCAAAAAGCCACTGCGATGCCCCTTTCTACCCGTCTGTTTAACTATTGTTTGTTGCCCTCCATGAGGAGCATTCCTCGAAACTGTCTCGGAATTTCGTGGCCTTTTGGGCGTTATGGATTGTCTTTGTTTCGTTTCTTCTGAAGTTCCATAATAGAAAACGGAGATTGACTAGTTCAGTAACCAGAGATGACAGGTACAATAAAATATCTGAGGTCTCCGATAGGGATTAACTGTTCGAATTTCGTATATTTTGCTTTAGATGAGTGAAGATTCTTCCATGCCTTGTATTTCAAAACATTTGGCGTTTGACCATTAGCGTTTTAGTATTCAACAAGTTCATACATTTTATTTTTTCTTACTTAGATTCAGTCGCTCTTTTTTTTCGTTCGTTCGTTCGTTTTTCCGTCCGTCAGTTCGTTCATTATTATTATTACTTTTTTGGAGAAGAAACTGGATCATCAATAAACGCATAATAGACATAAAATATGTCCAAATGCCTCCAAATTGGGAAAACCTATATTAAATGTGTGTGGCTGGCCCATATTTGAGAACCTTCGCTATTGTGGGTAATATCTGGGCTTCAATATCAATATTGAAGAAACTGTTTTACACTGAGTGGGATTCGTGTGCTGTCCGTCGTATGATTATTGGGCCAAACATGTTCCTGTTCATCTTTGTATTGTCTTTTTAGTGCGCCTACTGACCAATGGATTTACAAGGGTTAAACAAAATTTCTCATTTCACTGAATGGAAAGTCCGACTGTGGCAACTTACAAGTCCACGTACCTAGATTATTGAGAGTTGTCATACCTTCACCAAAATCATTCTAGTGTGTCTGTGAAGAATAACCTAGTGCTTCTCTTTCTGTTTCGTCTGAACAAGTGTGGTTGTTGTTTGACATATTATACATGATGTATTTGTCTCATGGAAGTATCTCTAGGGTCCATGGCAGTAAACAATCGTTTATACTATGAAGCATTGATTTGCATTCAACTGTTGGCAGCTAGTTACATTCAAAGCTTTTTTTCATGTTAAGTTCCTTTTTTAGGTAAGGAGGGTACGAATGAGGTTGATTGGGTATCCGACATAAAAAGGTTTAACGCATTAAAGTCTAGTGATCCCCCATTATAGGTTTCCCCACACGTTGCTGTGAGTCAAATGAGATGATCATAATTTTAACTAAGCTAGATAAATAATTGCGCAGCAGCATAAGGGGAGGGGGAAGGGCAGAGATAATTATGCTGTCCCCAGGAGGTCAATTTTTCTTATTTTGAACCGGCCGATTTTCTTGGATTGTCGAACTAAAACCAAAAGTCGTGGATTATCGAGTCAAATGCATAAAACCGGGATATTACAAGATTAATGTGTCATAATATTCTTTAAGGTTAAATTTTAATGCTAGGCTGTTAGCAGTTTTGCTTTGAAAATGTCAAACAACTCCAAAAACTGGACTTTGAGAGGTGTTCCTAAAGTATATCTTACTTCTTTCTCTTTTGTAAGTATAGGCTATATACAAAATGACTGTAATCAACTAAACATAATTTTGGTACAATGTATTGAATGTCTACTTTACGAGTGCTTAGTGAAAAGGAATGTTAAACGGTAACAATTTGTAGTAGTAGTTATCAATATCAATTAAATTTTAGTTGGTTCAGGCAATACATATTTATGTAATCTGTTAAATACAACAAAGGGAATAATCCTATGATTAAGAATACTTTGAAATAAGAAGAAAAGTTTCCTATAATATTATGATTTGTTTACCGACTGTGATTTGTATTGTCACAATTGTTGTATATTTTCGGCCAGTGTAATACACTTTTACGAAGTGCTCCATTACTTGCTTCCCGGCGATATGTTGCAGTAAATTTAAGTCTTTTACGTAACCTCCCCCCCCCCCCCCATCATCCCCGGTTTTACCCACGCATAAACTTGGTATTCCCTTAACAGTTGTTTCAGGAAGAACAATATTTTCATGATGAGCCGATGTCTACAAAACTTCTACGGAAGGCTTATTTATACAAAACCCCAAATGACTATTAAACTAACATCAATAAAAACAGGTTGGCCTCCCCCTTACAGATACCAAATGCAAATGTGTCACAGCATGGGGCTACCACACGGTAGCTCCATGGCTACAGAGACTATGTAACCGCATGTTAGGAATTTCCATAAATTGCAAAACTTTTAAATGTTCTTTTGTATCGACTGGATATACTTAAATATATATTACTCGACGACTAGCAATATTATTCAACTGAATGATATCTTACGGAATCACCATTATGATATAGCAAATGACTAACTCTTATTGTATTAATTTTTTCAGCCACTGTTAAGTCTTATAAAACTGTCATGTCTTTACAGTTTGCTCCATATATTTTTTTTTTTTTTGCAAGGTAGGTAGTCATATTGGAGTGTAAATTCTGTAACAATTGCATTGTTTGTCCGTCAAACACAGTATTATATAAGGATATAAATGTGTTTTAGTACTTAAAATTCTAACGAAAGTCCCAAATAAGGTGCGTCAGTATTTTAATGAGATGATCCAGTCAATTATAAAAAGAACCTTAGATGCTGTATACCTATGTAATTATGTTCTTACTACAATTTATATGTAAGATTTAATTGTAATGCACACATACTCATAGGTTTCATTGTAATTAAAGCATGTTAAAAGCCCAAGAGTGTTATCAAAATTTTTGAGGTCGAAGTCTTCTTTCTACCTATTTAGTCTTCCTATTATATAACTGTAATCTCCTTACACAATTGTTGTTAGTTACTTAATGAGATCTTGGTAAGATAAATCTCAACAACTCTTTATTTTCCATGCTCTTGGTATGAATTGAAGACATGTCATACTGCTGACTGTACAGTGTCGGCGTCGATGTCATGTATTCCAGCAGCCATCTGTTCGTAATTGATTTAAGGCTCTGAAGGGCTGGTTAACAGTAGTGTTGGGTTGAAACCGACATGAAGCTGTAACTTTGTGTTTGTTGAAATGCATATAATAACTTTATAAGGTCAAATACGGAAGCTAAAAAGTGCCATCAAGATAAGAATATCTTTACCACATAAGTTGACAATTATCAGAAAAATGTCTAGATAACGAGATAACATCACGTCAAAAAAACAGAAAAATGATCATTTGCTCAGTTGTGTCATTTAAACAATTCAACATTTTTCTTCAAAATGTTAATTTGTTTACTTTATTCTAAGCGAACAATTGAACAATTTTCTGCAAAATGTTGAAATGACATCTTATCTCATCCTGCCAATTCAACAATTTTCTTCAAAACGTTGCCCTACCACTTAAATGAAACAATAGAGAGGCAACTCAGAATGAATATAAACATTGCATAATTCTAGTCTATGAACACTGATACTGTATTCTCTCTGGAAGGTACAATATTCACCTTTAGGTTTGCATCAGTGAATGTTCCTTCCCTCTTAAATTAACACATTTATATACCATGTATGGAAAGGATTCTCATCCCTGTCTTGAAATATTGTTTTTTCAATTTTTCGGTTTTTGATCTCTGATTCCCTCAGTGACCTTTGACCTCCACTGAAAACAATAGGGTTCTTTCTTTTCATATGGTTAAATTATGTACCAAGTATAAAGATTGTCAATCATTGCTATCTTGAGATGACATGTTTACAAGTAGGTTGCAAGAACTTTGTAGTTTCCTCTTCGATGAACTCAGATAACCTTTGACTTTTACCAAAATCAATAGGGGTTATCTTTTGACTATATGAAATGCATTCATGCTTCCTACCCAGGATATCGTTTTTAAAGGGTTTTCGGTTTTTGCCCTCTGGTGACCTCACATGACTTTTGACCTCCGCCAAAAACAACAGGGATCTTTTTCATACTTTAATATCTCTATATTCCAAGTATGAAAATTATCCAGCACTGTTATCTTGAGATATCGTGTTATCAAGCCAAGCGTCAAAAACACACATACTTACCCACACACAAGTAAGAAAATTATCCATCATTGCTATCTTGAGATATCGTGTTTACAACCCGAGCGTAACAAACACACATACTTACACAGACACACACACACACAATCGCCCGCGTGATTGCATGCATTCCTTTTGTTTTGGGCAAGGAATCGGAAATGAATTAAAGATATGTCAAAACGATAAATGTAGAGTGTAAGTGTCGAAGACATTGTATTCAAGCAATGAACTGTACTTAGTCGATTTGAGATTGTAATGAAAAAATAATGCTATAACTTTGATTTTACTTTCGTGTCTTTCCACTTCATAAGACCATAACGGTCTAAGTAATGTTGAAACCAAGAAAAACTCATCGCGTGCAGTGTGAGTGGTGGACGTGAAGAAACCGAAAACTCAACAAGTAAAAATAGCACCCGAGCTGTTCGTTTGTTATATTAACTTTGAGGATGAAAGCATGACTCACCAAAGGCCACTACCTGTAAAAGTTGTACATTGTTCTTGGAATTTCTGATTGTCATTGTCTGGGACAACCTGCTTAGTTGCAAAGTCACGCAAGTTAAAATCCAAGGTTGAAACTTCGTTTTGATAAAGGTTCTCTAAAGGCTTTTACCATGTTCTCTAAAGAGATCTGTTGCCACAGCTTTCTGCAGTAGATGCTGTGTTTGTATATACGAAAATTCCAGCTTCTCGCCAAATCTGCTTTATTCCAAGCTGGATCTATTCTTCGCTTCTTAAATACAAAAGACAATTCTTCTTTTTCATCATCTGATCTTCATAAAATTACGTAAGAAGAAAATAAATATTTTCAGAAAATCTAAATGCGCTTGCAGAGATACATCTTTACCATCTAGGTCTTAAGCCGCGGTCACACTACAACGAATTCGGATCGGATTCCGATCCGATTTTTGTGAGTTTCTATTAAAATCTTCTCCATTTCGGGTCGGAAAGAACCCAAAATTTGCCAACCTGTGTAATTATATGATTTTTTATCGCAGGACTACGAAAATTAAATTTATACGAATTATTTCGTGACGTCACATCGACAGACAGATTTTATCGGACTACGTGTGTCCGATAAAAGCTGTTTGTCGGTGTGACGTCACGAAAAAATTAGTTAACATTTTATTTCCTAGACCGCTGATGCAAATCATATATTTACACTGGTCGGCAAATTTTGGGGCCTTTCTGACCAGAGATGGAGAAGATTTTAATAAAAACTCACAAAAATCGGATCGGAATCCGATCCAAATTCGTTGTAGTGTGACCGCGGCTTTACAAAGAAGAAGTTATGTTAACGCAATAGTGACTTCGATTTGCCGGATGTCAGGATCCAAATTTAAAGAATTGTTTAGGGGAAGCCAAATTATGATGCAATCTTGAAAATTGGCTTAATAATATGCAAAAGATAAAATAAAATGAACTAACTAATGATACAATTGAAAAAGTGTAGTAAAAGGTTTTTTCCCAAGTCCATAATTAAATAGTGAGTGTGAGGTTTTGCAGCATGCTTGTAATAATTATTATCATAAGGGGAGTTTTACATGATTGTTTCTTATGCTTCGCTACAGCACATGATGGTGTGTATTGCCAGTTTTGCACTGAACTTATAAGAACAATGTCGCACTTTCCAAAAGTACCCCGTGATAAATGGACACCTTTGTTTCGTTTAAATATACGTTTTATCACTTCACATGCACGTATATAAGTACAAACATAACAAGTATGGTAACGGAAACATAGGTACGTGAGGTGAAAGGAAGTGCACAGGTAACCGCACCGAGTTTGAAAATATGCACTCTCGTGACTGCAATTCAAACAGCATAAAATGCATTACTACAGAAACTAACAGAAAAGAGACAGAGATAGGTTAAATACCTAGTCATACGTAGCGCAAATACTTTAAACTTTAAGAGAAACCCTCAATTTACCTATCACATTCTTAGGGCATTGTTTTGGAAGTTTAACTTCATGACCCATGTTCCATTTATCAATTTCCTACAAAAAGTCTTTTTATCTTATTGAGAAAAGTCTAGACACACTAAACACCAGGTGACAAGCATCTATGTAGCATTTAATAGTCAAAATCTCCCACCATTACACGCTTCATTGTTGCACTCCTAAGTGAAAATGACGAAATTTTGAATAGAAAGCAGATAGGCTCAGCTCTATTAGATATTTTGCTGATAAGTTCCATTGTGGTGGACGTGGTGAAAACCAATCTCAGAATTACGGAAACGTTAAGGTGCCGTCAAATTACAAACTTAGTTCCTGCATTATCTTAACATTTTGCAACAAAATGATGAAATGTTCACTTACTATCGTAACATTTTGCAGTTAAATGATGAATTACAAACATAGCATATTTCAATAATTCAACATTTCGCGGAAAACTGATGAGTTACCTACCAGTCGGATCTCAACAATTCAACATTTTGTAGAAAAATTATAAATTACCCATCTATTGAAACTCAACAAATTGACATTTTGCAGAAAATTGATGAATTTTCCCATTTAGAAGATCTCATCAAGTTTACATTTTTGCAACAAAATGATAAATTACTCATTTATCGGAACTCCACAATTTAACAATTTTGCAGAAAAATGATGAATTACACATTTACCAGATCTCAACAATTTATCAATATGCAGAAAAATGATGAATATCTCACTTACAAAATGTCATCAATTCATAATTCTGCAGAAAAATATAGAATTACTCATATACCAAATTTCATCAATTCAACATTTTGCAGAAAAAGGAGATATTAAACAGTTATCAAATCTCAACAAGTTAACAAGTTTCAGCAAATTGACGATTTACACATTTACCAGATGTCAACAATATAACAATCTGCAGAAAAATGATGAGTTACTCATTTACCAGATGTCATCAATTCAACATTTTGGAGAAAAATGATGAATTACCCACTTAGAAAATCTCATCCATTCAACATTGTCCAACAAAATGACAAATTACTTATTTATCGGATCTAAACTATTTAACACTTTGCAGAAAATTGATGAATTACTCACTTATTGAAACTAAGCAAATTGACATTTTGCAGAAAAAATGATGACTTACGGATTTAAAAGGTCTCATCAATCCAACACTTTTCAACAAAATGATAAATTACTCACTCATCGAAAATCAACATTGAAACGTTTTGCAGAAAAATGATGAATTACTCCCTTACGAAATCTCAACAATTTAACAATTTGCGGCAAAATGACAAACTACACATTTTCCAGATTGCAGCAATTTAACATTTTGCAGAAAAATGGTGAATTACTCACTCATACAAAGTATCATCAATTCAACAATTTGCAGAAAAATGACGAATTATGAACTTGTTAGAAATTATTATTTACACATTTTAAATGAGTATAGTAAAGTGCGTTATCTTAAAAAGTAATCAGTTAAACCAATTTTTCTACCCAAATTTTCTCTTTGACTGTATGTTAGCGAACTTCAGGTGTGTGTGTGTGTGTGTGTGTGTGTGTGGTGGGGGGTAACACTTGCAGAAAGCCCACTCAATTCGAATTTGGGATCGGTGCAACGTAATAGTTTTATACAGGGGCTTAACCAGACCATTCAGTCGGGGGGGGGGGGGGAGGTAAAAATTATCCTCCCGATTCATGCTTCAAATTTAAGTTGGAGGTGGCGCTCCCTCCACCCCAAGTGCTTTGGGTCCAGGTCACGACACAAGAAGTTTGTAAGTTAGATAAGATTTAACAACACACCAACACGAACGCGTTATATAGTGTCAACTAGATAAAAAGGTGAAGTTTAAATACGGTTTCAAATACAGCTCAAATACGGTGCAAGTCCTTCACTTTAGTCGCCTCCTACGACAGACGGGAAATACCGTGGGCATATTCTACAACCCCCAGCCGACAGGGGCCACGACACAAGAAGGCCGGGCGAATCCTGAATCTCCGGAGGAGCAACAAAATTGTGGACATTGAAATGAAACATTTGATATTCAAATAGCCTTACCATTATGCGAACAAACAATACGCTATGATCACAATTCAACCACCTTTTTTGTAACAACCTTATTTGGACGGAATGACGATAGCTTTGATGGTGCCGGGGTGGCTTGCGGGTGGGGAGGTGGCGGAATATCCAGGGTCCTTCCTCAAAGGGTCCTTCGAGAAATTTTCTAAGCGGAGCGCTACTGCCAGTTGGCGCGTAGCGTACCAAGAAAAAGGACCCTGGTGGATGTCCAGGGGCCAAACCCATGATTGCTCTGGGGTATTTACGAAGCTGTAGGATTTAAAATGATATATTTTAAGTTCAACTTCAAATGACATTTAATGACATTTGTTGGGCTTTGTAGCCATTCTGGACCATTTCTTGAGAGAATCCCCCAGACGTGATTTGAATTGCAAATAAAATATTTCTCTTATGATGATTTCAAATTTAATACAATGACCGTCAGTCAATTTGCTGAGCGTGGTGGAAGTTGGTGGGGACAGTGAACATCGAGAGGTGTAGCGAAAGTTTTAGAAATAGCCATTTAGTCAAGCTGTCCTATAGGTAGAAATAACGAGTTATAGCCACCTAAATTTTTCCACCCACAGCAGCACAGCAGTACTAATTAGACCAGGGGAGTATCTAGCACTTTATTTTTTCAGGGGAGGGGCAAAATATGTCCCAACACTATCTAACATTTTCAGTATTGAAATCTCGTTTTCTGGAAATTGACTTTACTGTCACAGTTAATAAGTATGTATCTTGTTTGTTGTTTTTACGTGCAGTGGCGTCACCAGACTTTTCATTCGGGGGGGGGGGGGGGGCACAACAGTTCAATGGGGGACCACAACTAAATAGTGGCGGATGCCGCATGTTGTGTGATCGCCGGTCTGAGGGAGGGGTCTAAGGGAGGGGGCATGGCTTTGGAAAATTTATGTAAAATTAGGTGTCCTTACATGCAATCTGGTGCCACATACGCTATCTTTTAAAGTAAAATTTGTGTGAAAAAATTAACAAATTTTTAGGAACTTAAAAAAAACGCATGGATTGAGAAATTCTCGTGAAAGTGAAAAACGTGCATGTGTATTGCCGAATCAATGATCAAATATTCATTCAATTGTGGAATTTTCAATTAACGTGAAATTCCAATGATCCACGAACTAAGTGATCGGAGCCATTCGGGGCTAAAGCGAACATAGAATTTTGTATCATATATTTTTCTATTAAAATGTATCGGAATTCTTTTTTATCGAAAAAATACGAAACAGTCTCATTGAAATTACTGGGACTTAACTTGCACTACAATTTGCAACACAAGCGGCAGGCATTCCCCGGCACGTACGAAACAACACCATTCACTCTTTTAATCAATGAGTCCGGGAGGCGGACGTATTGCCACTACACTTTATCATGGCATATATTACGGTATAGTCACACCTGCTGATCGGAGGCGGCAAGTGTTGTAATTACAGGACCGATGCTATAGACTCCGAAACATCAGTAAACACCGTGTTTTTTGTAAGATGGGGCGATTTCGTCATTCAGAAAAATACAGATTGCTGCCTTTTCTTCTGCTGAGAAGAATCAACTAACTAACTAAGAAGAATCAAATCATATAAAACCTAGTAGTTGAATACTCAGACTACAGAACTTACAGAAGATCAATATTTTTTCAAAATCTCAAATCTCAGTTGGGGGGCACCACGTTTCTAGGGGGCACGTTCCCCTGCCCCCCCCCCTGGTGACGCCACTGTTTACGTGGTATCTTCTAAACTCCTCCAGAAATCAATATTCCGTTTTCCGTAGGAGAAATATTTCCCATCAACTTTCCCTTTCCAGTGGCGCCGTCAGAGTTTGGTGATGGTAAGAGGCGCACGGCAGTGCCGTAATGCCTTTTCAGATCCCCAATTCTGCGTAAGTTGCACTTTTTATATTGTCTTAAGGGGACGGGTACCAATTCCTCAGAGAAATTTTTGTTATGTTAAGGTGCATAGATGCAAAATGGTGTTAACTTTGGGATATATTTAGAACTAATCATTTATGGCTAGAAAATGTCTATAATTGATTGAATTCTACTTTTTACGGTGAAACACGAAATTACCGGCTTGCTGTCTAAGAGAAGGATACTTTGCCAAGAAAACTGAAGTCCCCCCCTCCTCCCAGTGTGGCTACTTTATTGTGGGAAGTTTACGCAAAAAATACCTGTATGGAGTCGACAGAAAAATTCCTGGACTATTACGAAAATTTTCGTTTTCTTCATTGTGCATTGTAAAAGGCATCTATAAGGCTGGCAGATACCTGTGTATGGCCACCTGGAAGCTCTGGATTAGTTTAATAAAATAGAGCAATGATTACCTGACATCCAAATGGTACTATTAAGTATAACGCCAAACATTTTACAACTATCGTATTTTTATTTTGAACGAAAATCCAGACGAACTGCTTTCAGCTTCCAGCAATGGAGTATGGGAGGGGGCCGAGAGTAGGCCTACAGATGCAGGGGGTGATATTAAACCTTTCTGAAAGGTATATAGCAAACTGGGTGAAAGACTAACAAGCGCGTTTCAGAATGTTTCTTCGTCGTAAGTGTATTACCAGTCACCATCTTATCTCGACCGAGTACAAAGAGTGATGAATGCATGCGCATGAGGCGCGCATAAATGTTTCATTCAATAAAGTTTTCATAACAAATCCTGCATTCATTCTCTGCATCGAGATACTTTCAATTACCCAACGAGTCTACATGCCTTTCGAAAGCTAGTCTTTTACCTGGTTATTTGTAAACAGCTTTCAACTTTAACTGCTGTTCTTCTTAGTCCCAAAGTTCCTACGGGAAGAAATTGATGAATCAAAAAACAACACTGAGGTAAGGTTTGTAGCGCGCGGAGCGCGCAAACATTTTATAGGTTGGCAAAGGATTTTCAAAAATTCTGATAGTTTAAGAAGATTTGCGTTAGAAAATGGTTTCAATAGATTCATCACTCGGTCGATAACACACCTCACCATACCCCCTACAGAACTCTATAGCTTGAACGCCTTTTGGATCATTTAAAAATTTCTCCTCTTTTCTCGTCCCTCTTTTTCTTTTCTCTCTTCATTTTTTCTCCCATTTTTTCGCTTTTTTATCTTTAATCATTTTTGAATGGGGGGAGGGGGCATAGCCTGCTGGGCGCCCTGGATACGACACTGATTTACGAGACATCAATTTATATAAGGCTCATACAAAGCACCCCGGACAATTTATCAAGAATTGATAGGGTAGGGCTTGGGATTGCCCAAAATGCCCACGGCAGAAAGACCCCTGTTCTGCAAGTGTTATGCACCCACCTGAAGAGTTCGGATTGCCGCTAACACACAGTCAAAGAGAAAATTTTGGTAGAAAACAGGTTTAATTGATTACCTTTTATGAAAACGCACTTTGCTATACTCCTTTAAAATGTGGAAATAACAATTTCTGACAAGTTCGTAATTTGTCGTTTTTCTGCAAATTGTTGAATTGATGATATTTTGTATGAGTGAGTAATTCACCATTTCTCTGCAAATTGTTAAATTGGTGACACTGGTAAATGTGTAATTTGTCATTTTCCGCAAATTGTGAAACTGTTGAGATTTCGTAAGTGAGTAATTTATCTTTATTTTTGCAAAATGTTTAAATGTTGAGTTCCGTCTATCGAGTAATTTATCATTTTGTTGAAAAAGTTGAATTGATGAGATCATTTAAATGCGTAACTCATCACTTTTCTGCGAAATGTCAATTTGTTTAGATCCGATAAATAAGTAATTTATCATTTTGTTGGAAATTGTTGAATTGGCGAGATCTCCTCAGTGCGGAATTCATCATTTTTCTGCAAAATGTTGAATTGATGATATCTGGTAAGTTAGTAGTTCATCATTTTCCTGCAAATTGTTAAATTGTTGACATTTGGTAAATGTGTAATACGTCATTTTGCTGAAAATTATTAAATTGTTGAGATCTGCTAACTGAGTAATTCATCATTTTTCTGCAATATGTTGCATTGGTGACATTTGGTAAGTGAGAAATTTATCATTCTTCTGCATATTGCTAAATTGTTGAGATCTGGCAAATGTGTAATTCATCATTTTTCTACAAATTGTTGAATTGATAACATCTGGTAAGTGAGGTATTCTTCATTTTTCTGCAAATTGTCAAATTTTGGAATTTTGATAAATGAGTAATTTATCATTTTATTGCAAAATGTAAAAATGATGGGATTTTCTACGTGCAAAATTTATGAATTTTCTGCGAAATGTCAATTTGCTGAGTTTTAATATGTGAGTAATTCCTCATTTTTCTGCAAAATGTTGAATTGTTGAGATCCGACAAGTCGGTAATTCATCAATATTCCGCGAAATAATGAATTGTTGAAATATTCCTAAATTTGTAATTCATCATTTAACTGCAAAATGTTACGATGATAAGTAAACATTTCATCATTTTGTTGCAAAATGTTAAGATAATACAGGCACTAAGTTTGCAATTTGATGGCACCTTAACGTTTCCGTACAGAATACACCGTGTGAACGCTTCTCGGCCTTTGCTCTTTATACGTTTCATTCCAATTGGCTGATATGGACGTTTAGACTTTTTGGTTTCGATGAGAAGAAAACCTATGCATTCATGATGCCTTGTGTGTATGCATTGTGCGTGTGGGTGTGTGTGTGGGTGTGTGTATGGGTGTGTTTGTGACACTTAGCTTGTTAACACGATATCTCATGAAGGGAAACCGACAGTTCTTATATTTAGTACAAGGATGCCTCATGAGAAGGGAAAGAAACCTATTATTTGGTGGAGGTCTAAGGTCATCTGGGGTTACCGGATTTCAAACTTTGAAAGCCTTGCTAACACGATATCTCAAGGTAGGAGACGTGGAGAGATTTCTTACGTAGTACATAAGTGTCCTATGGTGAGAGAAAGTACCCTATTGTTTTTGTGGAGGTCAAAGATCATCTGGGGTCACCAGAAATCAAACTCTGAAACCTTTATTAACACGATATCTCAAGATGAAAAGCGTAGGTAGATTTCATACTTGGTATCTGGATGCCCCATGGTGAGAGGACGAACCAGTTGTTCTTAGTGAAGGTTAAAGGTCATCTACATAACCGGAGGTAAAACTCTAAAAACTTTGTCAACACGGTATCTCAAAGGAAAAAAGTTTAGGTAGCTTTCTTACTTAATATGTGGCTGATCCATGCTGAGAAGAAGAATCCGTATGTTTTTGTAGAGTCAAAGAGTCATCTGGGGTCACAGGGGGTCAAATCTCAAAATCTTTTTTAACACAATTTCTGAAGTTAAGAAACATAAATACTTCCCTTTTTCTATCTATTCAATGATTTTTCCGACACTCGACCCTCGCTGGCTACAGTGCACCGTCTTCACATATAATAGCACCACAGAAGCGTCTTCCTCTAGGAATCTGGAGCCTCCCTGAAAGAAAAAAGGAGTAGAGAAGCCCTTACAAAGGCCTACCAGAGAGCCATCTAGGGGGGAAACCTCGTTGCCCGAAATAATTGCTCGATTTTTTCTAAGCTCTGCCGGAGAAATAGGTACCTTTCGGGGTTCACATACCCCTGCCCCTAGCTCCAGGCCCTAAGCCAGGGGGCAGGGTATGGGGTGAAACCCCGGAAAATATTTTCGCCCCATCTATCTCGTCCCCCTTCAGTACCTTGTCTGGCTACAGGCTCACGCAGTCGTACGATTATGAGTCATTATGTGCGATTTGGTGGGTTCTGGGCACCTTACAGCCATAATCAGGACAATGAGGTTCTCAATATTTTCATCATTCAGCAATTCACGAAAAAAAGCCTCCGCCAAAGAATGGTTGAGAATCCCCCCTCGTCCACTTCTGGTACTGCAAAGCCCTCCGAAATTGTACATTCAAATTGCATTTTGCATTGAAGAAACTAATAAAAAACAAATAATTCTCCTCTTAAGGGGTATCATCGCTTTCCGGTCCCTGGTGGGGTGCCTGGCTACACCTCTGTAACGATGAGCTAAGCTTTTAAGTGCTCTCATATGGCACTGACTGCGCATATCAAAAGACAACAAAAAGTACCATCTTAACGGATTGTGAAGATAAGATTAGACCCTTGATAATCAATTTGGGAGGACAGTGTATTGAAAGAGCAGGGTACATTGCCGTAGGGGTTGCAGAACCCTTAAAAATAGATGTTAGAACTATAATTCAATACAAATTGTCCCCATAATAATGGCGTGGCTCCCAAAGCCTAGCCTATCCCCCAAAAATGTGCTTTTGATAATATTGGGTGCAATTTACCTCCATTGGCAGGCAATCCTTTTGTCCAAATGTAAATGTAAAAGGTATGTTTGTGCAATATTTTCTTTTATAATACGATCAGTTGTACCGACGATTTACATATTTTTGCTCTAAACGAGGACAAATTCTTTAATAGGACCCTGATATTTGCTGTGCGCGCAGAAGAATCTTATTGTTTCAATGTTTCCCATAGTTCCGTCCCATACAGATATGATAGTTCAACCCACCCCCTCCCTCCCCTTACTTATTAACCAATATGCAGCCCATACATTTTTTTTTTTTTGTAAAGGTAGGGAACGATTTCTAACTGGTTTACCACATAGTTCTTTTCTTGCATTTGTGGTACCTACGATACCATAAGCGACTCGCAGTTTTGAAAATTTCAAACTGGACATGATACTACAGTTTTAATTCCCGATAGAGGTCCGCCGACCAGGGAGTTATCTACTTTTGCCCTCAGTGAGTACAGATTCTTTTTTGTTTTCCATAAATTTTTTCGCTGTCCAATTCCACATCAGATTTTCCGTAGCAATAATTAATAGCCACCAGGTATATCAAGTGTATACGTCTTCTGCAGACATTACAGATTTCGTCGGCTTGAACTCTGGACATTTACACTTTGACCATGGTTTCCGAATCCAGCGGTGTAGTGACACATTTTTGTGGTTAACCTGAAGACACTTGGCATCTCCCCCTCAATAGATTTTTAAGGATCGATTTTTATTTCCACGTATGATGTGAATAGAATCGGATTCAGTGGCTAAATTGGTTACCCAAGGATTTTTTAACCATGAAAATCGGTTCAGATTTAGTAAAGTTATGCAAAAAAAAAAAAATAAATAAATAAATAAATAAAGTTCAACAATCTGTCAAATAAAATTCAATAATCTGTCAAATTATTGGTATTTGAGACAAAACCATATCAAATAGGTACTACATGTTCCGAAATTAACGAATAGCGTTCCTATCATTGCAGACGAGCATTATTTCTTGATATTTTCAGCTATGAGGTACACTCCTAGTCTTTGTTCGGGCTGTGAATACCTGGTAGAAATATCAAGGTAAGTTTGTTGTTTGCAGTTTTCTATCGTTAAAAAAACGGCCAAGTCGTGGCGCTATCGGCTAAGTCATAACGCCCAGTTTCAAGGGGCAGATTTTTCTAATGGAGAAGATACTTTGTCATGGAATGGTACAGTATTATGTAGAGGTTTTCTTCAACTCCCTCCCCAATTCTTCGTCATCCTTCCCACAGTCCCAAGCCCACCCCCTTCGCCTTTGCAGGGGCTTCGGGTTGCTGCTGTCCCACGTAGGGGAATTGATCTCCTCCTGCAAAGTCCTGGTGATAGGTGTGGGAGGCAGGAAGTGTTTATCTAGAGGGGGAGTAAGACGAGAACAAGGAATGAGGAAATAATTGGGAAAGTGTGAGATAATGAGGGAGACTACCAAGCTATCATTTATAGGCAGGGGCGTAGCTAAACTATTTTTTCAAGGTGGGGTGCGGGCCCGTGGCATTCAGTTTTGCCTACTTTTAAGACTCATTGTGCTAACTGACGGTGTACAAAGACCGGGCTTATGGAGCATTTCTTAAACTTTTTTGTAAATTGGTCAGAACGTGTGTGTGTGTATATATATATATATATATATATATATATATATATATATATATATATATATATATATATATATATATATATATATATATATATAACGCTAATTCACACCTAAAGGGGAAAAAGTTATATCTGCTTGTACATAGGGCGAAAAAAAGATAATAAAATACAAAAGAAATAAATTCGCCTTAACGTCTAAAAATATAATTAACGATATTTCAATGGGCAGCCATCCGTTCGTGTTAACAGCTAGGTGTCCGCAAATTTGACAACTTTGAAGTAATGGCATCTAGTTTATAAATCTAAGAGGGCGCCCTTGTAAGTTTACGTATTCCTATAGAAAAAGTGTGTGGAAACGTTAAGGCGAAACTTATATTTCACCCGAATTTTTTTTTCCCCTTAAGGTCGACTTTTCAACAACAACTTTCCCCCTAAGTGCCGAATTAGAGAAATATATTATATATATATATATATATATATATATATATATAAGGTCAAAGTACTGCGTAGCACTTATGAAGTAGGTAGGAAAAAAAAAGAAAAAAGGAGTAAATAGTGACAAAAGTTTGTGAAAATTCCACGACGTTTCGGGTTTAAACCCTTCATCAGGTGGCAAAAATGCAACTGATTGTTGACACGGCCAAACGTACAATTTAAAAAATACACAATAAATTTGGGCACGGTAAAACCGGCTTGGAAAACAGACAGTGTTAAGTGGTTACCACAGGTAAAAATGCAGGAATTGCTGAAAAAATGATGAAGAAATGATTAGACGGTTTTCGGCAGCTAGGCGGCCATGATCTAGTCTTTTTCAAGACTCTCGTTCATTTCCGTCCACCACATATCTGGCTGTGAAGCATATGTACCAGTGCGCCCTCTAAATCTACTCTTGAACTCTCAGAACTAGTCTTGTCCATTATGGCAGACGGCTTTTAACTATTTCTTTGTTTTTCAGCGATTTTCCCTCAAAAAATTGAGGGAACCAATCACATCTACTTAAGTGGCGTACACCCACCTGATATATGCATATTCAAATATTCTTCCACGCCCACCCAGGCTCACGACATTTGTCGTAAGTGTGTGTATAACGTTAACGAAGAGTACTACGTACAGTACGAATGGACAACACACTGTGTGTGTATTGTATACATGTTTACGGGCGCCAGTCAAGTCGCCCCCTAGCAATGTCGCCCCTCACAAAGTCGCCCCCTGCAATGTCGCCCCCTAACAAAGTCGCCCCTTGGCCAGCAAGGTCGCCCCTTAGCAAAGTCTCCCTTTACGGGGGCCAGTCAAGTCGCCCCCAGCAAAGTCGCCCCTCACAAAGTCGCCCCCTAACGAAGTCTCCCCCTTGGCCAACAAGGTCGCCCCTTAGCAAAGTCGCCCTTACAAACTCGCCTCCTGACAAAGTCGCCCCCTGACAATGTCGCCCCTCGGCCAAAGTCGCCCTCTTCAAAGTCGCCCCCTTAGTTCAATTAAGTCACCAACGGCAAAATTTCATCAAAAATGATTCAAGTAAATTACTAAAAAAGCAAAAGGATAATCGTTCAGTCTATGTTCATGCACCATTTATGTGCAATATGCCTACTTACGTATGCCTCGGTCATACTACAGTATGTAAGTACGTACGCACAGGGATAGAGAATCGCGTACTATGTTCCTTTACCTATTGTACTTAAGTACGTACGCATTTTGTATGAAACTGATCGACAGCGTGCGAGCGATATAAATATACTTTTCACAGAATTGTCGCCAAATTTACACCTCAAATTGAATGCTAAGTAACAGTTGGTATAAAAGAAGTTAATGTTTTAAGTAATTAAAATTACAGGATTAATTTTCTACACTTCAAAGAAGAAAAAATTGCAAATGAGATGTTGATTTCAAAAACAGTGTGGCTAGGCTATGCGTAAGGCTAAAGCCTGACGTCAAATCAGCAACAAAAGTGCGTTGGCACTTGAGAACAGCTAAAATGAGTACTGTATCTTTGTATCTATTATTAAGAAATTTTGCCAGAACCACTAGTTGAACTGAGGGGCGAATTTGTAGAGGGGCGACTTTGTCAAGGGGCGAGTTTGTAAGGGACGAATTTGTAAGGGGCGAGTTTGTTAAGGGGCGACTTTGTTGGCCGAGGGGGCGACTTTTTCAGGGGGCGACATTGTGAGGGGCGAGTTTGTAAGGGGCGACTTTGATAGGGGGCGACTTGACTGACAACCATGTTTACAAATCAATGTAGCCTATTTTGTACAGCTAGATGCAACATATAAACTGAGCCTGAAGTTACAGTAGGCCGGAATCAGAGAGTAACATGAGTTATGTCGAATTTAAAGCAATTTTATGTTGAAACAAAGCCACTTCGGGCTGTCCCATCGCTGCTGTAAATGTAGCCTTCTCAGTAGGCCACATGGAATTCTTGGGGAACAGCGAGAATAGTCATCCCAGTATGGTAAGCATTTTGAGATCATAGGCCTTGGCTAGGGCCTAGACGCCTAATGTTGGTACAATCACAGGCGTCCTCAGCATATTAGAAATGCATTTAGCCTATATACTCAAACCTACATATACTTACATTACAAGGAGGGACACTTCTCATTCCAGACTTCCAAACAACCGCGATTACCTGGGAAGGCTACCCAGGCTGGCTAGCCATCCATACTCAGTCTCTCTCCCAAAACCATAGGCCCTAATGGAATGTAAGGCAGAGCAGCAGAAGGCAACTTGGCAAGTCTGCTTCATAGATTAATAGATAGCTATAGAATAGGTCTGCAGGAATTCTCATTACTTGGCAATCATAATGCATGTCGGCGCTGTTATTAATTGCGATTGCCTGGAAGCATGAGAAGTGTCCCATCTAATGTTAGTTGGCCTATATATGTAGGCCTATAGGCAAGCCTAGTGTATATCTTTGAATATGTTGCCGCCAAGAGATTTAATGTAAACAATTCAATAAAGTGACTTGCCTAGCCTAAGTAATAGAGATGAATACTGACACTGAGAAGTGCACGGTACCTTTTAGACTTGCAGAAGGTGGCCAGCCAACTCGAAAAAAAAAACTTGCTCGCCTTCAATCCTTAATTACTGTACCCAACGAAGGACACACCCCTTGCTAAAAGCAAAACCCCAATTAAGTGAGACTCACCCTGTTGCCTTTGCACAAACAAAACAGAAACCTTCCCTGGAATGCGGAAACACAGATAACTTATTACATTTGTAACTTTCCGAAACAAAGAATGCACATAAGTTAAAGGACGAAACAACCCCAAACGATTTGAAGCAACTCAAGAGCACTTTCAGTACTCTGTTACAGTAGTAACTTTAAATGTGACAATGGACATGGAGCTACAAGCATGTGTGATATGACAAGGAGGATAGGACGGGAGTCCCTCTTTCGTGCACTTATAGTTTAGAAAAGACATAGGCTACTGTAATACTAAAAGAAATTTTGGTTCAATATTTATGAAATATGAAATCTTCAATCCTCATGAAGGCCTCAATACAAGAAAGACCTACAACTCCTTACTAAATTAGAGCCAAGAATTTTGTAAAAAATGTACAAGGGGTATCAGAAGGTTTGGCATGAATAGAAATAACCTGAGCACATACAAAGGTACCATACTGTATCGCCCTGAGACTTATGGAGCAGTTAGGCCATACTGTAGAATGGATACGGGATTTTATATGGGTGGGGGGGGGGGGGCTAACACCTTGGGGGCTAACACCTTGAGGGCAAAGTTTGCACTTGCTAGCTTCAAATGTAGCGAGTGTGGAACCTATATAGGAGGGGAGGGAGGAATTTTTGGGAAAATTGAAATTTAGACACTTAAATGTTATTTCATGGCATCTAACATTGTAGTACAGCTTTGGGACCTTAAAAAAGTGAAACCAAAGAAGGAGGGGCTGGAGCCAAAAAACTTTCCCCTCTGATTTTGTGGCTCTTGCATGAGCTTGAACAGCAATCTACAGGCAAGAAACGGTTATAGAAAATACTTAAAAGTTCCAGAAGAATTTCGTTGAGGTGTTTTTCTTTAAGAGGGGTCTTTTATCAGAAAAAATGTGCAAACGTTATCATATATCGCTTCAACATGGAAGGTTAGGTCTATATCATGGTTTTAATAAGTTGTCATTTGAAGATGTCATCAGAATTTCTTAGGTTTACAAAAACACTGAAGCCTGATATGGTAATTAGTATTATGTTGAACAGGTCCCGAAGAAGCTTCACTGTAAAGAGATGAGCCAAATAATTGAAAATCTTTTAATTGGTTTTTAGAAACTTAATTCATTTTAAGATCACAGGTTTTGATCATTTACACATGTCAATGTTTTATGTTGTCAACATGATATTTTTTCTTTTTATGGTATTTCAGGGGCTGGCCATGACCACAGCGTTTCAGATTGCAAGAGAAATAACAAAAACACGCCTGTATCTGATCATAACTTTTGAGATTTTCCTAACCTCTGGAAATGTGGTAGTGTGCAATATTTAACAGACTTAAGGCATTTCCAATACACTGCAGACTTGAAGATAGATACCAGTTTCTACTGCTACCAACTGAAATTATGCAGTCATTCATCAAAGCTTTGTCATCTTCTACGACTATTAATGACAGAAAAATCAGAGATCAATCTTGTTTCGTCAGACTCTCCAGACTTTATTTAAAAGTGACCAGTGTACTGTACCTATAGAATTAAGACAACTTTCCAACTTGTTCTAAGTTTGATCCATTGTGTTTAGAGTACAGCTGATATTGCACATGTTCAGATAGTATGTTATGCAAGAGGGTAACATTCTGTCAACATCCTCTTTCGTAAGAGCCATTGACTGTACAAAATATTATTGTGTGTTCTATTGGGTCCTGAACAAGTGTCAGACACCTGACCTTTTACCTCAGGAGTACTAAGAGATCCATTGGAACCATTGCTTTTAGCTTTTGAAGGATCATAAAAAAGAAAGGACTGTGCATCTTCTTTCATTTTGTCACCAAGTTTTGTTTACTTTTGAGCAGTCAAGCTTGGTCTTATTTTGATGGATCCTTTTTCCAGTGCATTTTGGCAATGAATATTCTTCATCCTTATTTGTTGTCAAATATCTAAACAGCTTCCACTGTTTGTATTTTCTCTTTCAACTTTTTTCTTGTTTGTGTGTTTGTTTTGGTAACCAGGGTCTGACGGGGCACAGTCTGCAAAGAGCTCTGTCAAAAATTTAGTGTTTCTTTACTAATAATTAACATGAATTCTAACCAATTAATTGCAAATTGCAAAATTCACATCCATATGATTGTCTAAGCCAAGAATTAATAGGCAGGGAGAAAAAAGTAATTCATACTGCTGTATACATGAATAACTCTGTCTCACAGCATAAACAGAACCCCCCAAGTGAGCCGTCTCAAGGAAACATAGTCTTTGTCCTGACTTAAAAGTTATCAGCCAACATGTTCCCACGTGCACCTTGGAAATATATCTTTTTTCCTACTTGTTATTGTCAATCAGATTGATTTGAATGTCTGTCTGATTTTCATTGGTAGTATAGGGAGAAAATATTTGTAGTTTAGAAATCAAGAACAAAAAATGGGCACAGTCAAGAAAGGCACTTGATCTCTATTCAGAAGAGTTCTTTCTTCATTGTAAAGATGAATGCTTGTTTGTTTTTCAAAAGCTTCACACTTCGCATTACACATAGAAATGGCGGGGCAGTCAGATATGTGGTGTGACAGAAGTAGGTTCCTACCCCCAATAATTCAAGGACAAAAGTCCCTTATTTTATCTCTTAAAAATACAGTCAGTTTCCTTCAAAGGTGCACCATTTGTTGCACCAAATTGCAAATACAACCCTTTAATATTCAAAAATTTTCAAAGGAGAAGGATACACCGCCTCTGTCAGGATAGTGTTCAGAAGCAATGTTCAGTTCCTACTAACCCCCCAAAGAAAATTTATTACAAATTGCATTTTTCTGTTGAAGTGAAGGCTCCTCCTTTTTGTCCAGATACATTTTACTTTGCAATATACTGTAAATGGAGACACGTACTGTACCAAAAAAGGTAATTGCAAGAACCCATTGTATTGTAATGACTCTTAGTGACAATGATGCTATCTTTTGATACTGTATAATGATTTCAGTAGAGTGATATATCACAGTCATATTGTAATCGCATCTCACTATCTATCCTTTAATCAGCCGTTCAATAAAATGAAATAATATTCCTCTGAAATGTTCATTGTGTCTGGAATTGAAAACTTTTGTCTTCTTCTGATGATTAGAAGTTTCATGCTAAATTTTTGAACAAATCTGTACTTCAACAAAATGTGTACAATGAAAATAATCGTGCTTTGTGGTATGTTACACGGTATAGTAAATAACTGATTTACAGTACTGTGATGGTGTTACTATCCCTCTCTCTGCCACTATGAAAAAGACAAAACCATGATTTGGAAGTAGTTTGTAGATAGAAGTTGTAGGCTGTCACAATTTCTCAAGACTATTCTCAGGATATCGGTGCTGAATCAGGCTGGAACACTAGCATGTTAATCTACTTTCAATGGGGAGGGGCACTTTTGCCAAAAAATGTGTTTGAAAATAGCAAAAAGATTGTCCTGAAATAGCAAATGTTCTGGCCAAATGGGGGTGGAGGGCTGCATCTCCAAGCTCTTATGTCATTTTTCAGGAAAAGTGATCATGGGGAATAAGACTGGTTATAAATTTGGTCATCACAAGCATCATGGGAGTAACTTGTGTGTAAACAGAGGTGGACAGATGTTCATCTGATATTTAGGAAGAATTTATGTGGTCACAAAGTACCACCTCATTTGAACTCTCAGGAACAAATATGTGAAGGACAAGGAATTATCATCAGGAACATGGTAAGTAGAAAGTAAGTATGTGATTGTGATGAGCTAACCAAGTGTTCAATTTAAATTTTTAGAAATCTTTCACCAAGGTGTATATTTAAAGGCAATCAACAGTCATCCAAAAATTGCTTTGAAAAGCAGCATACCATTGCAAACCTCCTCTTAGTTGCCTTAAAAGTGCCTCTGAAAATGTTTCTGAACATAACTGTTACAAACAAAAGGTAAAAAAGGAGTTATTCTCAATGAATTAAACAATTCAGTAATAAAAATATTGTCACATGGTGAAAAAGGCTATTCATGGATAAGGAGATGGGGTTATACTAACTCTGATTACGGTTACTGCATTTTCTCGTTAAAGGGCAATTCTCGTCAACCCCGACAGTTCCAGATCTCCCAACTAAGCAACTTGTTGCTCCTCCCATTACTGTATAAATCTCCTCCTTGTGCAGACACAAACTTTTTTATTGCTTCAGGCCATGTCCTGGTGAGTATTCAAGGTTACAATGTGTAATCTAAATACTCTCTCTGCATTGTGTGGAATGTGAGTCACTGTGCATCATTTGAATTTTCAAACTTTGATGTCAATCAAAGATCAGGAACTGAGAATTTTGATACCCCACACCAAAAATGTTCTTTTGGGGTTGATGACTGCTTGTCTTTAAGATTAGGGTGCTTGATTTTCTTTCAAGTTATTACAAGCAAGTGATCATTATAGTGTGACTTAATTGTGGACAGGCCACTTCATGTTTATAACTGTCCATTTTAGCAGGAAGCTAGCTGAGAAAAGTTACGTTAAAATAGGAAGGCTAGTCAGCAACTGTATAACGTTAGTAAATGCACAGACTCTCTAAAATGACTCCATGCTTTCATATTCAGGTAACTAGACAGTTGTAGGGTGTTCCTTGCCAGATAAAAATTTAAATTAATTACATTAGTCATGGAATATAACCATATGTCTGCATTTCAAAGTTTACAACAAAGTTGAAAAATGAGGACCGCCAGCACTTCAGTGCAATTATTGTGTCTGTACAAAACAATGAAAGCTGCCTTCACCACTCATCCCTACAAAAAGTTCATTATTTCATACTTGTCTTAAAATTAACACAGTGCATATACCTGTAAGCATTTAACAATTGACAGAGGTAAGCATGATAGCATGTGTAGCCCAGTGTATGAAAACTAAGATGAGCATGTTTTCTTAAGTTGATATCTTAGGGAGAGGAGTGTTGGGAGCCTGAACTTGTGGGTAATTCATTTTAAATGTAGGGCATATGTACCAAATTCATCAAAACCCCTTCTTACTGTCTTTAGTTGGCGCTTTGAGCTGAACTGAGAAGAAGGTAGAAGAATCACTAAAGGGGTACTCTCAATCAACCCACTGTGTGGAGAATCCTAAGTGTTTTGTCTTAAATTTCAAGAATGTTCAGTTATGTTTACTGTACTTCAAGTTTCTGGTTCAGTTAACTCACACTCAGATGTTCTAGCCGCACTACGCTATCACTGAAAGCAAATTGAATGACACTCATCAACTGCAATAATTCAGTACTTGAGACTGTAGCCTGTCTATGTGTGTACACTACAGTGACAAGTGAAATTAATATGGGGGCTTGCAAAGGCTTACAAAGTTAATTTTTGGTTGTTTCATCATATATCTTATGTCATGGTGTAAGGGTTGTGAAATTATGTCTACAACTTTTCCTGACAAAAATTGAAGTACCATGATACCAGGCTGTCCTGTAAGTTTCCTTAAGGTAGCATCACTCAATTTTGAATGTGAAGATGATCAAATCTGATCACACTCAGGGAAATTAGTTAAAATATGTAAGCATCAAAACTGAACAAATGGAAGAATTCGTCACACAGGAAAAACATTCTCAAAGATCACGGTATGCCAGAGACTAGTTAGAAAAAGCTACTATAGTAACTTCAGAAATGAGTTCAGAAGTGCCAAGCTGCCTGCCATAACATGTTGTCTTGTATGTGTGGTAGAATTACATACCCCACCAAAGGCCTCGCCCCTCAATGTGTGAGTTAAAGCTATGATCTGCCAGTGACACAATGTTCAATTTCCAGCTTCTGAACATAACTATCGAAAAGGCATAATTATCCTTTTAATAAAATTGCAAATTTGAATATGAATTTGGGTTGTTCGTTTTCTCAGTACTAAATTCGAGAAATTGGGTACCACATAGTGATGCAAGAAAGTGTGAGCTAACAACAGTCAACGTCTCTTTCCGGACTATGGGAATACAAGGCAGTAACTTCAATGGTCAGAATACACAGTGTTAGGCTATTAGCACAGTGTGTGTGTGTGTGTGTGTGTGTAGCTGGGCCAAAGTAATAATAGAACGAAGCGCGTTGCGAGTTTTGAACTCGAAAAGAAAAGTATTGAAAATCTATAGTTTATGTAGAATGATTTGCGAACGTTTCTTTGACCAGTAGCACATTGCATATGAATGTCTTTTTTTTTAGTCAAAGGCAAAATTACTCGGGATCGGAATGGACTATTGATACCCTGAAACAGCTGTTGTCTCGATCACTCGGCTGTTCGCTAACTTTGACGTACCTACTGACGTAATACAAAGTTGTGAATAAACACAAAGTAATTTAAATACAGTTACGCCCCTGCTCTGACGTAATGGACAAGACTCTAGTTCTGAGAGTTCAAGAGTAGATTTAGAGGGCGCACTGGTACATATGTTTCACAGCCAGATATGTGGTGGACGGAAATGAACTAGAGTCTTGACCAAGACTAGTCATGATCGGAACTCCGACACGAGATGGCCGCCGAAACCATCAAGTCACGGATCAAGCATGTTGACGGGGGATTGAAGTGTGTGGCTACAGGGAACCCTGGGAGGTTCTGTTTGATTGACCTCAGGTGCTCAGTGACTCGGTCAGCAAGACGACGTTTTGTTTCTCCCACATACAGTATGATACAGCGTTTACATACGAGAACGTAAACAACAATGGGTGAAGTACAGGTAAAATGCTGATGAATGTTAAACCGGTTGTTGATGGGACCTACAATGGAAAGGATTTTGTCATAACTGACCACCGGGCAAGTATTGCATCTCCCACGGTTGCATGGAGAAGTTCCTGGGGTGTTAGGCACTACTGCTTGAGGTTGAGAAGCACGGACCAAGTGCTCAGATATGTTCTTTTCAATTCTGAATGCTGTGATGGGCATTTGACCTGTACTGCAGGACGGAATTTTCGGGCAGCTACGCCAGTTTCGAGCGTTCTCCTGTTCCCCTGTATGTTTGCCCATTTGGCACGCAAGAGTATATGTTTCCAAGACTAATTGTTCACCTTTCTGTTCCATCACGTGAACAGTTACTCCCATGAAGGATCGCATTTTGCTATCCGACCAAATATCTACTGTTGTATTTACTGCATCGGCGTCTGCGAGGACTGACATAACCTGTAACTTTGAGACATCAGCCTGAATCCCAATTTGCTGCTTCAGTGATGAACGGGAAAGGGGCTTATAGCGAGGATCAATTTTTCTCAGAAAATTACGAAAGCCCTCAGACTCCACTATCCTGAGAGGCATGTACTCACCCACTACAAGATCCATCATAATGGATGCGTTACGTTGTTGTAACCGTATTCTTCCTGGAGGATAGAAAGATCCCTCACCCCTACGACCTAGTGATGGTAGATACGTTGTAAATTTGTTGATTTTAGAACTGGCAGTAGATTCATCTTTGTAGTGTTGAAACCTGTTGAGAAAAAAATACAGAAAATAAAAATTTGAACAATTAGTAGTTTGAGCAAGTAGTAAAGAATTAAAAGTATACCATACAAGAATTATATTAATTAATTGAAAACACCTGATGTTTAAAAACCACATCAGACACTTGCTGCAGGCCAAGCCTAACGCAGTGGCACAAGGGCTTTAAATAGGGCTTAGACTTAACTTGCTCCCTACTCTTAGTAAGGTTTTTAACTTTAACAATAGAACAGAAAAAATGCAGGTCACAAATACTTTTCATGGAGAATTTTATGACATACTGCAGGTGTGTAAACCTTTATCTGAAGTAAAGGGCTAAGATGCTGAAACAATCAACCTGTGGGGCTCATTTTATCCAATGAGAAGTTGAGTTAACTCAGTTTTACTGATTGACAAATTTTTAAAAATCAATCCCTTTTTTATGTCAGGGTTAGAACTTACAAATAAGCTGTTGACCCATTCTGGGGCATAGCCTTAATTCAATTTCCAAGTCCTACCACTGGAAAGTATCTGATCCACAGACATGTGTTGGGCCAGCGTTCATGTCATAATTTCTAAACCACCCCTGTTCAGGGGCCTAACATTGCCGCTAATCAAAAAATGAGTGTATGCAGATGTCATACTGTCAAACTGGCAGGGCAGGAACATTTATAGGAGTCAAATAATTGCAAGCTTTTTATAGAAGGGGAAGTGGGTCTAAACGAATGCATTTATAAGACACTGTAGCCTAGTATCATTAAATGCCCTAGTGAAACTACCAGCGTAAACTAGGCCTATCAGTGAACAATAAGTACAGAAGCCTTAATGTTAGGCCAAAGTTACCTAGGCCCACGGACTACGTGTTTACCTAGGGCTGTAGTTTAAAGTAAAACAACACAGTTAGGCGCTAGGGCTGCTACTAGCTACAGTGGGTGTACCAGCGCGAAAAACTTTTCAAATCGGATGTAGAGTCACTACTTACCTAAATATATAGACTCAGTCTTTCATATAACATTGAAATAATCCCACAACTGAGATCAAGATATTGGTATTGGTAAACACACTTTTACTGGTTTCGCGCTTTTGGTACACATACTGTAGTTACAGGCTACTATACTTACAAGTCAGGGTGCACAGTCTTCAGATGTCGTGTAAAATTTGATGAGGTGCCATAGTTCTCAGATATAATTTTATTGTAGCATTTACATGTTGCAAAATGCTTTCTTTTCCGCTCGTCTTGATGATAGTCAATAAAAGCTAATTCGACGACTGATGGCTTCCCTTGTGCCATTGTACCAGTGTGAACACACTTAGCCTAATCAGTCGACAGCAACAGCATACTGTAGCAGACCACACCACCAGCAGTAAGTACGAGTCGGCGCGCGCCACTTACGTACGTACGTAAATGACTAGTTGTCACACTTGTACCAGGGGCGCTGCATTTAGTACACACACTTCACATGAATCCATTGTCACGCATAGTCAGGGTAAACCTGCTCAGGGGCGGATCCAAGGGGGTTTTAGGAGTTTAACACCCCCCTTTGATTTTCGAGGATTTTTGTCATTTTGTATAATATATTGTTTATTCTCCCCGGTATGTTTTGAACTTATTTTCAGTTACAACAATGCAATTAACATGCCAAAATTATAAGTTTGCTGACAGCGTATTTTTCCTTCTATCGTCCCGATTCTCTCTCATTCAAAATCCTTATAGAGTCAGTGAGTCCTTCAAGAGGAGGTCCAGCTCTAATCTTGGTTCCCATATGCAATTAAATCGCATCCAGTAGTGCCTAACTCTGTTTTGAAAAATGGGAACGCGACTCCAGCTTTTCGCTTGAACTCCCGCTGAAAAATTCAAATATTGTGTTGACTGGTAGTGGTTGTCGTTGAATTGGAATCACTTAATATAATCACAAATCGAGAAGGCTAACCATACTTTGGACATGCGTTGGATGTAAAGACGTTCAGGTAAAAATAGACAGTTCAGTTGGAACATACATCTAAAGAAGTTACCATTGTTCTGGAAGGTATTATAATCCAAAATTCGCTTATATACTGGATTTCTTTCATTTGTTACACAAGACATATTCCTTTTTGGTTTCGATGAAAAGAGAAACCTATGCAGTCATGGTGGCGGGTGTATGTATGTATGTGTGAGCCGACGCTGTGTGTGTATGCCTGAGGCTGCTGTGGGCATGTGGGTGCACTCACAGACACCTCCTTAGCGGCACATGGGCAGCCGGCGAGAACTAAGCTCTCGCAAGTCTTTCCTAGCTCACGCGCGGCTCGAAACTGGCGTAGCTGCCCGAGAATTCCGTCACTGGAATGAGAAGTCTCGCGTGGCTGCACGTGCCTGCCTTGCAAGCAGCCCGCCCTCCAGACACCGTGCGTCTACCGGGTGAGTTGGAGGTCAGCCAAGCTCATGGGGAAATCCCGTGAATTCCTTACCGGGTCCTGTGTACGTGTACCGGTAAGGCAGCGAGGGTGCGTATGGGTGTATGTGTGTGTGTATGTGACGCTTAGCTTGTAAACACGATATCTCCAGTTAGCGATGACCGACACTTTTCATATTTGATATATAGATTTGTCATGTTGAGAGGAAGAAGCCTATTGTTTTTGGTAGAGGGCAAAGGTCATTTGAGGTCACCAGAGGTCAAAAACCGAAAACCTTGTAAACACGATATCTCAAGATAACAATGACCGACACTTTTCATATCTAGTATACAGATTTTTCATGTCAAGAGGAAGAAGCCTATTGATTTTGGTAGAGGTCAAAGGTCATCTGAGGTGACTGGAGGTTAAGCTGCGAAAACCTCATAAAAGGCTTGTAAACATGATAACTCAAGATAGCAATGACCGATACTTTTCATATTTGGTATATAGATTTGTCATGTTGAGAGGAGGAACCCTATTGTTTTTGGTGGAGGTCAAAGGTCGTTTGAGGTCACTGGAGGTTAAGCTGCGAAAACCTCGTAAATGGCTTGTAAACACGATATCTCAAGATAGCAATGACCGACACTTTTCATATTTGGTATATAGATTTGTCATTTTGAGAGGAGGAACCCTATTGTTTTTGGCGAGGGTCAAAGGTCATTTGAGGTCAAAAGTCGAAAACCTTGTAAACACTATATCTCAAGATAGCAATGACCTACACTTTTCATATTTGGTATACAGATTTGTCATGTCAAGAGAAAGAAGCCTATTGATTTTGGTTAAGGTCCAAGGTCATCTGAGGTCACTGGAGGTTAAGCTGCGAAAACCTCTTAAATGGCTTGTAAACACGATAGATTTCAAGATATCAATGACCGACACTTCATATTTGGTATATAGATTTGTCATGTTGAGAGGACGAACCCTATTGTTTTTGGTAAAGGTCAAAGGTCATTTGAGGTCACCAGAAGTAAAAGACTAAAAACTTAGTAATCACGATTTCTCAAGATAGGAGTGAAGGACAGTTTTCATATTTGGTATGCAGATTTGTCATGTCAAGAGGGAGAAGCCTATTGATTTTGGTAGAGGTTAAAGGTCATCTGAGGTCACTGGAGGTTAAGCTGTGAAAACCTTATAAACAGTTTGTAAACAGGATATCTCAAGATATCAATGGCCGACACTTTTCATATTTGGTATATAAATTTGTCATGTAGAGAGGAAGAACCCTATTGTTTTTGGTAAAAGTCAAAGGTCATTTGAGGTCACCGGAAGTAAAAGACTGAAAACCTTGTAATCACGATTTCTCAAGGTAGGAGTGAAGGACACTTTTCATATTTGGTATACAGATTTGTCATGTCAAGAGAAAGGATGCTTTGGTTTTTGGTAGAGGTCAGTGGTCATCTGAGGTCACCGGAGGTTAAACTGCAAAAGCCTCATTAACGGCTTGTAAAGTCGATATCTTAAGTTGGCAGTTACAGACTCTTGAGAAGAACCCTTTTGTTTGTGGTAGAGGTCAAAGGTCATCTGAGGTCACCGGAGGTAAAACTGCGAAAAGCTTGTAAATCCCTTGTAATCATGATATCTTAAGATAGCAATGATAGACACTTTTCATATGTAGCATGTAGATTTGTCATGTGGAGAGGAATAGCCCTATTGTTTTTGGTGAAGGTCAAAGGTCATTTGAGGTGTCTGGAGGTCAATGACTGAAAACCTTGTAATCACGATATCTCAAGGTAGGAATGAAGGACACTTCATATTGATTTGTCATGTTGAGAGAAAGAACCCAATTGTTTTTGGTAGAGGTCAAAGGTCATCTGAGGTCACTGGAGGTCAAAAAACAAAATTTCCGAAGAATTCCCAAGATCGTCATATGGGGTCACCAGAGGTCAAAAAGCAAAATTTCCCAAGAATTCCCAAGATTGTCATATGGGGTCACCACAAGTCGAAAGGCAAAATTTCCCAACAATTTCCAAGATTGACATGGGGTCACCAGACGTAATAAAGCAAGAATTCCCAAGTGTCATTTGGGGTCACTAAAGGTCAAAAAACCTCAGTGCAACAAAGTATCCCCATTTGGCAAGGAATCACTAAGCCTTTGGGCTTTCTGGTTTTTTATTTTTTGTCACATATTGTACTCATCTGTTACTAATATGCTATGAAAAGTTGTATGAAGAGTTGCATAATATGTATAAATAAGTACAAACTTGGCGCTATTTTACATACTGTCGTAATGTTACTATATCCTAAGTTTGTAAAGATAGAATCCGCGATTTCTTACGTATTTTACTTTTTGATGACGTCACAGGTGTCCAAAAGGTGAATACGGCCGCATAACAGCATAAGCTGACAAACTATTGTAAGCTAATAATCTCCTCCGCCAGACGACAAATAAGTTACCTGACATGGATATTCATACCCTACCGTTCATGGCCTTAGACAAAACAAAAGTAAACCCGGTCAATTCGTGACACTCACCATTTGGGAAATGTCGTAGGCAGTTATCATGACCCCAGTTGTTTTCACCTTGTACACATTCATGAACTATTCCATCTTAAGCTCCAACGTGAGACTTTCTTAAGGTCTGAAAAGCTCGTTTCAGAATGCTTTTTCGTCGTAAATGTATTAACAATCACCATCTACACCGATAATGACGATAATGACTACTCACGAAGCGCTCGGTAAAAAACTTTTGAAAAATGTACAACGGCTAATACGCACTTACAACCTTCCACTTCATGCTACAAATTAGGTTGAATATCTCATAGGCCCCTTCAGAGGTTAGAGATGTACCTCTGTTTTTCGGAAAGTGTTGTGATCAGAATAGTTCCATGTATTACAACCTTAATAATGGTCATGAGATGGAGTGCAAACTGTAACGAATGCGCACGAAGCGCGCGGAAAGTTTTCATTAAATAGGATTACCATGACAAAACCTGCATTCATGCTCTGCATCGAGACACTTTCCCCAACAAACCTAAATGTCAATTACAAAGCCAGTCTTTTACCTGATAATTCATTAACAGTTTTCAACTTTTATTTCTGTGCTTCTTCGCTGCAAAGGCCAGCGTCGTGGGAGGGTATTTGTCCTGCTTGGTTCAAATTTTCATTCTGCTCGACACCGCAAACATACAGAACTAAGCTTTATCCTTAAATTCAATACACACACCAACGGGCTCAATAGAGATTTGAGCCCTCTCAACCATTACACATTCTACAATGCTTCTTGAGCGATTCATGCTTGTTTACTTTGTTGTCTGTTCATCGTTATCTGTACATTTACCTTAAATTTACTCTTGCGTGCATTAGTCTTAAAGTGTACCTAAAGTCTGAAAATTCAAAAATATATATTACACAGAACATGAAAACTGAATTCCAATGGTCCAATTCCCATCTTCACAGGGCTTTCCTAAGCTGAGATATAAAATGTTGAAGTTTATTCACTCGATTTAAAAAGGTAGATTGCGCAATAATTTGTGATGTCATTGTTGTACTACTCAAATTACAATCTTTGTATTTCTTTGTTTTTCTGAAAGCCACCGCACCTTGTGCCAAAATGTGATCGCGTTCTTACTGCTTTGGGGTGACTTGACTATATAAGCCCTCTCTGTACAGCATGTTATGCAAGAAAACAGGAAGCGGTCAAGGTCATATAAACATTTTTAATTTTAAAAGAAAACAAAGCATTTAATGTGAGTTGTACAACAAGAATGTCAAAAATTATTGCGCAATGAACTGTTTGGATTTAAGTGAATAAATTTTAACATTTAATATCTCAGCAATGGAATAAGCTATGACAATGGGAGTTGGACCCATAAGATTAATTTTGTAACCTCTAAAATATATATTTTTGAATTTTTAGACTTTAGGTCCACTTTAAGTCTTTCTTGGCTGAACAAGGTTCCGGGGGAACCGAAAATTTCCAAGTTCAATTATACGGTTGTTTTGTACTTCGTATGTCAATTATGACTTTGTGTTTCATTGTCGTCATTTTATCGGTTATATATATATATTTTATATATATTAATTTTGTCTTTTTCCACGCCAGAATCTTTCTACAGCCAGAATCGTGGAAAGAGACAAAATTGCAACTGAGCCCTCCCCCTCTCTCTTTTTTCCGGCTCTGTGCACTGATGCTTGTAATCTGCTCTTTATTTACGTATTTTGCTTTTTCTCGTGCTTGTATTCTATTCTTTATGTACGTATTTTGCTTTTTCTCGTGTTTCTAGGGCCTGTATACTTTGCCTACTCTATTAGTGTTGTGCGAGTTGTGTTCAAGGGTACTGTGTTACCCGAAAATTAAACTGAATCCTCGTATGTTGGGTTTTTGTGAATTATTTATATATATATATATATATATATATATATATATATATATATATATATATATATATATATATATATATCTATATATATATATATCGATATATATATACTTCAGGGTTAGGACTAAAGAACACAGTTCATGAACACACCAAGCACTTGCAAATGATGAACTGTTTTGGACATATGATTATGATATATATTTTGGATTTGTGATTGTAGTCGTTAGTAGCAAAACTAGCAACTAATAAAACAAAAAGTATTTTGTACAGTGGACTAAATTATGTGCCTGAGGCATGTGACAATAAATGAAAGCTCCTTTTTGTGAACCGTGGACCGATATGCCCAAGGTTGTAAAACATTAACATGTCTAGGCAAACATATGACTTTAGTATTTTTCATTACAAACATTATACGTATTAGCTTCCAATAAGTTCTAAAAAACCTTTTTTGTTAATTTAAGGTTGCTTAGATGCAGTGCTGTAGTCGAGACCGGAGGGTCCGAGACCGAGACCGGCCTCTCAACGGGCTTTACACACTGTTTGCATAGGGACTCGAGACCGGTCTCGGAGAAAAGACCGACAATTTCCGGTCTCGAGACCGGTCTCGCTACAGCACTGCTTAGATGCAAAATGGTGCTATCTTTGGGATGTTTGTGGAACTTATGTCGTCTGGAAAATGTCCATAGTTTAGTAAATTCTAGTTTTGTGATAGGTGAAAGAGAAGAGTATGTTGATTAAGAGAAGGGTATGTTGTCAACAAACCTCCCGAATCCCCCCGGGCACCCTTTTGACTACTTCATTGCCTTCTATATAGGGAAAGTTTTTACGCAAAAATACTTGCGTGGATTCCACAGAAACATTCTTGGACTACTACGAAGAGTTTTCTGTTTTATTAAGAATTATTAGAGGGTATCTAAGGCTGGCAGACAGTGGCGCCGGCACGTGGGGATAGGGGGCGCGTGCCCCCTACCAATCGATTTCAGAAAAATTTCTTGAAAATTTTAAAATGATCCCAAAAGGCGTTAAAGATTTCTGTAGGGGGTAGGGTGAGGTGTGTTTTCACCTCACCCAAGTGACGGATCTATTGTTACCATTTTCTATCACAAATGGTTCTCAAACCATCAGAATTATGGCAAATCCTTCGCAAACTTTCAAAATTTTCGCGCGCTCCGCGCGCTTCAAACCTTACCTCAATATTGTTCTAATTATCAATAATTTCCGGTAGCAACTCCCACAGAAGCTGAAAGCTGTTTACGAATTTTCAGGTAAACTCGGATTGGCTTTGTGATTGGCAAATAGGTTTGTTGGGGAATTGAAAGTGCCTCGATGCAGAGCATGAATGCAGGTTTGTCATGGTTATCTTATTTAATGAAAAATTTCGGCGCGCTCCGCGCGCATTCATCACGGTTTTCACTCCAACTCATGACCATTAGTAAGGTTATAACACATGCAACTGTTCTGACCACAACACGTTTCCGAAAAACAGAGGTACATCCCCAACATCTGTAGGGCCTATGGGACCTTTCAGTCTAATTTGTAGCATGATGTGAAAGGTTGAAAGTACGTATTTGCCGTTATACATTTTTCAAATTTTTTTACCCAGCGCTTCGCGCGCAGCCTTTACCTGTATAGATGGTGATTGTTAATGCACTTACGACGAAAAAAATATTCTGAAACGCGCCTTTTAGTGCTTAACCCCTTTTGCTTTATCTATGGGCGGGGATCTCATATCTGAATATCACTTCCCTGCACCTACACTCTCTCTCATTCCCCATTGATGAAAGATGTTCGTCTGGATTTTCTTTCAAACTTAGTAAAAATACCATTGTTGTAACGTGCTCGGCATTATACTCTCTAGTACCATTTGGATGTCAGGTAATATCATATCAGTGCCCCATTTTATATAATTAATCCAGAGCTTCCAGGAGGCTCTATACATGTGTCTGTCAGTATTAGATACCCTTTTATAATTCACAATGAGACAAAGGAAAATTTTCGTAATAGTCCAAGAATGTTTCTGTGGACTCCACACACGTATTTTGTCGTAAAAACTTTCCCCGAATAGAAGGCATTAAAGCCTAGTGAAAAAGGGGGCTTGGCGAGGTTTGTTGACAACATACCCTTCTCTAAGACAACACACTCTCCTCTTTGACCTAACCAAAAATTAGAATTCACTAAATTATGGATATTTTCCAGCCATGTATGATCCCCTTAGACCCTCCCCCAGGACGGTACCTTTATGTAGTGACAAAAAGAATTCCACACTGCTGTATACCATTGCAGGGACGCACACTTTCTTCTTTCTCCTAACCAAAAATTAGAATTCACTAAATAAGGATATTTTCCAATCAAATAAGATCACTTCCAAAAATACTCAAAAGATATCACCATTTTGCATCTAGGCAACCTTAAACTAGCAAAAATTTCTCCCCTTAGACCCCTCCCCCAGGACGACACCTTTATGTAGTGCCAAAAAGGACTCCACATTGCTGTGTGCAATCACACAAGGGGCCCACTCAAACAAAAATGGTACAACCACAATTTTAAGCAGAGGACTTGGGGAAAACTATCTGGCAATTCGGTGCTTATGACATCATCTGTTATGCCCCCCCCCCCCATCACCAAATCCTGGCGGCGCCACTGCTGGCAGACACCGGTGTAGGGCCTCCTGGAAACTCTGGATTAATTATACAAACTGACATGATGCTTAACAAATGCCATCCAAATGATATTATAGAGTATGACACCGAGCACCTTACAACTATCTTATTTTCACTTAGTTTGAACGAAAATCCTGCGGAACAGCTTCCACCAATGGGGAATGGGACGGAGGGACAGTAAAGGTGCAGGGTGGTGATATTAGACCTCTCTGATAGCAAAAAGGGGTGAAGCACTAACAAGCGCGCTTCAGAATACTTTTTCATCGTAAGTGTACTAACAGTCACCATCTATACCGATAAATTAATTTTCCAAGGGGACGAGTTTTAACCCCTTCACAAAGTTAAACACCACACCCTTCCCCTTACACCCAACAAAAATGAAAACAATTTTATCGGTATTTTTCAGGCGCGTATCCAGGGGGTACTGGGGGCACGTGTCCCCGGTAGGAGGGGAGGAGAAAAAATGAGAGACAGGGGGATAAAAGGGATAAGGAACGGAAATGACAAGTTTGATGAAATGATAGCAGCGACGTAACTAGGTGTGTTACTGAACTGCCTCTGGATGTTCCCGACTAGCTTATTCAGCCCTCAAACTGATTCGTGGAGAAAGTGTTTTAACAGTCCCCCCACCCCCCCCCCCCCCCACCCCCCCCCCCCCCCACCCCCCCCCCCCCCCACCCCCCCCCCCCCCCACCCCCCCCCCCCCCCACCCCCCCCCCCCCCCACCCCCCCCCCCCCCCACCCCCCCCCCCCCCCACCCCCCCCCCCCCCCACCCCCCCCCCCCCCCACCCCCCCCCCCCCCCACCCCCCCCCCCCCCCACCCCCCCCCCCCCCCACCCCCCCCCCCCCCCACCCCCCCCCCCCCCCACCCCCCCCCCCCCCCACCCCCCCCCCCCCCCACCCCCCCCCCCCCCCACCCCCCCCCCCCCCCACCCCCCCCCCCCCCCACCCCCCCCCCCCCCCACCCCCCCCCCCCCCCACCCCCCCCCCCCCCCACCCCCCCCCCCCCCCACCCCCCCCCCCCCCCACCCCCCCCCCCCCCCACCCCCCCCCCCCCCCACCCCCCCCCCCCCCCACCCCCCCCCCCCCCCACCCCCCCCCCCCCCCACCCCCCCCCCCCATGGGAAGAAGGGAAACTCTTCGTACTAGCATTTTAATACAGTTTCCGAAGGGGAAAAACCATATTGTTTTTGGTGGGGGTCAAAGATTATCGTAGGTCACCAGGGGCCTTTTTGAAACTTGTTAAAACAATTATCCGATGAGAAGCAGGAAAATTCCCACCAAACTTAGTTTTAATCAAAGGAAACTGTTTTGTTTCTGGGAAAAGTGAGGGGTCTCAGGGGTCTCAGGGGTAAACTCTAAAAAATTTTTTAAACAATTTTTCCCAGAGGGGAAAGTTTGGGAAAACTCTTCATACTTGATGTAATCATCTTGTAAAGGGGAAAGAAGTCTCCGGATTTTTGTGGGGGGAAAAGTCATCTAGGTACCAAGGTCAAAACTTGTTACCTTGTTAACAGATATCATGAGAAAAAATGGATACCTTTTAAAATTTAGCATATAGTGCATTATTTCGGGAAAGAATTTTATTTTTTGTGATAAGGTCCATGTCTCTGGGATGATCAGAAATATTTCATAAAAGCTCGGGGCTTTTTTTGCTTTGGTGTGAATTTTGTTTTAATAATAAAAGTAAATTGACAGAAATGATCCTTGATACCCTCATTGGAAAAATTTTTTACCAATTTTTTGCCAAAAATTCTCAGTCCTTTAGGCCTTAAAGGGCGGGATTTAAAATCGAGAGTAAACACTCGCGCCCCGGGTAGAAGTTAGGTAGGGTATCCTCCTTTTGCAAATAATTGGGTTTTTTGACCCTCTTCAAAAAAGTTAAAAGCAAATTTGACTTGGTTTGCACCCACTTATAGATCTTTTAAATACTTTAAATTTTAAGCTCTTTCTGTCTTCCCTGATTTGTATACAAAAAAAAATAAAAAAAAAAAAAAATGATTGGGGGTTGGCATTGGGGAGGGGCTGTCCAAAAGGCTGGATGGTTCTCTGAATAAAAATTCTTGCTCTCAAACAGAATTTAATTACTTGCACTAGCATTCTTGCGGCAAAGCAACAGTTTTACGAAAGGGAAAGTGGTACTGAAGGACTGGCAGGAAATTAACCCAAAGGGGGAAAAAGGGGGGGGGAGGGAACAAGGGGCAGCTGCCCCCACTTTTTTCACCCCATCTTGCTACTAGCACTGGGGCTTTTTTCCCGATTCATTCAAAAAGTGATAGATTACAGTTTAAAATGAATTTATCTTCCCTAAAATTTTTCCCGCAAAATTGGGAAATTGTATTAATAGTTCAAAGTGGTGGTATAACAACATTGACAATATTGTGGAGGGGGAGAAGGGTGGGGGGGGGGGGATGACCATAATGAACGGGGGGTTTTTGGGGTTTCCCTTTCGTTAGCAAAAAAACCTATGTAGTCAGCTTGGCGTTGGTTGTATGTTGGGTGTGCGTGGTGTGACTTGCTTCCTATAACCGAGGACTGAAAAATGGATTTGAGTCCTTGAAGGAAATTTAAAAATTTGTCAGTCCTCGAAAGTTGAAAAATAAGATCTATTTTCAAGGTTAGGGTTTGGAAGTAAAAACCAAAGGAAAAAAACAAAGGGGTCCTCGGGTTTTATGTAAAATCGACGGGTTTTGTTTTTTGTGTGTGTGTGTGACACTTGCTTGGTACGCTGTAACCAAAAGGGAAAGTGGACTAAAACCCAAATTGGTTATGGATCTGTCCCTAGTAAGAAGGTGTGCCCTTTGTTTTTGGGGGAGGTCAAAGGTCAGTGGGGTCACCGGGGTCAAAACCGAAACCTTGTTTTCCAAAATCTCAAGGTAGGAAGCTTGGATAAATTTCATACTTTGGGATTAGATGCATTTTGTGAAGATGAATGCTGTGCTTCCTCTCAATATGGGGGACATCCTCATCCAAGTATGAAAACACTGTAGGAGTTCCTTTTGAGAGATATTGTGGTTAACAAGCTACGCATCACAAACACATACACCCTCATACACACCCATACACCACGCCATCCTGAATGCACAGGTTTCTCTTTCACTGGAACCAAAAGCAGGGTGGGATTTGCAACTTAAATTTTCAACCAAAATAAAGAACTTTCAATTTTTTTCTCAGATCTAGCCCCTCGATATCAAAAAGATTTCAAAAAACAAAGAAACGCCTTGGGCATACATGTAGAGGTTACAAACAATAAATAGAACAAACTATGAAGAGAATGCATGCTTGAGGCATATGATCACACACACGATGTGAGACCAGTACATACGACGTTTAAGGGCAACAGGCCCATGTAAATGTGAAGGTCAAGGGGCTGGCACATTCCTAGGGCCTTTCTGAGGCCAATAATTACTACTGACTTAATGCAGCTTCACTAAGCTCATTCTTCTGAAAAGCTTCCAAAGATCCTCTAGAACGCTATCCACCCATTTCTACACTCTATCTGAGTACTGGTGAAGGTTAGGCAGTAAACGCACCAGCACCACTCCCCTAAAGGCATCACGCACCAACTTTCTCTGCCTTGGTATTTTTGAGTTCCCATGATTTATGGTTAAAGGTATTTTACAAGATGGGCACCAGATGTTTGGACTAGGGGTGCAAATTTCAGAGAGAGTATGTGCATTTCATTAGAGTGCCATCATTATTTTTCAAAGGTATATTACTTGTGTGAAGGTCAAAAACGGAAAAAGTATTTGAAACTTGACTTGCATTGATCTTTCACTGCAAACCGGAAGCTGTTAATCCGAAACTAAAATTTTCTCTGATCATCATCCAAATTGATAAGATTGACCTCTCTATGACCCCAAAATTACCTTGACCTACTTTTTTTCATCATACTTGTATAGGCCTTGATATGTGTTGTAATCTTACCAACTTTGACTGGAACGGCGCAAAAAAACCTGTAGGAACCAGCCCTTTCATACATTGTGATAGGACAGGCAGTACAGGCAGAGACAGAAAGACAGACAGCCTAGACAATGCAAGTAAGTTGAGCTAAAAAGCATGCTTCATTTCCTGTGTATTCTTTACCTTATCTCTTTATCATCAAATATATGTTTGTCTGGTACTGGAAGAAAAACGTCCCTAGAGGCGTGATCAAATCTCCGTGTCATTTCCAATAGGATTATGGATGGTGACAATTTGGTACCATCTTGGAAAGGTGCCCTATACTTGAACTGTCATGAATCATATCTGCACCCCAGGAGAAACCTGTTTCACACCTGAAGAAAGGGAAGTAATATTCAAATTTTGTCATTTGAGAGATCTTTCATCAAAGCAGGCATTTCCAAGTGAATTTTGCTGGAATTCACAGTTTTTTAAATGAAGTCAGTGTCAGCCTCATCAAAGACCATGGGCAAGTATTTTTTTTGCCACCCCTTCCAGTGCTCCGGAAAATTTGAGTTAACATTTGAGGTCAAACAAAACTTAATGTCAAAGTGTATCCAATTTAACATATTCTACTAAAAGTTAATAAATTTTTCTAGTATTCTGCCTCCAAATGGCGTAGCAATATTTTTTTCATACGCGATAAGCTCAGGGGATGCTGGGAAGGGGGGGTTAGGGGGAGCTGGGAGATAGGTGACAGCCACATGGAGCTTCAAAATAACGAGTGCATCACATGATGCTGCGTAGCCAACTACAATGTCACTCAAAAAATTTCTTCTATGTAGCTTCATTGAGTGATTCAAACCAAGGCGTCTGGCATGGACAGTCAATGTGTAGTACCTTCAGTGCTGTCCATGTACAGTAAATGGTACAGCAATGGCATTTTAGAGTTGCCCCAGCTTGGGACATTTTTTAGTGCTTGTGGTGTCACAATTTACAGTAGGTATTGTGCCGATGAAAATGAAGTATTTTATACCCAAATTGTCAGGCCCCATCTAAAATTAGCTCTTTTGTCAATATATTTCCATACAAAACCAAAATCATATGGAAAAGGCCCCATGGGCATAAATGGGCATTTGTAAACATCCAACACAAAGTACACTATGATGAACCATCATCCATGACATGGACCAATTGATAAGAGTACTGCAACCCTAGTATTAAAGGCTTTTGATTGATTCTACTGTTTGCCCCAAACAACCTTTGACCTTCTAAAGTATAACTTTAATGACCCACCATCTACTGGATTATCTTTGGCAAATTGACAAGATTCAGGACATGATGATAAAACTGTGTAAGTTGAAGGCTGTTGCATGGATTCCCATTGTTTAACCCAATTAATACCCCCAAATGTACCTTAAAACCTTCTGCCAAAAGAGCAACTATGGATGACCCATCATCTAGTGAAAATTTGGCCAACTTGTGGATAAGATTTTTCATATAAAACCAATGGGAGTTGAAAAAGCCTTTTAGTGATTCCAATGTTTGACCTCTCTATGACCCCAAATGACCTTTGACCTACTTTAAAATGCATCTTCAATGACCAATCATTACTGAAACCACTGGCCAACTTTATAACATTGTGGATATAAAACCCCTAGGAGATGAAGACTTCTGTGATTCAGATTTCACCTCTCTGACCCGAGATAATGATCTTTGATGTATTTTCAAAAATACATCTTTGATGACCATTATCTACGAACACTGGCCAACTTTGTGGATAGATTTGGAAATAATAACCCCTAGGAGATGAAGACTGTGTGATTCCAACTTAACCTCTCTATTGATCCCGACCCAAATGACCTTTGGACCTACTTCAATAATACATCATTGACAACACATCATTTACTGACACTGGCAGTACAATTTGTGATGAGAACTTTGGATTATATAACCATCATAGGAGGTGAAGACTTATGTGATTCCACCGTGTTAACCTCTCTAAGAGCCCAAATGACCTCTGACATACTTTTTAATTCAAAAGTACAATGGCACATGCCACATCCACTGAACATTCCAGCACATTTGATAAAAATCTTGCTGATAAACCCATAGGACTTAAAGGTTTTTGCAAGATTTTCACTGTTTTGGACCTTTGCATGACCCCAAATGATCCTTGACCTACTTCAAATACACCCAGTTGCTGGACCCATTCATCTACTGTGAATGCAGGTTTTGCAAATCTGACAAAATTTCCAACACATCCCTAGTGGAGTTCAAGGCTTTTGCATAATTATGCTCCGTTGGCCTTTGTTGACCTCTCTTTGACCTAAATGACCCTTGCCCCACTTCAAAAGTATAAACATACATGGTCATGACCTCACAGTAGTACAACATGCATGAAAATGACCACTGACTTAAAAATCTCAACACCAGTATAAAACAAAATAACAAAAGCCAAGTTACAATGACAAACACCCCAATAGTCCACTGAATCTTTAAGACACAAAGTAAAAATTGTTATAAAATGACCCCAAAATGACCATAAATCTGGACTTGCGTCCTATCCTTGGACACCATATGTGTATGTGTATATCCTTTTATCCTTGTATCACTGTGCCAAGTTCATTAAAATGTTGTCCAAGCACTGCTCATTGGTGGAGTCTTCGACCCCGTATTTTTTCAACACTCTCTCGTAACAGTAACTTTATATGGGTTGCACACACATGTAGCTCAGCCTAAAATGTGTTAGAATGATGTAAGAAGTTTACACAAGAAAACATGTAGCCTAATCTATCGATATAATAAGACATCCACACATAATTAAACACACATCATCACAGAACAAGTACAACACATAAATTTCCCACCAAAAATTATCGGAAGGTTCAAATAAGCCCTGCCAGTTCTAGGCCCTAGAAGTAGCTGGGCTGTAGAGACACATGTGAGCTTCAGGTTCATGGTGCCACATGAGCCTAACATTAGGCTATACATGGATACTGTAGGTTTAGGGTAATGCCAAAAGTGCGCCATGCTTCTTGGAGAAAATTGCCCCGATACAAAACCTTCCAACCCTTGATGCTGCTGTCGTTACATCTCAGGTTGTTGTATGAGGTTTTTTGCCACTTGCAGGATTCATTATTTGGGAGTTTTTCACCAATGTGGTAATTTTACTTTGGCCATAACAACAGAGCTTGCTTGTGTAAGTGAGACCATGGTCTATAGTGTGCAGGGTGAGGGTACCCCAGTCGAAACGTCCCTTTAGCAAAACCATTCGCCACTTTAACTTTTAGCTACCAAAACATCCCCTGCCAAGGAATTATGTCGTAGCCTACGTAATAGATCGTCTTTTCTAATAACGAGAAGTTAAATATTCTAATTGATTTGTTGTATGTGCTATGCCTACAGTGGGTATTATGGGAAATCAGGAATTCCTTTGGTTTTCAGAACAGTAATACCACAACATGATATGAAAAGTACTTTAGCCTACCCACCACCCACGTGCGTAGGCTATTAGCGTAATACAACAAATGAACCTATGATTGCAGCCCATAGGGCTGGTGCCTATATTTGTAATTTGTGGTTTTTTTTCCTTTGAAGAAACTGAAAAATAGGCTAGTAGCAGTAACTTCTATAGCAAGCCCTACCCAGGCACGAGCCTTAGCCTAGGGTACCTAAGGCTAGTTTCTCACATCCACTTTGTTGCCTCTGTGTTTTTTCCTGAATCTAGACTACGTAGTATTTCGAGAGCCTCAAGTCGACCTACCATACTTGGAACAAGTTGGTTTTTTTCGCCGCGAAGATTAACACAAAGGGACACACGCGACAGGATAAAAAATTACGCCACTATCTGCTATAGGCCTAGTGTGCGAAAAATAGAAACCAAGGCTGACAAAATACGCCAGAAATTTGGGTGATCTGCTTGAGTGCCACTTGCCGAAGATCTTGGCGTAAAATAAATGTTTTCCATACTGTGTGGAACGTGACTAGGCAAAGATACTAGGCCTAGGTCAGCAGACTGCGGACTCAGGCCGAGGCCTAGCCTAGGATAGGGGTCCCTAGCTAAGGGCTCGACAGTACTTTAGCGCGTATTTACTTTGACATGAAATATTTCTAAAAATTGCACGACGATGCTGATATTGGATAATACAGAAAACATATTGTTCCTAAAATGTCCCATTTAAAACGTGAACATAAGCGGCTACGCCTGTTTCGCGTCTTATTTATATGCAGCAACAAAAAACAAAATTTAGGTAGACCTAGGGACTAAAATTAAAAATAATCTGGAATTCTGATTACCTTCGCTTTTTCATGGGCGACTCGTTAATAATCGAACTTTGAGTCGTCGTCTGAGATCATTAGTAGGACCGTTATGTGATCTCTATACTAACTGGTATTTGTCGATGTCCGTGGTCATTGTGCAGTCAAGCGTCGCCAATAGGTGACTATCAAACACCGGCGAATGTGGAAAATGCAGTTTTATGTGGGGTGCAATGTTTTTTTTGTATTTATTATACTTTTTTATAATTATGCGGGAATCAAAGCGTGATTCCGTTGTCCGAGGGTAGATTGTTTAAATTTGGTATTGCGGATTGTTTTTTCATGGATATTAATTTTTTACCGTGTCTACGCAAAAGCACGGTGCCGACTTAGGTGTTCAATCTCCAAGCTTACTTGTTCCACCATATATTTGCACGTGTGGTGTTTTATACCACTATTGGCACACACACCCTTCCTTGCTTTTTTCGGGACGGACTTTCTATCACTGATTATCCAATAATGTGTCGAAGCACTCCAATCGATTTAGTATATCGCAGATCAGGAGTGGTACATACACGGACTATGTTGCATATTACGGAAGATTTCACCGAGCCTGCCCGCGTTGTGTCTCGCATTACACACGCCTAAACACGTCCCACCACCACCGTTTGTATCGTGGTACGGCTGCCACTGCCAACGCCATCATCTCTAAAGCTTGAGCAAGATGCATCTACATGAAGCCCACACTGCCTGAACCTCCCGGCCCAGGTACACACACTCGCCCTTGTCCAACCCATATTGCACCATGATGGTCAATGTGGGGTAGTAACCGTAAATAAGTAGTTTAGACATTATATCAATATGTGTCACACACAGAGAACAGGCCATGTAATTTCCAACGCCATCACAGAAGCTGAGTGAAAAAATCATCAGAACAACTTTAATTGTAGGATTTCAGATCCTAGCCACTGTTCACTTTAGAGTTAATCCTGTTTACCCCAAAAAAATCAATATTTGACCTATGGTGACCTCAAATGAACTAGTGAGCCTATCTTCAAAAAACACAACGTGATGACCCCTGGTCATTACTAAAAACCTCCTATCAAATTTGAAAAGCGATTTCCAACATAACCCACAAGGAGTTGAAGGCTCTTGCGTGCTTCACTCTTTGACCTCATCACGCACCCCAAATGACCTTTGACACTACTTCCCTGTTACTACTACCATTCAAGCCATTGATATATGTTATAGCACAACCAGCACACTTGACAAGGAAACTGTCAAAGCACCACCCGCAGATCAGCAGCAGCCTTTTTCAATGCTGAACAGACAAGACAGACGGATCAGACAGACAGACAGTCAGATGCATTGCGCCATGTACAATAGGTGCTGATATATTCGTAAGCGAGTGTATTAGCTAATAAATTCAGTGTTATCCTTGAAAATCCTTTTGGCCAACAAACCTGTTGAACAAGAAAAGGCAAGAGAAGAAGATAAACAGAAAGATTCTCTTCTCTACGTCCATAATATCACTCAATGCTTTTTCTTTTCCATCACAGATTATTAATTCTTGGTGCAGGACAGGGAAACAACATTTAAGAACCCTTTCCATTAAATCGAAGGCTGATTTGCAGATGGCCAACTCACTCTAGGATCTGGAAGATATGTACCACCTTCAAGGCTAGGCTACTGCTCAAGAAAAAAACTGTAGATGCCCACTGCCGCCACCTGGCCCCTCGGGAACGTGAACCGACATCCACACCCCTGTGGAAGAAGCGTATAATTCTAATTATAGCTATATTAGGGGGGTCAGCGCTATAATAGGGGGTCATATCCTCCACTTTTAGGATATACTGTATGTATGGTAATTCCTAGAAATACCGCCCATTCCCATAACGCTTATAAGTCAGTCTATTCGATTGATGACTCATATTTTGAAACAAATAGTCATTATCAATTTTACAAATTATCTCCAATGCAAGATTCGTATTCTTCATGCCTCACATGTACCGTTCAGATGATATTTACAGACGTATATGTATATGAACTTACATGTAAAAGGACCTAACCAAGAAATACTGAATATGTATCTTTATGTGACCGTTCCTTAAGATTAATTATGCATTTGATCAACAATGAAGGTGAAACATGAATTAAAGAGAAACCCTACAGAGAACTATGTAGGTGGGAGAGGGGTGGGGGCATTCGTCAACTTGGGGTAACAGCATTTGCCTTTTAATATAGTCTGCTGCAGTACTTGGCATGTGATCGAGAGTCAAAACGGATACAAACAGTCTGCTATTAAAGTGTATATTATAATACAGACGTGTATGTATGCCAGACTGCAATGCCCCCTACCACTTTCTTATCATTCCCCTAAATGGTTGAACGATTTGAAAGTGGGGTACTCCACCCTTCATTGCACATGCCCTCCAAACCATGAAAAGCTTCATGTACATTGTAGTCGGCTACCTGGCAAATCCATGGGAACATTACAAGCAAGGGACAGGACACCACCCCCCTCCCCAACACTTTTGAAAGTGGAAGGGACTGTGCCCTCCACTCTTTTCCAGAGACCACACCAGCAACTAGCAGGCACATGTTTGATTCCATAGCATTGCGTGTAGTGATTCAATGGAAAGCAATCTCAAAAATAGATGAAAGACTAGCACATTAATGGATTAACAACTATGACTTCCCCCAATGCTCTTTCCTATGCAGCGACAACAGCTCACGTAAACCTTTCCCATCACTCACGTTGATAGCCATTTAACCTGCATAGAACCACTGTCTTCTTCTTCCCATATTGATTGCCCTCGCCTCTATTCTTATCAATTTGTCTCTCCTTGCCTTTTGAAAGACCTTTTTCTTTTTTTCTTTCCAATGATACCACACTCATAACACCTTAAATTTACCGTTCTCCGTCGGACCAAGGATTTAAAGAAGTATACTTCTTCAACTTTTGCAATTTTGTCGGTAATGTGATTTTGCCAATTTTTTTTTTTTTTGACACTGGTTGTCTTCTATGTTAGAGCTCTGAAGAGTCCCTACTTTGAAAGCAGTGCCTACACACCTTTATCCTATTGCCATATCACGTTGCCTCTCATAGAATTTTCGAACAGATAACAAATTATGCTTAGTATATATACTAGTGACTTCACTGTCATTCTTTCTTTCCCTTTGTCGTGTGAGTTTCATGTACACAAGCTACATCTAAATTAGAATACTGATGTGTGATATTTCGAGCATTCGCAGTCCCTTCTTTGCTCCCTGTAATATCTTGCCTATGTAGCAGGACTGTACGACATATTCCTTATTTAGTTGGGAAGACAGAGAAGCTGAGCAAACAGTCCGCTCCGCAGGTCGGGAATTACCACGCTGGCACAGTACACAATTAAATGCGCATACAGTACAAACATATGAGTGTCCGGTCAAGCTCCGTAACACACTACACAGGAATTTCGTTTCACCAACAATGAGTACGGTCATCAATTCTATCGATAAACAGTTGAATTGTATAGAAGCAAAACACTTGCTATAATATGTGGTTGCATATCAAATGAACTCAGTGCATTACAGTATTTTAAAACGGATTCTTGGTAAACAATAATCCTTCCTCCTAGTGCATAATTGAAGAGGGCCATTGGGACGATGGAAACCACTCCACTGGTGTCCCTTTTTTTGTAAATAAGCTAAAATGGTAACCACATATATGGCCACCAGATTACATGTTGGGCACCTAATCTTCCAAAAAGTTTTTCAAAGGGGAGGGACACCCCCTTGATAAAATAAAATATAAACCCTTACCTGTATAGGTCTCTGATTGGGTTCACCGAGAATTGAAATATCGTTTCACTGAGACTCTGGGGCTGAGGCAAGCGTATAGTAGTAAGAGTTTCAGAGTTTAAAACACTCTCTCTATATAATTATATTATAGTAATCACGAAAATAATACGCTGTAGTCACAAACACTTTCTCTAGTCACTTGGTTGTCACTAAAAGGCTCTGGTAAAAAATTCACACTGTGTAACACTGTTTCTCACCATCAAAAGTTATGCATAATACACTAAGCACTGAAAAACCCCACCAGGTATATCCTGTATGGAGAGGAGATAAAAATGCAAAGTCAATAAGTAACAAAGCATCCCCTTCTCTCTTTGGAAACAAACTCAACTGCTCGATCAGGCATACTGATGAGAACACACATAGTTTCTGTATTAGGCTACCCCATTTAGTTAGGATGTCCATAAGTTCCTTACAAGATGCTACATGTTTTGTCAAGCAATTTGAAATTTGAGCCTCCACTCATCAATCCACTTCACACTAGAAAGTTCTCCTGTATTAAGCATCTCCTTGATGCATTCCTATCTCCACCCGTAAACGCAGTGGAGTGAACTCACTGCGTTTACGGGTGGAGATAGGAAGCATCAAGGAGATGCTTAATAAAGGAGAACTTTCTAGTGTGAAGTGGATTGAGAGTGGAGCTCAAATTTCAAATTGCTTGACAAAACATGGAGCATCTTGTAAGGAACTTATGGACATCCTACAAATGGGGAGCTTAATACAGAACTATGGTGTTCCTCATCAGTATCCTATCAGAAGTTGAGTTGTTTCCAAAAGAGAAAGGGGGAGATTTGTTAGTATTGACTTTGCATTTTATCTCCTCTCCATACAGGATACCTGGTGGGGTTTTTAGTGCTTAGTGTATATCAGAACTTTTGATGTGAGAAACAGTGTTACACAGTGAAGTTTTACCAGAGCTTTTAGTGAACCAGTGACTAGAGAAGTGTTTGTGACTACAGCGTATTATTTGAGTGATATATATATAATTATATAGAGAGAGTGTTTAAACTCTGAACTCTTACTTACTATACCTTGCCTCAGCCCCAGAGTCTCAGTGAACGATATTTCAATTCTGGTGAACCCATCAGAGACCTATACAGGTAAGGGTTTATATTTATTTATCAAGGGGTGTCCTCCCCTTTGAAAATTTTTGGAAGAATTAGGTGCCCAACATGTAATCTGGTGCCATATATGGTACCATTTTAGCTATTTACAAAAAAAGGACACCAGTGGAGTGGGTTCCATGGCCCAATGGCCCCCTAAATATGCCACTAGGAAGGATTATTGTTACCAAAATAGTTTTAAAATACTGTAATGCACTGAGTTCATTTGATATTCACCACATTTATAGCAGTGTTTGCTTCTAGAAATTCAACTGTTTATCGATAGAATTGATGACCGTACTCATTGTTGGTGAACGAAATTCCTGTGAGTGTGTACGGAGCTTGACCGCACTCATTGTTGTACTGTATGCAGTTATTGTGTACTGTGCCAGCGTGGTATTCCCGACCTGCGGAGCGGACTGTTTGCTCAGCTTCTCTGCTTCCCAACTAAATAAGGAATATGTCGTACAGCCTGCTACATAGCAAGATATTACAGGGAGAAAGAAGGGAATGCTCGAAATATAACACAGATTCTCATTTGATATCTTTCTGGTCCGACAAAGGGAAAGAAAAAATGACAGTGAAGTTTATATATATACTAAGAATAATTTGTTATCTTTCGAATTCTATGAGAGGCAACTAGATGGCAATAGGATAAAGGTGTGTAGCACTGCTTTCAAAGTAGGGACTCTTCAGAGCTCTAACATAGAAGAAAACACAGTGGCAAATCACATTACCGACAAAATTGCAAAAGTTGAAGAAGTATACTTCTTTAAATCCTTGGTCCGACGGAGAACGGTAAATTAAGGTTATGAGTGTGGTATCATTGGAAAGAAAAGAAAAAGGTCTTTCAAAAGGCAGGAGAGACAAATTGATAGAATAGAGGCAAGGGCATAAATATGGAAGAAGAAGACAGTGGTATGCGGTAAATGGCTATACGTGAGTGATGGGAAGGTTACGTGAGCTGTTGTGCTGCATAGGAAAGAGCATTGGGGAATTCATATGTTAATCCATTAAATGGCTGTTTTCTCTATTTTTGAGATTGATTTCATTGAATCAGCTACAAGCAATGCTATGGAATCAAACATGTGCCTGCTATTCTTGTGTGGGTTCTGGAAAAAGTGAGGGGCACAGTCCCTTCCACTTTCAAAAGTGTTGGGGAGGGGGGGTGTGTCCTGTCCCTGCTTGTATGTCCATGGATGCAAGGTAGCCTACTACAATGTACATAAGCTTTCATGGTTGGAGGGCATGTGCCTGAAGGGTGGAGTACCCACTTTCAAATAGTTCAACCATTTAGGGGAATGATAAGAAAGGGGTAGGGGGCAATTGCAGTCTGGCATACATACACGTCTGTATTAATATACACTTTAATGCAGACATGTATGTGTATACATGCCATACTGCAGCAACTATATTAAAAGGCAAATGCTGTTACCCCAAGTTGAAATGCCCCCACCCCTCTCCCACCTACATAGTTCATGTAGGGTTCTCTTTAATCATGTTCACACATTTGTTATCAAATGCATATTAATCTTAAGGAATGGTCACATAAAGATACATATTCAGTTTTCTTGGTTAGTCTTTTACATGTAAGTTTTATAGTCTGTAAAATATCATTGAAGGTACATGTGAGGGAAAGAATACTTTGGAGATAAATTTGTAAAATGTAGCTATTTGTTTCAAATATAGGATCGAGAGTGACTGCTTATAAGCTTTAAAGAAACGGGACAATATAGAATACCATACAGTATATTCCTAAAAGTGGAGGAGTATGACCCCCTATATAGCTATGACCCCCTATATAGCTCTATTGTATTTTACGCTTCTTCACACCATCTCTTTCACTTTCCCAGCCGGTGGCGGCAGTGGGAATCTACAGTTGTTTTCTTGGCAGTAGCCTAAGCCTTGAAGGTGCTTCTTCCAATCCTAGAGTGAGTTGGCATCTGCAAATCAGCTTCAGATTTAATGGAAAGGTTTTAAAATATTTGTTCCCTGTCCTAAATCCAAGAATTCATTCGTGATGGAAAGAAAAGCTTGAGTGATATTATGGACTTAGGAAGGAATCTTCTGGGTGAGTCTTCTTCTCTGCCTTTCTTGAGCAAAGGTTTGTTGCCAAACAGGATTTCAAATAACACTGAAATTTATTAGCTCAACAAGTTGAGCTATTGTCATGGCAATGCATCTGTCTGTCTGTCTGTCTGTCCGTCTGTCTGTCTGTCAGCATTGGAAAAAGAGCTGCTGTCTGCAGGTGCTTTGACCGTTCCTTGTCAAAGTTGGTGTGGCTATAACATATATCAAGGGCTTGATAGTTATGGTAACAGGAAGTAGGTCAAAGGTCATTTGGGGTCGTGAGAGGTCAAAGAGTGAAATCACGCAAAAGCCTTCAACTCCTTGTGGTTATGTTGGAATCTTTTCAAATTTGATAGGAGTGTTTAGTAAATGAAGGGTCATCAAAGTTGTGTTTTTGAAGTAGGTCAAAGGTCATTTGAGGTCACCAGAGGTCAAATATTGATTTTTTGGGTAAACAGGATTAACTCTAAAAGTGAACAGTGGCTGATCTGAAACCTACAATAAAAGTTGTTCTGATTGAGTTTTCACTCGCTTTGTGATGGCGTGGAAAATTCATGGCCATTTTTCTTATGAAAAAATGAAGATATAATTATAAACCTACTTTCTACGGTTACTCCCATTGACCATCATGGTGCATTGTTTGTCAGCATATTGTGCTTCCATGTAGATGCATGATGCTCAAGCTTTAGAGATTACAGTGTTTTGCACAGGCATCCGTATACAACTTTGGTGGTTACGTGTTAGCCTGTGTAATACGTGTAATACGCACGCACGAAATCTTCCGTAATATGCAACCTATCCGTGTATGTACCACTGATCTCTATACTAACTGGATTGGATTGGCTTCGACACATTAATTGGATAATCAGTGATGAAGTCGCCGAGCGGCCATCTTACAAGAGATCAAAACGCAGTGCAAATATATGGTGGAACAAGTACCTTGGGAGTTGAACACCTAAGTGTCCGTGCTTTTGCGTAGACACGTAAAAATTAGTTATCCATGAAAAACAATCGCAATACAAATTAAACAATTACCCTTGACAACGAATGCGCTTTGATTCCCGCATAAATTATAAAAAAGTATAATGAAATAAAAAAAAACATTGCACCCAATAAAACTGCACATTCGCCGGTTTTGATAGTCACAATATGGCGGACGCTGACTTCACAATGACACGGACATCGCCAATCCAGTTAGTATAGAGATCAGACCGGTCCTACTAATGATCTCAGACTCGACTCAAAGTTCGATTATTACGAGTCGCCCATGAAAAGAGCGAAGGTAATCAGAATTCAGATATTTTTAATTTTAGTCCTAGGCCTAATTTGCAATATAATAAGAGCGAAACAGGCGTAGCGCTTATGTTCACGTTAAATGGGATATTATGAAATTGTTTTCTGTATTATCAATATCAGCATCCGTGCAATTTTTAGAATATTTCATGTCAAAGTAAATACCGCGAAAAGTACTTCGAGCCTTAGCTAGGCCCTAGCCTAGGCTAGGCTCGGCCTAGTCCGCAGTCTGCTGACCTAGGCCTAGTACTTGGGTCGCTTCCAGTCTGGAAAACATTTATGTTACGCCGAAGATCTTCGGCGTGGCACTCAAGCAGTCACACCAAATTTCTGGCGTATTTTGTCAGCCTGGTTTCTATTTGTCGCACCTAGCCTATAGCAGATAGTGGCGTAATTTTTATCCTGCCTTTCCTTTGGTGTTAATCTTCGGCGGCGAAAAAACAAACTTTCCAATATGGGGTCGCTTGGGGCTTCGAATACTACGTAGGCTAGTTCAGGAACAGAGGCACAAAGTGTATGTGAGAACTAGGCCTAGGTACCCTAGGCTAGGCTCGGCCTGGGTAGGGCTGCTATAGAAGTTACTGCTACTAGCCTATTTTCAGTTTCTTCAAAGGAAAAAAAAACACAAATTACAAATTAGGCCCAGGCCTATGGCTGCAATCATAGTTTCATTTGTTGTATTACGCTATAGCCTACGCGGTGGTAGGCTAAGTACTTTTCTTCATGTGGTGGTATTACTGTTCTGAAAACCAAAGGAATTCACTGATTTCCCTAATACCCACTGTAGGCATAGCCTACAACAAATCAATTAGAATTATTAAACTTCTCGTTATTGAAAAGAGATTTTACGTAGGCTATACATATTCATTGGCAGGGATGTTTTGGTAGCTAAAATTAAAGTGGGAATGTTTTGCTAAAGGGACGTTTCGACTGGATACCCTTCACCCTGCACACTTTAGACAATGTCTCAATTACACAAGCAAGCTCTGTTGTTATGGCCAAAGTAAATTACCAAATTGGTGAAAAACTCCCAAATAATGAATCCTGCAAGTGCAAAAAACCCTCATACAACAACCTGAAATGTACTCGCAGCATTCAGTTGGAAGGTTTTGTACGGGGCAATTTTCTCCAGAGAAGCATGGCACTTTTGGCATTACCTAAACATACAGTATCCAATGTATAGGCCTAATGTTAGGCTATGTGCACCATGAACCTAAGCTACACATGTGTCTCTACAGCCCAGCTACTTCTAGGCCTAGAACTGCAGGGCTTATTTGAACCTTCCGATAATTTTTGGTGGGAAATTTATGTGTTGTACTTGTTCTGTGATGTATTGTGTTTATTATGTGTGGAATGTCTTATTTATATCGATAAGATTAGGCTACATGTTTACTTGTGTAAACTTCTTACATCATTCTAACACATTTTAGGCTGAGCTACAGTACATAACCCATATAAGTTACTGTTACGAGAGAGTGTTAAAAAATACAGACTCACCAAATGAGCATTTGCTTGGACAAATTTTAATGAAACTTGGGCACAGTGATACAAGGATAAAGGGTTATCAGTGGTGGTCAAGGATGGACTCAAAGGTCAGATTTATGGGTCAGTTTGGGGTCATTTATAACAAATGTTACTTTGTGTCTTAAAGATTCAGTGACAGTATTGGGTGTTTGTCATTGTAACTTGGCTTTTGTGTATTTGTTTTATTACTGGTGTTGAGAATTTTAAGGTCAGTGGTCATTTTCATGCATGGTGTACTACCTGTGAGGTCATGACCATGTATGTTTATACTTTTGAAGTGGGGCAAGGGTCATTTAGGGTCAAAGAGAGGTCAAACAAAAGGCCAACTGAGCATAATTATGCAAAAGCCTTGAACTCCTAGGGGATGTGTTGAAATTTTGTCAGATTTGGCAAGAGCATTCAGTAGATGATGGGTCATCAACTGGGTGTATTTGAAGTAGGTCAAGGTCATTTGGGGGTCATGCAAAGGTCAAAACAGTGAAATCTTGCAAAAACCTTTAAGTCCTAGGGGTTATCAGCAAATTTTATCAAATGTGGCTGGAATGTTCAGTGGATGATGGCATGTGCCAGTTGTACTTTTGAAGTATGTCAGAGGTCATTTGGGCTCTTAGAGAGGTTAAAGGTGGAATCACATAAGTCTTCATCTCCTAGGGGTTATATCCAAATCTCATCAAAATTGGCCAGTGTTCAGTAAATGATGGGTTGTCAATGATGTATTTTGAAGTAGGTCAAAGGTCATTTGGGGGGTCATAGAGAGGTTAAAGTTGGAATCACACAAGTCTTCATCTCCTAGGGGTTATATCCAAATCTTATCAAAAGTTGGCCAGTGTTCAGTAGATAATGGGTCATCAAAGATGTATTTTTGAAATACATCAAAGATCATTTGGGGTCAGAGAGGTGAAAGCTGGAATCACAGAAGTCTTCATCTCCTAGGGGTTATATCAAATGTTACTAAAGTTGGCCAGTGTTCAGTAGATGGTTGGTCATTGAAGATGCATTTTAAAGTAGGTCAAAGGTCATTTGGGGTCATAGAGAGGTCAAACATTGGAATCACTAAAAAGCTTTTTCAACTCCCATTGGTTATATGAAAATCTTATCAAAGTTGGCCAGAATGTTCAGTAGATGATGGGTCATCATAGTTGCTCTTTTGCAGAAGGTTTAAGGTCATTTGGGGTATTAAATGGTTAAACAATGGAATCATGCAACAGCCTTCAACTTTACAGGTTTGTGTCTGAATCTTGTCAAAGTTGCCAAGATAATCCAGTAGATGGTGGGTCATTAAAGTTATACTTTTGAAGGTCAAAGGTTGTTTGGGGTCAAACAGTAGAATCAATCAAAAGCCTTTAAATACTAGGGGTTGCATTGGAATCTTATCAAAGTTGGTCCATGTTCGATGGATGATGGTTCATCATAGGTGTACTTTGTGTTGATGTTAAATGCCATTTATGCCAATGCTTTTCCATATGAGTTTTGGTTTTGTATGATATATTGACAAAAGAATAATTTTAGATGGGCCTGACAAATTTGGGTATAAATACTTCATTTTCATCGGCACAATTACCTACTGTATTGTGCCCACAAGCACTAAAAAATGTCCCAAGCTGGGCAACTCTAAAATGCCATTGCTGTGACCATTTACTGTACATGGACAGCACTGAAGGTACTACATCATGACTGTCCATGCATGACGCCTTGGTTTGAATCACTAATGAAGCTACATAAAAGAAATTGTTTGAGTGAAATTGTAGTTGAGCTACAGCATCATTGATGCTCTTATTTGAAGCTCCATGTGGCTGTCACCTATCTCCCAGCTCCCCCTCCCCCTTCCCAGCATCCCCTGAGCTATCATATGAAAAAAAATATTGGCTACGCCATTGGAGGCAGATACATAGAAAAAGTTATGAACTTTAAGTAGAATATGTTAAAGTGGTACTTTGACAATTAAGATTTTGTTTGACCTCAATTAACTTCAAAATTTTTGGAGCACTGAGCATACTTGCCATGGTCTTTGATGAGCTGACACTGACTTCATTTAAAAAACTGTGAATTCCAGCAAAATTCACTTGGGAAATGCCTGCTTTGATTGAAAGATCTCTCAATGACAAAATTGAATATACTTCCATTTCTTTCAGGTGTGAAACAGGTTCTCCCTGGGGTTGCAGATATGATTCATGAAGTTCAAGTAGAGGGCACCTTTCCAGATGGGACCAAACTTGTCACCATCCATAATCCTATTGGAAATGAACACGGAGATTTGAAGAACGCCCTCTATGGAAGTTTTCTTCCAGTACCAGACAAACATATATTTGATGATAAAGAAGATAAGGTAAAGAATAAGAGGGAAGATGAGCATGCTTGTTTAGCTCAACTTACTTGCATTTGTCTGTCTGTCTGTCTTTCTGTCTCTGCCTGTCTGCCTGTCCATCAACAATGGTTGAAAGGCTGGTTCCTACAGGTTTTTTGCCCGTTTCCAGTCAAAGTTGGTAAGATTACAACACATATCAAGGACTTGACAATTATGATGAAAAGAAGTAGGTCAAAGGTAATTTGGGGTCATAGAGAGGTCAATCTTATCAAATTTGGATGATTGATCAAAAAATTTTAGTTCAAGGATTAACAGCTTCCAGGTTTGCAGTGGAAAGATCAATGCAAGTCAAGTTCAAATACTTTTTCCGTTTTTGACTTCCACAAGTATATACCTTTGAAAAATAATGATGCATGTCTATGAAATGCACTGAAATTTGCACCCATGTCCAAACATCTGGTGCCCATCTTGTAAATACCTTTACCATTAAATCATGGGAACTCAAAAATACAAGGCAGAGAAAGTTGGTGGTGATCCTTTATGAGTGGTGCTGGTGCGTTTACTGCCTAACCTTCAGCCAGTACTCAGATGAGGTGTAGAAATGGGGTGAGATAGCTTCTAGAGGATCTTTGGAAGCTTTTCAGAAGAATGAGATTAGTGAAGCTGCATTAAGTCAGTAGTAATTATTGGCCTCAGAAAAGGCCTAGGAATGTGCCAGCCCCTTGACCTTCATTTACAATGGGCCTGTGGGCCTTAAAGTCAGTATAGTACTGGTGAAATCGTTTTGATCATATGCCTCAAGCATGCATTTCTCATAGTTTCTATTTATTGTTGTAACTCTACATGTATGCCCAAGGCTTTACTTTGTTTTGAAATCTTTTTGATATCAGCTAGAGCTGAGAAAAAAAATTGAAAGTTTATTTTGGTTGAAAATTTAAGTTGCAAATCCCTGCTTTTGGTTCCAGTGAAAGAGAAACCTGTGCATTCAGGATGGCGTGTGTATGGGTGTGTATGAGGGTGTATGTGTTTGTGATGCGTAGCTTGTTACCACAATATCTCTCAAAAGGAAACTCCTACAGTTTTCATACTTGGATGAGGATGTCCCCCCATATTGAGAGGAAGAACCGTACTATTTTTGGTGAAGGTCAAAGGTCACCTAAGATCACCAGAGGTCAAACTCTGAAAACCTTGTTAACATGATATCTCCAGATAGGAAGCATTGATACTCACCATACTTAGTATGTACATACATTACATCAAGAGGAAGGACTGTTATTTTTGGTAAGGTCAAAGATCATTAGGAGTCATCAGAGGTCAAACTCTGGAAACCCTTTAACACAATATCTCCAGGTAGGAAGCATGGAAACTCTTCGTACGTAGCATGTAGATACAGTTTCCGAAGAGGAAGAACCATATTGTTTTTGGTGGAGGTCAAAGATTATCGTAGGTCACCAGAGGTCATATTTTGAAAACATTGTTAACACAATATATCCAGATGAGAAGCATGGATATATACCCACCAAACTTAGTATGTACATCAAGAGGAAATACTGTATTGTTTCTGAGGAAGGGCAGAGGTCATCAGGGGTCATCAGAGGTTAAACTCTGAAAATTTGTTAACATAATATTTCCAGATGGGAAGCTTGGAAACTCTTCATACTTAGCATGTAGATGCATCTTGTGAAGAGGAAGAAGTCTCCGGATTTTTGTGGAGGTAAAGTCATCTGAGGTCACCAGAGGTCAAACTTGTTACCTTGTTAACAGGATATCATGAGATAGGAAGCATGGATACTCTTCATAAGTAGCATATAGATGCATTATGTCTCGAGAAAGAATCTTATTATTTGTGATGAAGGTCACATGTCATCTAGGATGATCAGAAATGAGTTCATCAAAGCTCAGTGCATTTTTGCATTCTGGTTGTGAATTTGTTTTAATAAATCCAAGTAAATTGACAGAATATTGATCCTTGATACCACTCATGTGGACAAATTGTTACCAATTTTTAGCCAAGAATTCTCAGTCCTTAGGCCTTAAGGCAGGATTTAAAATCAGAGAGTCAACACTCAGCTGCCTGGTATGAAGTTGAGGTAGAGGTATCCTCCTTTTGCAAATAACTTGTAGTTTTGACCCATCTTCAAAAAAGTTAAAAGCAAAATTTGACTTGGTTTGCACCCACATGTATATGATCTCTTAATACTTTAAATGTTAATGCTCTTTCTGTCTTCCTGATTTGTTTACAAATAAAAAAAATACAAATAAAAAAAAAATGATTAGGGGTTGGCATTGGGGAGTGGCTGTCCAGATGATGGCTGGATGGTTCTCTGAATAAATAAAGTCTTGCTCAGTCAGAACAGGAATTAATTACTTGCACTAGCATTACTTGCAGGCAAAGCAACAGATATGTACGAAAGGCAAAGTGGTACTTGAAGGACTGGCAGGAAACTTAAGCCAGATGGGGAAAGGGGGAGGGAGGGAACAAGGAGTGCAGCTGCCTCCACTTTTTTCACCCTATCTATGCTACTAGTCACTGGGGCTTTTACCTGATTCATTCAAAATGTGAGTAGATTACAGTTTAAAATGAATTTATCTGTCCCTAAATTTTCCTGCAATTGGAAGATATGTATTAATATGTTCAAAGTGGTGGTATAATCAGACATTGACAATATTGTGGAAGGGGGAGAGAGGGTGGAGGGGGGGGGGGATGACCATAAGTGAGACAGGAGGTTTTTGGTTCCTTGCGTTAGCAAAAGGAACCTATGTAGTCAGCTTGGCGTGTGTGTGTGTATGTGTGGGTGTGCGTGTGTGTGAACTTGTCTTCCTATCAGACCGAGGACCTGAACAATGGATTTGAGGTCCTCTGAAGGAAATTCAATAGATTTGTCAAGTCCTCGAAAGTTTGAACAATAGAGAGTCTATTGTCAAGGTTAGGGTTAAGGAAGTAAACACAAAGGAAATAACAAAGAGGTCCTCGGATTGTATGTAAAATCGACGTGTGTGTGTGTGTGTGTGTGTGTGTGACACTTGCTTCGGTACGCTGTAACTCAACAAGGGAAAGTTGGACTAAACCGAAACTTGGTATATGGATCTGTCATAGTAAGAAGGTGTGCCCTATTGTTTTTGGTGGAGGTCAAAGGTCATGTGGGGTCACCAGGGGTCAAAGACCGAAAACCTTGTTTGCACAATATCTCAAGGTAGGAAGCTTGGATAAATTTCATACTTGGTATGTAGATGCATTATGGTGAGAAGATGAATGCTGTAGCTTTTGGTGGAGGTCAAAGGTCATCTGGGGTCACCAGCAGTCAAATAATGAAAACTTGTTGTTAAAACAATATCTCAAGGTAGGAAGCTTGGATAGATTTCATACGTGGTATGTGGATGACTTATGGTGAGAAGATGAATCCTTTAATTTTTGGTGGAGGTCGAAGGTCATTTGGGGTCACTGAGAGTCAAATACTGAAAACCTTGTTAATGCAATATCTCAAGGAAAAAATCTTGGATAGTTTTCATACTTAGTACATAGATACACCATAGTGAGAAGCTGTGCCATACAGTTTTTGGTGGAGGTCAAAGGTCATCTGGGGTCACCGAGGGTCAAAAACTGATAACCTTGTTGTTAGCACAATATCTCAAGGTAGGAAGCTTGGATAAATTTCATACTTAGTGGATGCCTTATGGTGGGGAAAAATATTTTGGTGGAGACCAAAGGTCATCTGGGGTCACTGGAGGTCAAACTTTGCAAACATTTTCAACTCTATATCTCAGTGTAGGAAGCTTGAATAGATCTTTGCTTTGAGGTGTTGCATTAAATCTAGTAGAAAACCCATATGAGTTTTGTTGGATGTCAGAGTTGAAATCACCAGATGCCAAAAAGCAAATTCCCAAGAATTCCTCAAGTCAAAAATATAAGCACAAAACTGTATCATTCCCGCACATTAAGATCACATTCACCCAATGACTGAAAGATGTGGGACATCTTTCAGAGATGCCAAGTATCTCAATTTTAATTGAAATTATAGTATTACGATTTTAATCCATAATTCTGCCATTATGAAAACGTGCATCAAATACTGCTTTTTAATATTGCAGAAGATTCTCTGCCCACAAAGCAGAGGACTGTTGTGAAAGTTCACTAGACAGACAACATTTGTCCTTAGATTAGGACATGTGAGCTTGCAGGAATTGGAAATTGGAATTGGTTAATTAAATGCTACTATGGGTTGTTAGTTTTATAAAGAGAACCAAGTTACTGATCATTTGGATCAGATACCACTGAGCGTGCATGAATTGTGATTGCTTAATTGATTTAAACAAATTGTAACTGTATCCTGTCTGTTTTGATATCCCCTGAAGTGCCTGTAGGCTGTATTTCTTCAGAACAATTTATTTATGCTTGGATGTGTTAACACAAGATGTGCATTGTCTACAGAGCAGATTTTGTGAATCAACAGAAATACTGGTTCATTCAGTAGTTGGCTCAGTTTCATTACATTCAGCAAGGAACCACAGTGCCCATTGGGCTCTTGTTTTGCTTGTCTTGTAGTAACATATTTCTTCTAAACAGCTTTGAATTAATTGCTGACATTAAGATGTCACTCAATCACTGATAATTCTATCTTGATGATAAGTTAAGTTTTAATTATCAAATGTAATCTCTGCTATCTTTTAATTGTTGGCCAGGTCTGGTTAATAAATTATAAAAGGCTTGGTAAACAGAACTAGTTATCTTTTTTGTTGGTTCTTTCAGACAGATAATTAACTATGCTATTTATTAGTAATATGTGAATAATGAAAGATGTGCTTTCCTCGAGTAGAGTTAAGTTTAAGTTCATTCAATGAAGGCAGGGTTTCTGCGGAAGGGAACGTAAGGTTTAAACCGGGTCCCCATCCACTTTTGAGAAGCAAGGGGATAGTCCTTTCCTATCCTCTTTCTGTTTATGGTTGCGATGAAAGGAGAAACCTATGCAGTTTTAATGGCATGTAATGTACATGTGTGGTTGTGATGCTTAGCTCATTAACACATATCTTAAGAAGGGAAACTTCAACAGTCCTTTTTCTTGGCATAACCCTAATGTTTTTGTCAGAGGCCAAAGGTCATATGAGGTCACTGGAGGTCAGTCCCTGAAAGCTTTGTTACTATGATATCTCAAGGTAGGACTCATGGATTTTTTTCATAAGTATTATGTTGGTGCATCATGTGACAGGGAAGAACACTTTTGTTTTTGGTAGTGGTCAGCATCCACCTGATATCACCAGAGGTAACATTCTGAAAACATTGTAATATATCTCAAAATAACAAGCATGATACTTTGTCACTTTAGCTATCTGCATATATTGACTAGAAGAACCATGTTTTTTGTGGAGGTCAAGGATCCTCTAAGGTCACTAAAGGTCAAAATATGTAAAAAAATGTTATAAGAGGATATCTCATGCTGGGAAGCATAGAAACCAGTTTCATTCAAGGTGTATGTATGTCATAGTGAGACTAAAATTCTGTGGCTGCTATTGGGCATAGTCGGGTAGATATAGGGTTTGACCCTAAAAAAATTCCTACAAGTGAGTTTTATGCAGTTTGGTATTAGCTGAGGTGTATAATGTGCCCAGGAAAAAATCCACCAAAATCCACCCATGGAAAGGGCCGAAATTAGGTCAAGTCCAAAATGGCGGCTTTTTAAACCCTTTTTTCCTACTTAATGTCAAAGAGGTGTATGTAATGTGGGTTTTATTGGCAATTTTATGCATAAAAATGTTGCTATGACTATCTCCGACTAAATGTTTCAAGTTCCCTTGCAAAAACACAATGATGACGTCACAATGACGTCCATAAAAACTTCCCATTGAAGGTTCGAATGCCTTCGTATAATGGTTTTAATATAAAAACTGCAGAAAAGAGACGTGTAACTTGCGTACTTTAAAGGGTAAATGTAAAATTGAATAACCCTTGTGAAATTTTTAGTGCTGAAGCTTAGAGTGTTCAGAAGTTAAAGCCCTCAGAAAAGTATTGCGCAATAACATGTTCTCAGGAACAAAGGTGCAAGCGCCATTTCGTCATATTTTGAAAGCTGATATCTTTTCACAGGAATTAGATCAATGGCTGAAAATTTGTATGTGGTATGATGTATAGCTATATAAAAAGAATTTGATGTCAAAGCGGCATTACTCATCTCATTTTTAAAAACCTGGGCACTTGAAAATGTAATTTAATTTTTACTTCTAAATGTATTTTTTTTAAATTTTATGAATTTGCAGGCCTTTTATTAATTGTTAGATGGCCTTCATAATTTATATAACTTTAACATTATTCCAGGTCCAGAAGCGAGAGAAAGCATAACCATTCAATGCCTTTAATTATTAAGTGCTGAGGTCCAAAACTGGTTGCCTTAAAATATTTCAGCAAAGGGACATGGGAAGGGCAAAAAAGGACTAAAAAATCCTGAACGTGACCTTTAAAGTTAACCCATTCCTTATGGAACCCAAGTATTTTAATTATTAAAGTAAAAATTTCAGTAGTTTTTTTCTGATTTGAAATCCTCTTATGACGTTCAGATACCAAACTATTTGTTCAGATCTTAGTATTCCATCTTGAAAAGCAATATGAAAGAGTATAGGTTTCATATTTTAAACTGTTTTGGTCTAAATATTAACTTTTAATCCCTTAAAGTCCACTCGTAGTGTTATTAATTTTTTTAGGCCATAACTGTTTCTTAAATCTCATTTTCATGACTATTTGACTGATAATTTTTAGAGTCATTATTTAGACTTTTCATTCGATTAAAGTGACATTTTTATCAGCAAAATGTTCACTTAAAAATCACAATTATGACTTGTCAAGGCACTTTCTACCATTTAAAGCTAAAACTTCTGCTTTACATTTCCAAACAAAAAGGTGAGTCAAACTAATAAAATAAAAATGGTAATTACAAGGTCAAAATTATGTAACTGAAACTTAATATTTCATTTTAAAGTCAACATTATGAGGTCAGAAGTCCTTATTATTAATGGAATAAAAGAGGCAAATACATGTGACCCTAATAGTCAAAAAAATGAAATTAAAAGTCAAGACAATATGATTTAGGACAAAAGTTTGACTTTTTCAAGTCAAATTGATAACAGTAAGGGTGAGATTTTAGGTCACATTCTGTACTCCAAAAGTAAAAGTGTGACATTATTGGTCAACTTTATGAGATTTTAGATTAAAATAATGACAGTCAAGGTTACAAGGTGGAATTTGAAAGTAAAAATTGTAAGATAATTGTCAAGATATTGAGGTTGTAAGTCAAAATTGTGAACATTATAGGCAAAGTTATGACATTAGAAGTTAAAAATGTTTTTTAAGGCATTACTTGACCCCCCAAAAATCCATTTTACGACATTTTCATTTTTTTGTTCCCTTCCCATATACCTATGCTACCTATATTGATACCTATGTTGAACTCCAGCTACTTAATAATCACTGGAAATGTTGTAAGGTGAATGATCTTCCCCACGCTTACAGGCCTATATAAACCTACAGTAGCAATAGGTGGCTATATTACGAAGGCCCTCTGACATTTGGTCTAGGGCCATGGAATTGGAATGGATCGGAAATTTAGAAAAACATATTTTAGGAGTGAAAAATTACAACTTCAAAGACCCATATATTCACACTTGAGTGAATTATTGCAGGTTTGACTCAAAATTCTGTTAATATAGTAGTAAATCTCTTCACATTTGAATTTTCAGTTATGTAACTTATTCCTGTAAAATGATATCGTCCTGCAGAATTGCTAAATACTTTGCAGACAGCTTTCATAATGAAAGTGAATGCGCCATACTTTTCTGAGGACTATACTCCCTGGAGGACCTAGGCTTGAAAAGTATGTCACTGCTATCATCCAGTTGCATAAACATTGTGGACCTGTGTTAATATCAAAGACTGTGGCTGTAGTGTATTCATGTGTGATGCTGGCCTTGTACGTCAGGGGCGTGTTATAGAATTTGGACCTCATTTGACAGTAAATGGCCTGCAACTGATGTGCCCCCTTTTTATCCAGTCTGATTCTACATGATAATAGCTCCATTTGGATGGCAAACACTATAGCTTATACTTGTGAGTTATCTCGTGGTTAAAAATCCAAAATTGCCAAACTACAGAGCATCCAGCATATTCTGTTTTGCACTAGTTGATACCCTACTTCACTTTTCTGATTTAACCTTGGCAAGTTTTACCGAAATAAATGAGCCATCGTTTGGTCACTTGCTTGCAGGGACCCACCAAGGATGGGGAGGGGTACGCTACTTACTTGCCCCCCATCCGTTCCTGCTTAAAGAAATACAGTTTACAGGAGCAATGTGCCAAAATACTTCCCCCAATTTCTGCTTGCCGACCACAACCATTAAGTGTACAAACCCATTAAATGTGTTGATGACCATCCCTGACTAAAAGCAGCTTTACTCGGGTGTCACGTGACAGGATCACCAATAGGTGTCTGTCTACAATAAGCTGTAACGCCGGGACGTACACGTAATGTGTCCTGTCTCTTTCCCACACTTTTGAAATCCTGGCAGTGGCGCTGTTAGTTTTTGCATACCACGTAAATATGACTGTACTAAGTTCGTCCTCAAGTGCTGCTTTTCTTGTGTTCAAACAAGTAAGTCGTAAGCAAAACCTAGTACTTTTTAGGTCCAGTTACCAAAACCAATTCCTATCATGCATTACCCGCTAAAAGTTTTATCCTACTTACCTTGCCACCTAAATGCCAAAACATAAGAAGACCAAGTTTACCTCACATATTTTCTGTAGGGAAGGCAATAGGCCACAGGTCAACTGTACTACTGCTTTAAAATTCAAATGTAACAACATTTTATCAATCGAACATGAGTGGAACAAATTTCCTGTGATCAGCAAACTGTGCAACTTGAATAGATCTGTGTATTAATATGTCCACCATGACATCAGCAATTTTGCAAATGATTCATTATAATCAATTTTCTTGAACACATTTTGATAGACTTTTGATATAATTGGAAAGGGCTTCAATGAATAAACCCTTAAGGACATAGAGTTTGCCAAGGTTTTGTCAGCAGTGACACTAATTTATTCGGGACTCAAGAAGTTTATTTGACTGTCAATGTGTTGCTCTCATGTCCAACCCTGCCAAAACTGATTAAAATCCTTGCTACATAAATTGGGAGAGTGGGGGCCGGGTGGGTACATTTTGTCTCAAATCCACCCAAGTAGGTACAAGGCTACCTCAGTAACGTACAGTGTGAAAGGAGCAAAGAGCGAATCCACCACTATAGCAATTGCACATATAGAGTATGCGTTGAGATGGCACACTCAAATATTTCACTACTCTAAGAAAAATACCGTATAACTTCACCAGCTTAATTCAGGGCCGCTCGGGAGGGGGACTGAAGTCCCACATAATTTTCAGTTTGAAGATGTTTTCTCTGAAAACGTCCAAAATAGCAGCCTACCCTTAAAATATGTCAAAATTCAGGAGTGAATTGTCCAGCCACCAATCTTAGAAACTCTTTATGGCAGGTACTGCAATTTTAGAGCTCAACTATTAAATATGACTGCGTTGTGTAGGTTATACACTGCTAATTTGATTATAAAAGGGTGCAGCCAAACCGATGAACAGCTTAACCTGTAGGCTAAAGAGTATCTTTTAATAAAGCTTTACCGCACTTAACATGACTGCTTTGCCCATTAATTGCACATGTGATAGCCTATTGTTAGAGCCAAGGGTAAACTCTACGGGGATAGGCTCATACCTTATACACCACAAACAGCGATGCTACCACTTGAACTGACTAGAGACTTATTTCAATGGAAAAGCACAGCTTCATGACAATCGTGTGAAAATGGGAACATTCGAATATCCAACAATTAACAACCGTAAATCAGGTTACTAAGCAGTCACTGCCGTGTTGGATTGAACATTACATGGTTCTGGTTGTAACATTCTTGAAAACAGACACGGACAATCAAGGGGTAGTACCACATGGGAGCAGGGGGCATTGCCCCATCGGGGAAGGCTGACTTCGAGGAACTTTCCCAGTTTGTCAGGGAGCCTTTATAGGTACGATAAAATATGTAATCCTGAAGACGTCCAGCCCCCTCCCCCCCGACAACTTACTTGAATTTCCTCTCATGTACAGCAGGTTGTACGATAGTCCCCTCCCCCCAATTTTTCAGATTTTCTTTCCTGAAACCCCAAACTTTCCATGTCTTTCAAAAGAAACCAAATTATTTCGACTCGCTTCGGGAGCCAAAAATTTTGCTTTCAATATCCTCTTGGCAACCCATCGCCCTTTTCAAGTCTTCAGACCGCCCCTCCCGCCAAAGAGTTTAGGCCCCTGTAGAGCAAATCCTGGGGCCATGCACCCCTGGACAAACCTGCTGAAGGACCAAACCACAATTTGTTTCTCTCTGTGGTGCGCTCTGCTACTTGCTAGCTTACTATATTGTAAAAATGTTTAAGTAAAAATACTACCCCTGGAAACCTAAATGCAAGAAATCAAGAAGACTTTTTTTTTATTTTGCATGAATTCTAGTAGTAGGCAAAGAACAGTCATTTTGGGTGGTTTTTGTGAGGTAAGTGTAAGATCATAGATGAATTATGAAAGCTTCAGGTCTACAGTAGTACTGTTGGTCAATTTAATCGTGAAACCATCATGCCAAACAACATTTGAGTACAGCAAAACTTCCTGTAATCAGCAAAAAGTGTTATTTTAGGTGCATTTACCGTTACAATGATGTAAAAACGGCCATTTTGGAAATGACCCATTTAAATAAAGATCTTGTAAACCGATTTTGGTGGATTTTTGATATGTTGTTCCCCACATCCAAGTCTACCAAAAACCACCGAAATCTCACTTGTAGGAATTTTTTTGGGGTTAAGGTACATTTTGTCACAAATCTACCCGACTAGCATGGGTATATAAAGGTCATCTGAGGTCACCAGAGGTCAGACTCTGAAACCTTGTTGTAAGCACAATGGCTTAAGATAGGGGGCATATTATAGATACTTGTCTCACTATTGTGGATGCATTTAATACACAGATAAAAAAAATGGTCCATAATGATGTTTTTAGTACAATATGCACCTGCATCATGGGGGCTAGTTCTGGTGAAAGCTGAAGTCTAGTGAAATGAAATCATGTCAATCTTGATTGCATTTTTCCATTCTGCATGGTTACATTCTACTTGGTTACATTCTAGATTTCAGAAAATTTTATATCAAATCATATCATGCTGGTTGTTACTGTTTGAGTGGAAGTGTATTTAACCCTAATATGTTGCCATGGAGCTACTATAAATGGAATAAAAGCAAAGTCTTTGTTACTCTGTGCTATTGTTCGACCCCAATTGTTACCCTTTGATCGTATTCTCACCACCTTTGTAAATCCATTGAGGTCTTAACCTTTAATCTTTCAGTTCCTTTGTCCCATTGTCCCATGTAATCTCTTGAGTTCAGTCGTCTGTTATGACAAACACGAGCCCAAAGCTTTGCTCATGTAAAAAGAAGGACTGTTATCCAAGTTTACCCACCAAAAACTTTCAGTGAGTTTTGCAGAAGACAATGCTCAGTTGATTTACTCACATTGCATTCAGTAAAAAAAAGATGTGCAGTCTACAGTTACCTCAACAGCTACAAAATGTCCCCAAAACAAAGAAAAATTTACATACATTTCCAACAATACTTTTGATTTCTCATTGACCATATTTTTGTGGCTTTGAAAACAGAGACTTTTCACAATTTAATTTCCCACTTTTCTGGATCCTTCCTGATGACAAAACTTAGCTCAGCATGAAGCTTTATCCTTACTTTAGTTGTATCAAATGGACGGCATATGTGCACACGGGCATTCTTGAAAATCACTTTAGTTCTCACTTTAATACAGTAAAAACACCAGCAGGCCTGTGTCAGGATTGATAGGGGGAGGGAAAGATCTTGCCTATAATTTTCGCTTCGCCTTTGGTAATCCCAGATTATAGCCCTTTTTAGCAGCTAATGAGGTTTTTGAGCTTTGGAATGTCGGAACTGATGGTAATTTCAAAGGGCAATAAGCTGCTTTCACTCCATTCATAGTAGCTTCATGGTTGAACTTTCTAAATGACCTACATGCGTGGTAGATAAAGTGTGTTCTCAGATCCTCAGATTGCACTTTGTGGGTGAGTAAAATTAGTCTTCGTTAACATGCCTGGTTAGCCATGAGGATTGCCACGGTTTCCATTGCTTGGCCCCCAGTATTTCACCAATTTTAAATTCTGTCGGTTTTTGTTTAAATTTTGAAGGGAAATATACAGTGTTTACATTGCACTAACATGGCACTGCAGTTGGAAAAAAAAACTTTTATCATCATAAAACCCATTCTGTCTCAGTTTAAGACTCTTACAAATTGAACATTTTTCCCAAAAATGTAATACATTACAAAAGTTTTGGATATTGCATTATTTGAAATTTTGAAAGTCTGGGGAAACAAATTCATAGCTTCGAATTTCATTCTTTGAGAAATTAACTTCTTGAGAACTTGTTACCCAGCTATGTACCACATTTTGAATTCTGTATCAGTATATTTATAAATCATGGTTTTAAAAATATGAAAATTGTGTGTTCCGGTACCACAAACAAAATATTTATTTTTAACAGAAAATCTGAAGGGATTTATCTCAATATTGTATTTTAAGATTAGACTCTTTGTATGATATGTTGGATTGTTTTTATATAGGACAATACTGTTTGATGTGAAACTGGCCTGTTTTGTCCTGTGTTTATATGAACTTCAGCAGTACTTCACTGGCTGCCTGCAAAATTTCACCAGCAGAATACCCTTACAGAAATGTTGAACAGAAATATGCTAAATTTTAATTTTTTCCAAAGCTAAGCAAAATGAAATTAGCTCGAGAGGCATGTAATCAAGCTTGCACACAATCACATACTAAACTGAGCAAATAGTTTGCCCGTTCCTGTAACAATTCCATTCTGCTGGCTGGGCCTTGAACAATTTAGTAAAGACTGGACCAAAATGTTCCAGTTGTGTTTGTCGTTTGCTAGTAGCGAATGTAGAAGTGTGCAATGTCATTTTGCTTCCTTCATTGTGGTTTTGTAATGTGTTAACTGTCCATATCATACTGTACCAGTGGGGGTTAGTGAAAAGTTATACCCTCACTCTGTGTGGTGTCCTTCAGTGTGTTGTAGTGTGTATACAGTAATATAGTTGGGTTACATCTCTATGTTTCGACATTTCTATGTTCCGACATCTCTATGTTCCGACAAATCGGCACCAAAGTACATTTTTTGTCGGAACATAGAGACTTCATTTACGTATCTATATTTCGACACCTCTATAAACCGACAACTCTATATACCGACTTCTCTATGTTCCGACATCTCTTTGTTCCAACAAAAATTTACTTTGGTGCCGATAAAACGTGTACATCAGCGCCAAATGTAGATTAGTGCTTTGGCCCTGGTGAGGAGTGTACTTTGGCCCAAAAATGTCGCCCAAAAATGTATTATGGGGCCGATAGAAGTATACTTTGGAACCGATAAAAACTTACTTTGGCACCGGTAAAGAATGTACTTTGACGCCCTAAAAATGTACTTTGACGCTGAAAACAATGTGTACTTTGGTGTCGATAGAAAAGTACATTTTTGTCGGCGCCGAAGTACATCTTTGGCGCCAAAGTCCATTCTCATCGGTGCCAAAGTACATTGTCGGCGCCAAAGTACACTGTTGTCGGAACATAGAGACGTCGAAACATAAAGACGTCGGAATATAGAGACGTCGGAACATAGGGTTATCGAAAAATAGAAATGTCGTAATACAGGAATGTCGGAACATAGAGACGTTGGAATATGGAGACGTCGGAACATAAAGACGTCGGAACATAGAGATGTCCCCATATAGTTGCAGGTAAATGTTGTCAACATAAAATATGCATTCTTGTCACAATGGGAGATTGTAAAACAAGCTCAATTCAATTTGTTAAACGTATAGCGCTCTAGTCAGTATGAGGTAAGTTAATTACTTTACTGTGCACACGTTCACAATTCATAATCAGGTTCATGTGCCCACCATACTTAAGACTAGTAATGAAATGATTTTGCTCATACTCTAAATTATGGTACATATTTCATGATGATAATCGGCAGGATACTATGTAGCATGCATATTGCTCAAAAGTGTTACCCTGAAGTTAAAGTCAAGCCAAATAAGAACTCTGTTTGCATTACTCTAACGTGGAAAAACGTTAGCACTTTCATGCTTTGTGTAACCCAGCTCAGAAGGCACACTTAAAACTAATACATGAGCCTAAAAATGCTTGTATTTGGTGGGGACTGTCACTTGTACTTAGATAAGAATGCAAAACTGAGCATTTTTGATAATTCAAATTCCTCAGTGTAACCTAAATAAGACCTACACCCCCAGGATGGCATTTATATTTATGTTTTTCAAATGTTCGGAAATTCTACCCCAAAGTTCCATTTGACTGAAAAAGCAACCCTGCCTGAAAGATGACCTGGTAACATGCCAGCAGTGCAGTAGTTCAAATCTTCATTGAAATTGTGTATCTTCATAGTAAATGTATTTAGGAAAAGGGAATATCTACATTAGGCAAAATTTGCCTTTGTTGGAATCAGTCATAGCTACCGCAGTTTTTAGGGAAAAACTGTGGTTCCCAATTAAAGTACCCGGCCACTGGTTCATTACTTCAATTAGCTGCTCCACTGAGCAGCAGCTTTGTTAAAAGCTTTGGTGATTATTCTGGTACAACAGTAGCCCAGCACTGTGGGGTTTACATTTAATACAACAAACAACAAATCCTGCCCTGTAATTGGTACTGGCAAAAAAGGGATCATATTACTTATGGTCATTGAAGGTTAGATCACCTTTCAGTTTTATCTGAGATAAACTGCCATCAAATGTCAACCTTTAGAGCTATTGGCAAATGCTGGAATGAGCACCTAATTGGTATTGATAACAACTTTTGACAAGTTTTGGCATAGGAAGATTTTGCAAAATGTATGCAGAGTGTATGGATCATATTTAAAGAGCGAACCGGGCCAATATATGATCATATATCATTTATTTAAAATGGCACCTTTGATATTTTTAAGCAGTCACATCAAGGAAGTTCTAAAAACAAAAAACAAACAAACAAACAAATGAAAAAGAAAAAGAAAAAACAGTATAACCCAGTTGTTCTCCTGAGCTTTAATGTTTTATCCTTTAAATGTCACTTAACCAGTGCAGGGCTTGCAATCATTTAGTCTCCAGGTTTGTTTTACTTAGTACCATACTTCCTCATGGGTACAGTGGGAGAAATCTCTTTATTTTAGTTTTCATGTCTTTTTAAGGATTTATTTGTAATTTCTTTGTTGAAATAAATTGTGTGGAATAATTTCCAGTCATGATTCTTTTGAAAGAATTCTTCTGTTGTATGTCCGGACTGCCTAGGGCAGGTGATGCCAGCTAAAAACAACATTCATGCTATTGACTGAATTGTACCTAGATATTATTTTAAAAGTTTTTTGTTCTAGATCATCACTGTATTACTTTTGTCTCATTCCCATGAGCATCAACAGTTTTCTAAAAAGTTTTGGGGGTGTGGAGTGGGTAGGGGAGTGGGTGGAGAGCAGGTGGGCCAGGTGACCTTGAACAGAAATTATGTGAATGTTGCAAACCCCTTTGGGTATGGAGGATGGAAAGGATTTTCAATGCAAGATTCTCTGTGGTGTAATTCAATGTGATTTCCCACTTCCCTACTGAGTGGGCATACATGGCAATGGTTCAGTCACCTTCAGTTTCAGATGTTTATGATTGAAAACAGGTAATTTCACAATTTTGTAAGCTATAGAATGGAGCATATATGTAGTCTAATATCTTTAAAGAAGGGTTTTGGAAAGAATTAAGTGGGAGGGAGACAAATGATATGATCCCCCCCCACAGAGATAGATTAACATTTCTTCCCCTGTACTCCACCTGTGGATACCCATGAATGCATGCTCTTTCTGTGTGTTATACTCTTAAACTGTCAAACGTGCATTTATTGTTTCATGATTATATCTACTGTCCTGCTGTGGACAATTACTTTCAACACTCTTTCTGTGCAAAAGCTCTTACCAAAATATATGACAATCAGATCCTGCCCAGCTAAAAATGTAGTTAACTTTTACAGTGGATATACCATGGTAAAAACACTGAAAACCTTGTCTACATGATATCTCAAGATAGGAAGCGTAGGTTCTTTTCATACATTGCATTGAGATGTGTTGTCATGGGAATATGAATACTGTTGTTGTTGGTGGAGGTTAAAGGTCATCTGAGGTCACCAGAGGTCAGTTTATGTAAATCTTAAGATAAGAATCATAGGTACTTTTCATAGTAAGTTTTTGGATATGCTAAATTTTATGGACCCTATTTTTTATGGTGGTGATCAAAGGTCATCTGAAGTCACCAGAAGTCACAGACCTAAAACCCTGTTTACACAGTATATAACGAAAGATAGAAAGTATGGATATTACTGGATACATTTAGTGGAAGACCCCTAGCTACAAGTAATTTGGAGGAGGTCAAATCCGCTGACGTCAACAGAGCACAGTCATCCTAGTTAACATGATATATGTCACTACAAATAGGAAGCATGGATAATTTTCATACTTGGCATGTGGATGCATTATTTAATATAGAAAAAGCTGCCTGTTTTTTGTGGAGGTCACGGCCATTTGAGGTCATCACAGGACAAACACTGGACTCCTTGTTTATAATATTTCAAGATAGAGATCATTATATGTACCATACTTGGTGTATATGTTGATGACCAGTGACTATTGATCTAAATAGTCACTCAAGATATGAATTGTACTGCATAGGAGTTATTTCTAGTGAAAAAGCTGAAATATAGTGCTAGCTGTAAATCATTGAAACATCAATACATTATTGCATTGTGGGTAATTTGTGTCACATAGGACAAGATATGCTACCATTTTTAAGTTTTTATCAGTCCAAAGAGTTAGAGTTACATTTAGATGAGATTTTACAGCTCCGTTTCTTATCAATTGGTTTAAGTCGGGCCAGCCATGGCCTTTTTTCCAGTTGTGGCTCACTGGCTTGTTTTCTCTACTCCATTGCTTATGCTGAGCACCAAGCACAATGGCAGCAGGTTCCATTTTTAAAGTCTTCAGTATGACCCAGCCAGGATTTGAACACCAGACCTTCCGGCTGCAAGTCGGATGCTCTAACCACTTGACCATGCAGTTGGTCATCAGACAAAGGAAACTTCAAAACAGTGTTATCCACTTCATAGGCATAGGAAGCTGTTGGAGACTGGGGAGGGGGGCTGAACATTCTTTTGGACCACCATCCTGGGGTATATTTGAGGGTCCTTAGATGCAATTTGGTGCGACATGTTGGGCAAAGTTTAAGGGAAATTACTGCAAATTTTTGACATTTTTTACACGAGAAACAAATATGTGCTTTCCTCCTTTAATTGAAGGAGGCAGAAGCATACTTCAGCCCCACCACATTTTTCACTGAGGGGTAACCCCCCCCCCCCCGAGCTCACTGCTTCCTACACCTATTATCCACTTACACTGCTGTTATTATTGTTGTCTGTAGTGTTGACGTTCTACGCTCAAGGATTGCGGCAGTCATGTTGTCTTCATGTTTATTTCATGCTTTCCCAAGGGTAGGACAAACTGCTTTAAATTCCTTAGTTTTCATGTATTTCTTTATTGAAGTTGTGTGGATGCCTCTGTGTTCCAGCAACATGATCCTCCCCAAAGGCTGAGATTCTTGTGAACAGAAACTGCATGACCTTGGTAATGCCAGCTAAAAATAGTATTTATGCATTTCGTGATGAATTGGTCACATTAAAGTGTCTGCAGTCAGTTCCTTTCTGGGCCCAGTTACACATTTGCTGATAGTCAGACAATAATATCCCAAGTATTGACATTTAATCCAGCTCCAGGAAACCTATAGATCCAGTTGATTTACACAAAGGAAATACTTTCAAAGAGAATTAAAGCAGCCAGCTAGCAGCTACTTGGATGACTTTTCTTTACAGTCTGCCTCATCCACTTGTTATTGTTTGCAACTTGAATGGAATGGAACCTTGGTGTAGCAATAATAACTGACCTCCAGTCATGGGGTTGGAAATGTGATATACCATTCTTAGAAGACAATAGAAAAGAGAGGTTTGAAAATGACATTTATGCGTCCTCGATTCAGCATGTTTGACAAAAGTTTATTCTATCCTGAGATATTTTAAATGCAATCCCAGATGTGGCAGACTATGCACTAATCCTATGCATCTTAATACATTTTCTCGCCAAAAGCTTTAACCATATCCAGCTTCTGTTTCGTTAACCAGCTTCCTGAGATGAATAGACACTGTACGCAGTGTTGGTAGATGTTGACATAGAGCTCTGACACTTTAGTTCATTGTTGCCCAATTATGTGAATATCTGACATACGCACTCTTTGCAGGTGGAAACCTTTCAAAACTCCATTGGTGCCACTAGACTTTCATTTCACATTTTAAAAAAGAAAAAACAAAAAAAAGAAGAAATCTTTAGTTGCGCTCTGTTCGTAGCGGCCGCTTCGAATTTCGGTACATAAGACCCGAGAATATCATGTTATCATCTGTACCTAGCTCTGCAATTTCATAAAAAAATTTTATCCCACGCAAATTTTGGTTAAAAAATCGAGGGCGAGCGCTCTGCAAACCTGGAATTTGGCTAGTCCCCAAGAGAGCATAAAATTTCTTTTCTAAAGTGCCTCGTTCACTCTGTTGAAGAGCCAAGTGACTCTTCTAACTTAGCTTTTTTGTTTCCAATAAGTCCCTGGCTTGACAGCACTGCTCTGGCGGCTAAGAGCCAGGGGCGAAAACCACACAATACTCCCGAATACAAGTTTCTGCGTCCCCGAAGGAGTAACAACGTCCCCAAGGGACAAACAGTGACTTAACTGACACCACCTGACAGTGGTCCCGTTCTAGTATAAAATAACGCGAAATGTAAAAGAGACTTCCTTTCTCTGAAAAGCACGGCTTCAAACGAACTAAGAAAAATATATACGAACATGACTGGGTCTATATTTACATTAAGTGTGAATTGTAAAGCTTAAGCTTACGCGTACTAGCGTGTGGTCACTTCGAGTCCCAATAATATGTTGTAGACAAGCTTTCTGATGGGGCGAAAAGTCTGACACACCTTCGATTACAACTGTATCCTCGAGTAGCAATTTAAGCAACGTCTTGCGGAGCGAATTCTGTACAATAAGGCACAGCATACGCAGCTCTACCTTGACCAGAGGTGGGGAATCCCGCTCCGGCCGCGCGATGAAAAATTTTGTCAGGCCCGCGAAGCAACTCATCCATGTAAATTCAGAATCACTTGAAAGTAAATTGATTATATATTTAAGCCCACCGTGCCCACCGTTTATCCTGATTATACCACTTTCCGAGTATTTCACGTAGAACTGCGAACGTTACTAACATCACTAAAAGCCTGTATATGCACAATGTAACATGCCCATCGTTTCGTAAGACAAAACCCAAGGTGCAGAATCTTTGTAGGCTACTTATGATGGTAATGGAAGCTTTGTGTCGGAGGCTACAAAGCGTTGAAAAATTGCACTATCACGTGTTTAGGTCTATCTGTTACAGTACGATACGCAGTGGGCACTGTCGGTATTTATTGCAGTAGATTCGGGGGGGGGGGGGGTAAGGCAATGTTACATGACGAGAAAAAGAAAGTAGGTTTCAAATTATGCGTGTTTTAGCGACCCTTCGCGCACTTTTCATACGTGCTCATTCATTATTACTCCATACATTAATACAAAGACAAATGGTCATTATAGTGCGATACTTCTGGTCTGTGTAGCCTTGCACATTCAATTTCACTACATGATAGTGAATGAACATTTTACTGCCTCCAAATTTCTACAAACTCCAGAGGTTCTGGGGGCTTGCCCCAGTTTCTTACCTGCACTTTTTCTCTAGACCCACCCACAGTCTGTCTGGGACCCCTTGGCCTGCGTTTGAGGGGAGACTGAGCTTGTAGCGTCCTCGCTATCTGCGGCACACGAGTGGATTATGGCTATCAACACGGCCAGCACTACCTACAATAGGCCTGAAAATACAGGTGAATAAATCTACGTTCTAAACAGGGAGTTGTTATTTCATTGGATAACAACAACAGTTCGGGAAATTCCCCCCATTTGGGAAAATTACTTTACTCCGAATCGGGAGAAAAATTGGTCATGGGCGCCGCCATTTCGTCTATTTTACCCACAGTCCCAAGCGTTCTTTGTGTATATTGTCAGTGGCAAATTAGCCTGCGGAACAGACTCTGTAGCAGCTCTGGAAGATGGCGCTCTCTCAGAAATTATAATATTCTATACAGAGTCTGCAAACCGTCCAGTTTTCATTTACACGAATGTACGGAAGCCGAGAACATCGCGGTGGTGTGAAATCGGACATGCTAGTTTTCCCACCCCTTTCTTCGGTAAACATGGGAAAGAGAAATCAAGATACGATTTCTCCTTACCATTATCCACCGATAATGTGGATTGGAGAAAACCAAAGTTAGTGAGGGGGTACTTCAAGAAAGGACCATTACACAGTGTCTATTTTCGAACACCCTATCCATACATGGACGCGCCCGCACATGACACGGATTGACGCTATATAACTTTGGTTATATTATTACCAAGGTGGGATGAGCCCACCGTGGTACGGAGAAATTGTCGACGAGCGAGCTAGCTATGTTACTTAAATTGAAAAGAGGATCCGTGTCATGTGCGGGCGCGTCCATTTATGGACACTGTGTAATGGTCCTTTCTTGAAGTACCCCCTCACTGACTTTGGTTTTCTCCAGTCCACATTATCAGTGGGTAATGGTAAGGAGAAATTCCCATGTTTACCGAAGAAAGGGGTGGGAAACTGGCATGTCCGATTTCACACCACCGCGATGTTCTCGGCTTCCGTACGAATTCCCAATATGCTAGACTTGGCCAAGTCTCTCGTTGTGTCATCTTTTCTCTCTGCATAGTCGTGTGGACTATGCAGAGAGAAAAGATGACACCACGAGAGACTTGGCCAAGTCTACCAATATACGGGAGAGATTGTTATTCATAAGAAGGTCACATGGTGTTCACGGCTACTGACTATTCATATTTATCAACAGTCTGCGCCTCTGCGGCCTGCGACGATACACATAATTATACGAATACTTCTGAAGATACGGTGACATCTTAAAAAGGTACGTAATTATCATGTACGGGCTAACAATGGTGCTAATCCTTGCAGTAAAGAGTCAAGCCTAACGTTAAGCGTAGGATCTTGTCCCAGATCTTGCCGGTTTGTACAAACTGGCCTGCATATAGGCCCTCGCATGGACAAGACGACAACGTTCCTTGCTAGTTGTATACATGTACACGGTAGCAGCTAAGTCAGTAATAGCCGTACTGCACTGCATAACGTGTATACAAGTGAAAAGCGTGGTCTGCTGTAGTGAAGCAACCGGTCGCTCATGTTGACTCTACCCCTTACCAACGCTGATGACGTGTGCATTAATTATCATGAAGTTATTTTTGTCTCGGGAATGAGACTGGCTAGAAAGTTGACAGGCTATTGTATTGTATTAAACTTCGTCTGTATTCTGTGCATTAGTGGTAAGCATGGGCGTGGATCATGGGGGACGGGGAAGGGGACGCGTCCCCCTCACTTTTTTGGAAGGGGGGACATTTCCAAAAATCCCCCCCACACTTTTGCAAAATGATGAAAACTAAAAGTGAGGGTACGAAAATAAAACGATTTGATCGTAGTACGAGTAGCAAGAAGGGAATGGATTGTGACATTTCTGTGCACCCCGTGCGGCTTGGAGCTAAATGATCTCACCATTCAATATTTTCAGGTACATTTTGATAGTATTAAAATGTTTTTCGATCAGAGGAGTATCTAAGCTCATATGAAATTATAACGTGGTATTTATTAGGTTGAACACCGCCAAAACTGATGATTTTCATGGGATTTTTCATGATCGTACGTTTTGACGATACTTACTGAACATCAGCCGATACGATCTCTGATTTTGGCTTAAGACATGACGATGACGGGGTCCCAACGCTTTAAGTAAAAGGTACAAAAAATATAACATATAACATAGATTACGAATTGTCACTACATTATAAAAGCTAAATTGCACCCAAATATAACACCACTTGCCATATAGACACCTTGCAATTTCCTCTTTTTTCAAAGGGGAGGGGTCACCCCTCCCCTTAAACCCCTCCCCCAGCCAATACGATCTCTGATTTTGGATTGAAACATGACGATGACAGGGTCAAAACTTTTTACCTAAAGGGTGTAAGTAATATAACATAGATTACGAATTGATACTACATTTTGAAAGCTATATTGCGCCCAAATATGACACCATTTGCTACATAGACATCTTCCAATTTCCTTTTAAAAAAAAAAAAACAGTAGTCGCCCGAAAGTAAAAACATGTTAGATTACTTACCTGGAATATATGATTTCTCGAGGAAAAATATGACGTCAAAAAATGTAAAATATTGCACCAGGTTGCGTCTAAGGATACCCGGTGGTTGAAAAAATTTTCAAAGGGGAGGGGGACACCCCTCCTCTTAGACCCCTCCCCCAGGACGGCGGTTCACGAGTGTTGAAAAGACCCCCCCCCCCACCTTTGGAGATGGATCCACGCCCATGGTGGTAAGCAAATATAAAGAATTGTACTTGTAGCCGATAAAACTCAACAATAGCCTGCTTACAGTAGGCTAGTGGCAAATAGGTTTTAGAACCCCCTTGCAAAAATTGTCGGTCTAATGTAATGGAATTAAATGTATATTTGGAAGGTTTATTGTCATAGCTACCGAAAAGCCACTTCCTAGTCGGTGGTTCGCCATGCCGTTTTGAGAAAAACGCGAGTTTTTGAGTGGTTTTCATACTTGCTTAACCTTGTCTTTGTTAGGCTGGCAAACCTGTACAATGTGTTGGATAAATTTTCCCCCATTCGGGAGAATTTTTGTTTTCCCCAAACTTGAGAATCTCCCGGACTGACAACTCCTTCTTTTAAATATCAGCTTTTGTACTTGTATGAAAAACTGTCTAAGCAGGGAGATATAACACCTCCCTGGTCTAAGTTAGTACGAGAAATACAGTATCTTCCTTCCAAATGATATTTCTAGCTTATGATACATGCTGCAAGGTTTAAGTTTCGGTTTCAAGCCACTCTTTCTGTGGGAGACGCTTGCAATTTAAGAATATTATCAGCATATTAAACATGTAAAAGAGGGCCCGAACTGAACGTTAGGCATAATTTTGAGCCTAGCCTAGACTGAGGCCAAAGTTAGGCCTTACGTTAAGCATAACCGTTAGGTTATACAGTACGCTTAACGTTCCCTCTCGAATCGCTCACACGGGATGATGAAAATTAGTTTTTATCTTCGCCCCGAGCAACGACAATGATATCCTTCATAGGGCCCATCGTTCGAGAATTGCCCCAACTTTTTTGCCAGACATTTGAGTTTGCGACTTTTCGCCCAATTTACGTAAATTATGCTGCAAGAATCGGAGCTGACATTGGTAGTTGATGTTCTTCGCTTCGCACAGATTATGCAGCTGAATGCAGAATATGACCTCATAATCATGCTTTTGGAGCGAAATGTTATCAAATTAATCAATTTTGGGCAAAATAGTTATTGTTTTACCACTGTCTCCATTTGGTGAACTTTATTACCATTTAGCTAGGTAAGAATTTATCCATGTTGGGCACTTAGCCCAACCTTTTTACCCAACAGTTTTAGAGTCTAGAGATAATATCTCATGGTAGAGGTTTAAAGTTTATAGCGACACCCATTAAACCACCACAACATCAATCCTACAAGCCCGAAAAGAATTAATAAGAACAAAGAGGATAGAATATATAGACCTACCCTGCAAGGGGAATGCGCAAAAAATTTGTCAAAGTTCCGTTTGACATCCAATTGGTTTCTTGCCGTAACTTATAGCAAAAACTTGTAAGACTGTCTCGAAGCTACAAAAGTAAAACTGGCTAAACTGCCTATACACAATGTATGAAGCAACGCCTCTAAGGCAGAAAAAATTGCCTTACCGTCCCTCACAAGCGACTGTTCCGTGGTCCTAAAACCCTTCTACAAGGGAAGGAATATTGCTCTGAGTAACCGTTCTGATTATGTAAACGAAATCAACCGACAGTTGAATTCGGTGCATTACGATAATCTGTAGACCACGACGTATCAAACGAATTAACGAAACGAAACACAGTTAGGTCAGTGGGTATGGTCAAGCTCAAAAACATGTGGCTGAAGAAGGAAATCAAACCATGTTTAATTATTTGAACCCGAATAATCACCACATTCGAACGCTGGTCATTTCCGTCCTACCTACGAAGCATGAGACACCACCGATAAACACGAAATTTATCGGCAGGCCCATAATAAGTGGCAATGGATCATCGACCAAAACACCCTCGGAACTTGTTGATTATTTCTTGCTTCCAGTCTTTAAACGACATAAGAATTATGTGAAACACAAAAATCACTTCATCAGTCTTCTGGAAGCGACCATTCTTCCTAAAAACGTACTTCTAGCGACACTCACGTGTTTTCTATGTATGAAACAAGCAGTGGCGTAGCCAGAGGGGAGCGCAGGGGCAGAGTGCCCCCTCCCCCCCACAGAAATTTTGGGGATGCAATGGGCGATGTTGAAAAAATGAAGGAAAGCAAAAAAAAAAAAAAGGTAAAAAAGCAAAAGAAAAAAAAAACCGGCGAGAGGAGGGAGGGATGGGAAGTTGGTAGGGTGGAGTGGGGGGGGGGGGTAGGGATCTAGGTCTCGGGGATGAGTAATGACGGTGGAATCCGCAGCAGGACGGACGGCATATTTATTTTATGCAGGACACATTGGCAATAGGCCCCCCGAAAAGTCAACCAAAACCTTGGATATTAATGATGTCATCTCGTCTGGAAACAGTGTCCCGGATTTTTTCTCCTTTCTCTTCAACAGATTATGCCTTGGGGACTGAACCCTAGCCCTTTTTTCGAACCCTTATCCTGATTTTGAAACAAAATAAATAAATCCAAAAAAAGTATTGGTTGTCAAAGTCATTTTCACTAGGAGGGCGGGCCGTCCCTCCAGGGGTGGCGCCAGGTGGGTGCAGGGGGAATGTTAAAGCGGCACATTGAGTTGGTTCAAGGAAATTCACCAAATTTTGCCAAACCTGTTAAGTTTTCTTCACATACTAACGACAAATGGTCAAACTTAAACAATCCCCACATCTTGCATGCAAATAAATGTTTCAAAAGTGAGTAATAAACAATTCAATGCGGTTTTCAAAAATTCGTGACCAGACACCCTTTCAAATTATGCACACAACCGTTACAAGCCAGGATACAAAAAAATTCGAAATTTTAGCTTTATGCGTAACTATTGGATGTGAAACTTGACTAATTATGCTAATAATAATCATTGTCATGTGGTAGTACTCTCCAACACCCTCGTTAAGTTATCGATATCAACTCAATGTGCCCCTTTAACAGTTTCGTCGGGGAGTCTTAGTCGATACGATAAAGCATACAGTCCTCGAAGGCGACAGTCGCCCAGACGGTTTAACTGTTTTTTGCTCTCAAGAGGACAACTTCTCTAATAAGAACCCAAAATTTTCGGCGCGCTACGCGCGCTGCAGGGTGACGCCATTTTTTCTTCAATATTTCCATACCACATATAGCTCGATAGCACAAGTCCTCTCCACCTTACCAAGTAACATGTAGGCAGAGTACACAGGTTATGTAGAGGTCGTAAATTTCATCCCATATCACAGTGCCTAGTTGCTGTTATAATGTGTGTCATGCTGTACGGTCAGTTGGTGAGCGAGTCCAGTTGGTTTCGATACAATGTATGTTATCCCCGATACGGTCTTCAACCCCTACAGTTTTGTTTCTTTTTTTTTTTTTTTGTTCTTAATGATTACATATGTTTTTTGTGGAAGTCTACCAAAAATTTTCGCGCGCTTTGCAGTTTCACGATTCAGACTCAAAAGAACGATATCAGTGAGCAACTTGGCACTTGAAGTATTAAGTGATGTTATGCAAAATATGCCCTGCAATAGCATGGGCTAGTTAGGCTCCTTTAAATCCCTTTCTTACCAAGCACCCCCTCCCTCGACGTAGTGGGTTGTCGGAACTTGGGGTCGCTGGCATGGCTCAGCCCCCGTTCGGGAAAATTCTGATGCCACCCATAGTCGGTTTACTTATTTTGGCTTTCAAAAGGATCATTTCTGAGATAAAACCTATCATTTTTGGTACGCTTTGCCCACTCTTCCTCAGTTCCGTTATTTATAGCTAAATATAGTCCAATGTCATCTCATTTCCGTAAACCTAGTTAATGTTCTCTTATGTCTGTCGTGAGGTACGGCTAGTGACCCGAGGAGGGAAGTAAAATGTAAGTTATGTCTGGTAGGGCCCACCTGCCCGAACAATTGACCTATGTAAGTTTTAAATAAGTACAGATTCTCTTTAGTGTAGGCTTACCCAAAAAATTTTCTCGCGCTTCGCGCGCTTTGCAATTTCACAGTTTAGATTCCAGATAAAAACGGTAAATCTATGTTCCTCTAGTATATACTAATTTTATGTAATATATGCCCCGCAATGGCATGGTATAGTACACAGGTTTTCTTCAAATCCCCCCTCACCAACCCCTCGACGGCATCGGGGCTGTCGGGGATTCGGGTCGCTGGCCTCCCCGTCGGGGAGTCTGGCCCCCTTCGGGCAAATCCTGGCGCCACCCCTGCGCCCCTCTAAAAACCCCTGTGGAGAACACTGGGATCTAGTATAAAAAGAAGCACCATTTTGCATCTAAGCCCTTCGAGACAGCAAAAAATTTCCCCTCCCCCAGGACTGCGGTCAAGAATGGGGACGATGAGTCGACTTTGCCCCCTCACACCAAAAACCTGGCTACGCCCCTGGAAACAAGCACTTCCCAAGCAAGAGGAGTCAATAAATGTAGTCTGCGAAATATACGAAAACGCGAGCCAAAGCCTCCAAAAATCTCACCTGCCTCCGTCTCTTCGCAACTTACATAATCCCAGGTTGTAAAGAAACTGTTTCGAGTTTTAAAGGTTGAAAAAAACCTAAAATAGCAGTAGGCTACTTCCTTGCAACGTATCCGCGGGCTTGAACCCCAGCCAGCAGCACAAAGATGCTGTTTGTCAACTTAAAAAACACCATGTACCTTAAGCACGCATTTCTTGAAAAAGAAATAAATGGGAGCGGGGAATGGTATGATAGGCCTGCAAACATACCGCAAGCCTTTCCCTGGGTGATTAGTGGTTGTGCCACCGATGGCCCAAACACAACCAAAAATCAAGTACTGAATCTGGTTTATACGATCCTGGCGTTCCTTAACTTGCTGCATGTCGCATGCACAAAGCGCCCCCCTTACCCTTTAACAACTCAGACCTACAACGTTTGAATGTCAACCGTAAGTTATATGGCTCAGATTCCTCTTAATTTTAACACTGTCATTTCTCGTTATCAGGTGAATTCAGATGAGCATCCCCAAGAAGGATTTTTTTAATTTCAGTAGTGTCTGTAATTTAAACGTTCCCTGAACGTTCATCGTAAGTCGAAACACTTCTGAAAAAATCTAAATAATCCAAACAGGCCAAAACAAAGCATCTCCTACAATTTCCGTGCAAACCGATGATCTACTTATGGGACGCTTAACTAATTTAAACATCAACTCTAAGCCCTTTCTAACTGCACCCATTGGAAAATAGTGGAATATCTAGAAAAATTAAATTCTGTAATATTTAATTATTCATCATTAGAAATTGCGCCATTTCGCACGTTCTGCAGGGCTAAATCTCATAGAAAATATAGAAAAAGCACCATCCTTATTCAACAGATGTCTCATTTACGCATAGGCCTACATGTGAAAACTCCGCTTGACGAACGAGTTAAAAGTACCGCCCACTATTCTTACGAAATAACTTCAAAATCCATATTTTATGTAAATTTTGCCACTTATATGAAAGAGGATCAAATGAAAACCATTTTTAGCTCAGCTGAAAGCTTTCAGCTGAGCTATTGCTGTCGTGCACGGCAAACGTCTGTCACCCTCACATTTGCGTTTAAGTGCCTGACATTTCGCTGTTTTTCGTTAGATTTGGCTGAAATTTGGTAGAGATGTTAGCGAAAGTGATATCTGTATGCTGCGACTCTTTTCGATTAATTTGACCGCTATTTGACCTCGGGAGGGGGCTTTGTTTGAAAACGTAAAATTCCCTACTTGTCTTTCAGTTTTGCACCAATCTTGATAATATGTTTCATATAGATAGTTCAATTTGTGCTGAACAAAAGTTAATTTTTTTTTCGTTTCTGCAATCATTAAAGGCATGAAAACAGCACTTTTTGAAACAAATTCTGGCGAAGTCCTCATGTTCGGGAATACATCGAGAATCCCTGTTGTTATCATCTGAAAGACTGTGTACAACGAAACGCTACAAAAGTATACTGAACATATATAAATGTACAGGACGTCTCGTGCTTAATCGTGTGGAAGTGTTTACGCAAAGTGCAGTGTATCGATTTTTGAATACCGTACGTGGGCTACCCACTATGTGCATAGTATGGTTGGCCATCGCACCCATAACGCGATAAAGGCTACGCGAAGCGATTTGTTGCTACGCGAAGCGAAATTTAATATACGCGTTGCCAAAATTCTACATACACGTAGCCAAATTTTATATACGCGTAGCCAAATTTTGCAACGCCGCGAAGCTTGAAAGCTGATATACGCCTAGCTAGACGATCGATTCACGAAGAGAAGGCAAAGTCAGTCTTCGCGAAGGCCTTTATGGTTATGTTTCGTGTAAAGTTACATCGCAATGATGAAGGGAGATTTAAGTTTAACAAGTTATATATAGCCTGTTATAGCGGGAAAATTTAATTGTGAAATTTGGCTACGTGTATGTTAAATTTGGCAACGCGTATCAGGGGCGGATTTAGGGGGGGGGGGCTTTCCAGCCATATATGATCAGTTCAAAAAATACACCATAGACATCACCATTTTGCATCTGAGCAACCTTAAATTAACAAAAATTTCTCAAAGGGGATGGGTCCCTCCTCCCCTTAGACCCCTCCCCAGAAAAGCATCTTTCACAAAACCAAAAATTAAAATTCACTGAATTATGGACGCTTTCCAGCCATATATGATCAGTTAAAAAAAAAATACATCACAGATATCGCCATTTTGCATCTGAGCAACCTTAAATTAACAAAAATTTCTCAAAGGGGATGGGTCCCTCCTCCCCTTAGACCCCTCCCCAGGACGGTGATTACTCATCACATGCTTTGCCCCTATCAAAATACCCTGACACTGCCCCCGGGACACCCCTCTCCTTAGACCCCTCCCCCAGATCGGATTTTTATACAAACCATTATGACCTGGGCCCCCCCTTTTGCCAAATCCTGGATCCGCCACTGCGTATATGTAATTGTGAAATTTGGCTACGCGTATGTTAAATTTCGCTTCGCGTAGCAACAAATCGCTTCGCGTAGCCTTTATCGCGTTTATGGGTGCGATGGCCAACCCATACTATGTCAGACTATGTTTGCTCAGCTCTTTGCTTTCCAAACCAGGGATATGACATGAATAAGGAATATACCGTACAGCCTACTATGGAGGCGTTACGTGAACATGTGGCGCTGATCTCATTCAGGCGTTTTAATAATAGACTAGCTAAATTGGTTGGATGGTTAGGCCTACTCGAAAGAAATACCGGACGTTTGAAAGTTGTGCAAGTTCTTGCGAATATGTGGCCTTGTGCGAAACAGTGGTATAAGCTAGGCCTACACATTTTTGTGTTGAGGCAGAAACAAGTATTCAGCTTAGCCTGATGTGTGAATGGTTTTAGGAGTTTGGCTTAAAGTTTAAAGAGAATATATCCAGTCGCCTCAAGTTTAAAGTTATTTGTATGCATTACCTTAATCTTTCAAATCTTCTTGTATCTCCTTTACAAACATTTTATTTCTGGACAAAAAAATATTTAGTATGAAAGGTAAACAACTGACTTATCCTTCCTTAACAGCAAATTAGTTTATATTGTCACACGAAGGAAAGAAGCTACTCGTGAAATGGGATGCCGGCGCGGGGTACACTACTTCAAGTTAAGGTGAATGTTGTCTAGGAAATGTCGTAAGAGGAAAGAGGAACCCACCCCTTTCTTTTAAACAAAGAACATAGCACGTTGATTGAAAATACAATGCTTCATAAGGTTTAAGCTTGACGGTTGTGCTAACATTCCAAAAACAATTTTCCGTTTGAAAGGGAAAACGTGCTTTTTGAAGGCGTGTGCCATATGTCAGTCTCGGAGCCTGCAGGAATTGTGCAGCTCAGGCTTCTAGTCAAGCGGGCCAAGGGGGCGAATCCCTCTTTGAAATTTGTTCGCTCCCTAGCAAGTTTTCAAGTTGCCATTGGCTTAATAGCATTTGTATACATTTGGCCCCCTTAAAAATTTGTTAGCCCCTGGAAGCCATTTTGCCCCCATTCAGTACCTTGTCAGGCTACGAGCCTGGTGCAGTCACATGGGCGTCGACACTGCAGGACCCCCCCCCCCAGTCTTGTTCTCCGTTGCCGAAAGCCCCACCAAGTTGTTAAGGGGAAGCCATGGGGGATGATATTTCAATAGCCTTAGACTTAGTATAAGTGTGCATATTTTCCCAACGCTTTCTACGAACTGTAGTTACCCTCCGGCCTGTTTCGACACATTCACCGGTCCTAAAAGCGATCGACGATTTAAACCTGGTAGATCCCAATCATAAAAATGTTATGCAGTAAAATAATTTTGTAGGGGAAAACTGGACTAAAGAGTACTCAGAATTAGGCGCGTAAAAGATTTAATTTAGACATTATCCCTTTATACTGAGCAATTGAGCAGTTTGGTTTTCCAAATCATAGTGGCAACACGCATTTGAACTTTTGTCCCTGGACAAGTTCAAGGAATATCTCTGGGGCAAAATATCGCTTTTAAGACCTTTAACCATTTGTAAAATTTCTTTATCGGAAGTTACTATCTGGGTCTAATTATGGAAAACAAATGAGGTCTACAAAGCAGCACACTCATAAACATTCATTATTTGTATACTAACATCTGTGCAGTATATAAAGTTAACTTGGTGTACAAGATTTAGTCTTTCAGAGACTTCGGGAGTTCAATACATATTTCATTGCATTTATATTTATCTCTTTGTTTTCTCACGTACGTATGAACAACATGAGTTACAGACCCAACCAAAATATTGACTGCAGACTTTTAGGTCAACAGGAAAAGCTGAGCTTCGGCAACATTGTTGCGCTTGTATTAACAACATTACATAAAAAAGATTAGAGGAGAAACCGCAAATGATTGCAGATACAGGTTTAAGCATCTTGCATGCAATGTAAGGCTTAGAAACTTCGGGCGAGACAATTTTTCCTTAGGGAAGCTCAATGTCAAGCCTTGGTAAAGTTATGAAATATTTAATCAAAAGGCTAATCTTACAGTTTTTAAATCTATTTGGTACAAAATATATTACAAAACAAAACAAATAATCATTTAATGTAAACTAAACGGATCCTGTGGTGTTGTTTTGTGAAGCTACTTATTCCCTTTTTAAATTGTGGAAGAGTCAAATAATATGAATAAACATATACACTGCTTCGAAGATCCATCGAAGAAGCCGATTTATAATGGGCTTATTTAACCGAGGAAGTACTGTAGGGAAAAGCGTTCAACGGATATTTTTGACCAATGAAAGATGTTATTTAGACATGGATTGACAACATTATGTGTGAACAAAGTGAAAACAGTTTGACGTCATTGGTATGGAAACCTGAAAAGTTCGTTGTCCTTCAGTTAATTTGCTATTGTTTAGAACAGAACCTAAGCTGGTTGTTTACGGGCCTGGTGCGGTGGCTCTTCAGTGGGTTTCGTATGGACAAGTTAACATTTTAGGGGCTAAAGCATAACGAGGAATGTATTAATGGCTGAACAAACTAGGTTGATTTGAGAAACATACAGTATTTGCGATTTCTGTGAAACCCCTATGGCTAAACTGTGTTAGTATATCCACGATGAGTGAGGGCGCTCTCGAGATGAAACAAAACTGTTCACTATGCCAACGTAGACCACTAACTAAAGTATTCGAGCAGATCAGATTCCGTATTCAGAAGCAAAAGGTTCCATACGCCCGTGCAAAGACCCCTCCTTTCGAAACCTTATGAGGCATAATTTCTCAAAATATTAGGGTTTTAGGTCTATGTATTGTAGCCCGTTAGGAGGCATTTCCGGCGTGTCTAAGTCCAATTTTTTTGTACGCTACACGCCAACTCATGGTGGCTCTTCGCTCAGATAGTGTTTCCGGTCATGGTTCCCCCCCCCCCCCAATTTTTAGTACCTTGCTACGGGCCTGGCAGATATTGCTACCGCTCCTACCCTTTTTTATCGATTGTATGATTAATCGTAGGCTGCTTGATTGTACCTTCTGTTCCATCTGTAAGTTTGGTCCTATTTCCAGTACAACAGGCTACTTACATTGTACGATCGTCCGATCACATGCATGGCAAGCAGCTGCAGCCAGCGCGCAAGTGTTTTCATAACAGGATGCGTCACTTCAACTTCGCGGTTTTCATGTTACCCGAAAACTGTCATAGCGCCATCTTTCTGATTTTTAGTTAGTACGTGTGGAATTAGATATAGTAGCCTACATTTGCATTTAATAGTACCACTCGTTGTTTCAGCAGGGCAGGATGACTCGAGACCGTTTAACCTGAATCTCGCCAATACAGTCGCAAAAATTAATTTCTAACTTTTTGTCATAAAATATGAACAAATTGTAAGCGTCAATGCCTCAAAAATATTTTTTAAGAATATTTTCTTTATTATATTTCATACAAAATATTCATAATTTTTGCCTCCATTTTGGTTTTGGCAGCCATTTTGAATGAGTGAGACCCAAAGTATTTACTGTTACCACTTGATTTCATATTCAGGGGACCATAAGGTTTCCAAAACATTTTGGGTCGGAGAGTTGTGGTGGGGATGCCCGTGAGGTGCGTCTGGCCCATGGCTTAGATGTAGTACATTTGCAAGTAGTAGTGCCACGTGTTGTTTTAGTAGTAGTACGTGTGAAATTAGATGTACTTCATGTCCAGTTTGCCCCTTTCGGATTCCATAAAACACTGGTGTGTCGCAAACAAAAGGGTTCATCATACATGAAAAGGGCTGATCACAAAAGAAACGTTTGGATACCAAGTTACCGGTCTGCTGTCTGGAGCGACCGCTTCCAGTCCTCGGGTACAGCACACTAATGTAAGTAAGCGTATAGCCTCAGTATAATTAACATTATTCTAGGCACCATCTGGCAACAGTTTTTGCTGTTTGTTTATTGTCAATAATGTTCTAGTTTTAGTACCTTAAAACACAAAGGCACCATGAGAAGTTGATCCCACAGAAGACACAGTCGTACAAACCCATAAAGTATCCGTCTGCCTGAAATGTAACTAGTCATAAAGCAGGCTCATAAACGAGGTATTCTCTAGCTGCACCTTCTCCCGCACTTGAGTTTTATTGACCTAGCAGATTGTTTTTCAATATTCTATTTTATATACGAAGTTGTTTCCAACCACAGAATTCTGTGGTGCCAACTCTCTCCAAGGCAAGGAGTAAGTTTAAAGACAGACAGTCATCACCCCAAAGTATATTTTTAGTGTAGGGCTATGAAAATTCGCAGTTGGTGACTGCTCTTTGATTGACATCAAAGTTTGAAAATAAGTTGAAAGATGCAGAGTAGCTCACATTCCACACAAGGCATAGAGAGAGTGCTTTTATTACATTTTATAGCCTTGCATGCTCACCAGGACATGGCCTTAAGCAATAATTAAAACAGATTTACTCCTGTACAAGGAATATCTTCATACAGTTATGGGAGGAGCTAGAAGTTGCATAGTTGGGAGAATTGGAACTCTCTGGGATGATGAAAATTTCCCTTTAATAGCTGTCGAACAGGTGTTATTGTGATTTATTGCTTACTTTTCTTCTATCATTTATAACGTTCAGGGGGGGGGGGGGCTTGAATTTGACAAAATTTAGATCGAGGAAGGTGTAAATTTTCCATAGAATCTGATTTTCTTTCAATAATATTGTTGACAAAGGTGTTCTTTTGAAGAAGCCGCTGTGTCATAATATACCCAGTACCCAGTACCATATCTCCCAATTCGTTGCCAGACTTTCCTAGTTCATTGCCAACTCTTACGACCATCAGTTCTGTGGGATCATCTTGGCATGACCAAGGAAGCTCGGGGGATGAACGTTGTTTTGGATCAGCGTCCTGGGGGAGGGGTTCCCCTACACCATTGGGAGATTCTTTAATATTTAGGGGCCTTGGATGCAATGTGGTGCTACATATTGTGCAAATTTTGAGGAAAATTACTTAACATTCTTGATATTTTTCACAGAGGGAAATATATGGTTTCCGTCCTTGAATAATGGGGACATACTTGAACCCGTACATTCTTGAACCCGTACACTTTGGCGGGCTTTCGCGCCCTCCCCTCCCCACTTCAAACGCCGGTGTTATAACGTCAAAATTTATATACTAGGTCTGTGACAACCAGGCGACATGCCTTTAAGTAAACACTACAGTCTTGGACAAAACTCGTTGGAACACCCCTGCACCCCCACTCCCCCGCACAATGTTGAAGATAATAATGTCAATTGGAGATGCACCGCTTTCGTTTGGACACAACATTGTACTGGGGGGGGGGGAAGGGTTTTCGTAAATCGTGCACAACATTGTACTGGGGGACGAGGGTTGCGTATATATATATATATATATATATATATATATATATATATATATATATATATATATATATATTTATATATATTATATGCCTCTCGTTCCACCTTTTCAGTATTTCCCGTTAGCGGTGCAATCGGATATCAATTCTTCACAAATTTGTCGCCAAACTCTTTCACGTGGAGAGCGAGCTCTATAGAATACAGTGGTCTTTAACGTGAAGCTCGTTCCTTCCAAGTAGAAAGCACTTGGGCCTGTGAAAAGATTCCGCCCAGGCTGATAATGTACCTTTCAGAGCATCGATGGTCTCCAATCTTTAAGCAAACTGTTGCTTTTGTTGGACGCAGTGAACGCCCCTGGCTTCCGTTAGGGACCTCCCTTCGCTGTGATTTGCAAAATTCCTTTGATTGCAACAGCGCCCCCAACTAATAATGTCTACTTGTTATGCATAGTGATCTCACCATTTGAGAAAAGACGACATAGGCAGTTATGAGGGCCCCAGTTGTTTTCACCTTGTGCACAGTCAAGAAATACCCCATCTTTAGCTCCCAGTACTTGAGACTTTCTAAAACTCAGTCTGAGAACTGGCAGCACATTTGTCAAAGGTTTTCGGAGAAATTAGAGCGATAGACTAAGAACATCAGTTCATATTTTCAAACGTAATGGTAATTATTCTCTTAGGATGAAATCATTATGGCAGATTCACGAAATAATAATAGAAAATATAATCATCCACCAACGATAAACGGTAGTCACTGCAAAGGAATCAACTTAAATAAGTAGGCGCAATTATTTCAAGGTTGACTCTGAGAGGAGGAGTAAACTTACTTCTGGAGAAATGCACATGAAGTGTTTTTTTCGTCCCTCCAAAAATGTGTGCATCAATTTTAAAATCCATCACAAATTAGAATAAATCAGTTTCAAACGATAAACAGTAGTTGTTAACAAAGGGTTAATTGTCCAGAGACTTTAATTTGGTACTGTTTATCGTGGCGCTATTTCGTTTTTAAAAAAGTCCCACTGAATGTTTTTCTTCTCCCGGTTGTTTAAGAGTACTGTAAGGTATATATCTGTGTCTGTCCATAAACGTACAAACACCATAAAGAAAGGTTGTCGCGTACGTAAGGGTCATGATCGGAGCAGGTCGCTAAATTTCAAAATGGGCTTTGGCAGAAAGTGCCTTAATATCCAAACAGTCTAATTTTTCTTTGAAAGAATTGACATCAGGGGCAATGCGAGTGTCCAAATCAAGCAAATTCCATTCGGGAATTGTCCTCGGATAAAGAGAGTACCTGTAACAATCCTTATTAGTTGTGATGAAGTTATATTTCAGATATCCGGTTTGCCTGGTGTGAGGGTGCATTTCAGAGCGAGGAGGTTGGAGAAAGCTCTTGATATTGCTAGGGATAAGACCGTGTGTTTCCTTGTAGATGGTAATAAGGCGTGATCTAGTCCTACGAACATGTAGCCTTTCCCATTCAAGGTCTGCGAGAATTTAGTGATGCTCGATTCGCTGCTGTAATCCCCAACCGTAAATCTAGCAGCTCTATTTTGAATTTTCTAATTTGTCCCTATCCAGTTTATGCTTGGGATCCCAAATAGCGGAACAGTACTCCAATTTCGGTCTTACCAATGATTTGTATGCTATAAACCTAGTACTCTTGCTGCAGTAGTAGATATTTCTTTTCAGCAGCCCTAACATTTTGTTAGTCTTGGTGGCAATTTGGCTGATGTGGGTGGACCAATTTAAATCGTTGCTGAGTTCCACACCCAGGTAGGGATGATGTTTCACCTCTTCAAGGACAGTGTCGCCCATCATGTAGTTGTTTGTGATTGGGACCTTTTTGTGAGTAACTCTCAAAGTGAAACACTTTGAAGCATTGAAAGACATCTGCCAATCTTTTTCCCAGCTAAGTAAAGAGTCAAGGTCTTTTTGGAGCCGTTTGGAATCCTCAGTAGTGTTAATTTTACTATAAAGAAAAGTATCGTCAATATATATATATATATATATATATATATATATATATATATATACCCTCTCGTTCCACATTTTCAGTATTTCCCGTTAGCGGTGCAATCGGATATCAATTCTTCACAAATTTTTCGCCAAACTCTTTCACGTGGAGAGAGTGCTCTATAGAATACAGTGGTCTTTAACGTGAAGCTCGTTCCTTCCAAGTAGAAAGCAATTGGGCCTGTAAAAAGATTCCGCCCAGGCTGATAATGTACCTTTGAGAGCATCGACGGCCTCTAATCTTTAAGCAAACTGATGCTTTTGTTGGGCGCAGTAAACGCCCGGCTTCCGCAAAGGACCTCCCTTGGCTGTGATTTGCGAAATTGCGAAACAGCGCCCCAACTTATAATGTCTACTTGTTATGCATGGTGATTTGGGAAATGACGTCATAGGCAGTTATGAGGGTCCCAGTTGTATTCACGTTGTGCACAGTTAAGAAATATCCCATCTTTAGCTCCTACTTGAGACTTTCTTAAACTCAGACAATCTTGGACAAAACTCGTGGGAACACCCCTGACCCCCGCTCCCCCGTACAATGTTGGAGATAATATTGTCAATTGGAGATGCACGGCTTTCGTTTGGGCACAACATTGTACTGGGGGGGGGGGGGGAAGGGTTTTCGTAAATCGTGCACAACATTGTACTGGGGGACGAGGGTTGCGTACGCCGTGCACGACATCATATTGTACATGGTACAACGGTGGCAGGTGTTCCAACAGTTTTGTCCAAGATTGTAGGTCATTCAGTTGAAAGTCATGAGGTGTGCTGTCACTTAACCTAAGAGCCTAGAATTTAGAGAACCAATGCAGAAACTCTACCTATGGTTAGTTGCTATGGCAGCATAAATCATGCCACAGAAAGATGTGTGAGGGTGTGCGAAAGTACAGCACACTACTAGGCTGTTACATGATATAATGATGGGCTTCATAACCCGGGAGTGGGCACCATGTCTCTTTCCTTCCCCATGTCGGCGATGATATAGGTCTAGACCTACCTGTTTTGGGAAGATTTTTCAAGGGCTTGGCTGTATTGAGCCAACATAAAGGATAGAAGGATTAAACCTCAGGGGACCACATCATCAGCTGTTTGAGCGATCATTAATGGACATGACCAACATGTCCATTATTGTACTGTCCATGACGTCATGGACAGTACCTTAGGCACGCTTCTCATTTTCGAGAAGCAGTTCTTTCGTTCAATGTTTCTTGATTCTCACTGAGTGCTTTGTTCTACCATTAAGCTCATTATGTAGAGTGAATCATGTAGATGGGAACGAGACTTCTTGGTCACTTTTGGTTGGAATGGGGCTGAGCATGACTGGTTTTTATTTCGGCAGTTTTGTATTTTACTGTTTTGTTAAGAATGGCTTGAGTAAGTCAAACTACCTAAATAGTAGTACAGTATATTGTGGCACATGGTCGTACTGTCGTATTTCGCCCAGTACTCTACGCACGCTTCTTATGTCGTAAAACACACACTGTACGGCTATAAGTGCTGTCGCGTTTGCTGATTGGTCGATTGCTTAGAGTATGTAGGCAAGGCCAATCACGAAAAGTGAGATTTCTTGAAGCATTTTGAAGCAAGAAATGAAGCTTGCAGCCTACTATAAGTCCATTGTGATGATATCTGCGGAGAAGTACAGCTACAATCTTGGACAAAACTCGTTGGAACACCCCTGCACCCCCGTTCCCCCGTACAATGTTGGAGGTAATAATGTCAATTGGAGATGCACCGCTTTAGTTTGGACACAACATTGTACTGGGGGGGGGGAAGGGTTTTCGTAAATCGTGCACAACATTGTACTGGGGGACGAGGGTTGCGTATATATATATATATATATATATATATATATATATATATATATATATATCTTCTCGTTCCACATTTTCAGTATTTCCCGTTAGCGGTGCAATCGGATATCAATTCTTCACAAATTTTTCGCCAAACTCTTTCACGTGGAGAGCGTGCTCTATAGAATACAGTGGTCTTTAACGTGAAGCTCGTTCCTTCCAAGTAGAAAGTAATTGAGCCTGGGAAAAGATTTCGCCCATGCTGATCATGTACCTTTGAGAGCATCGATGGCCCCTAATCTTTAAGCAAACTCTTGCTTTTACTGGACGCAGTGAACGCCTGGCTTCCGTAAAGGACCTCCCTTCGCTGTGATTTGCGAGATTCCGCAACAGCGCCCCCAACTTATAATGTCTACTTGTTATGCATAGTGATCTCAACATTTGAGGAATGACGTCATAGGCAGTTATGAGGGCCCCAGTTGTTATCACCTTGTGCACAGTCAAGAAATATCCCATCTTTAGCTCTACTTGAAACTTTCTTAAACTCAGACTGTCTGAGAATTAGCAGCACATTTTTCAAAGGTTTTTGGAGAAATTAGAGAAATAGACTAAGAACTTCAGTTCATATTTTCAAACGTAATGATAATTATTCTCTCAGGATGAAATCATTATGGCAGATTCACGAAATAATAATAGAAAATATAATCATCCACCAACGATAAACGGTAGTCACTGCAAAGGAATCAACTTAAATAAGTAGGCGCAATTATTTCAAGGTTGACTCTGAGAGGAGGAGTAAACTTACTTCTGGAGAAATGCACATGAAGTGTTTTTTTCGTCCCTCCAAAAATGTGTGCATCAATTTTAAAATCCATCACAAATTAGAATAAATCAGTTTCAAACGATAAACAGTAGTTGTTAACAAAGGGTTAATTGTCCAGAGACTTTAATTTGGTACTGTTTATCGTGGCGCTATTTCGTTTTTAAAAAAGTCCCACTGAATGTTTTTCTTCTCCCGGTTGTTTAAGAGTACTGTAAGGTATATATCTGTATCTGTCCATAAACGTACAAACACCATAAAGAAAGGTTGTCGCGTACGTAAGGGTCATGATCGGAGCAGGTCGCTAAATTTCAAAATGGGCTTTGGCAGAAAGTGCCTTAATATCCAAACAGTCTAATTTTTCTTTGAAAGAATTGACATCAGGGGCAATGCGAGTGTCCAAATCAAGCAAATTCCATTCGGGAATTGTCCTCGGATAAAGAGAGTACCTGTAACAATCCTTATTAGTTGTGATGAAGTTATATTTCAGATATCCGGTTTGCCTGGTGTGACGGTGCATTTCAGAGCGAGGAGGTTGGAGAAAGCTCTTGATATTGCTAGGGATAAGACCGTGTGTTTCCTTGTAGATGGTAATAAGGCGTGATCTAGTCCTACGAACATGTAGACTTTCCCATTCAAGGTCTGCGAGAATTTTAGTGATGCTCGAATCGCTGCTGTAATCCCCAACCGTAAATCTAGCAGCTCTATTTTGAATTTTCTAATTTGTCCCTATCCAGTTTATGCTTGGGATCCCAAATAGCGGAACAGTACTCCAATTTCGGTCTTACCAATGATTTGTATGCTATAAACCTAGTACTCTTGCTGCAGTAGTAGATATTTCTTTTCAGCAGCCCTAACATTTTGTTAGTCTTGGTGGCAATTTGGCTGATGTGGGTGGACCAATTTAAATCGTTGCTGAGTTCCACACCCAGGTAGGGATGATGTTTCACCTCTTCAAGGACAGTGTCGCCCATCATGTAGTTGTTTGTGATTGGGACCTTTTTGTGAGTAACTCTCAAAGTGAAACACTTTGAAGCATTGAAAGACATCTGCCAATCTTTTTCCCAGCTAAGTAAAGAGTCAAGGTCTTTTTGGAGCCGTTTGGAATCCTCAGTAGTGTTAATTTTACTATAAAGAATAGTATCGTCAATATATATATATATATATATATATATATATATATATATATATATATATATATATATATATATATATATATATATATATCCTCTCGTTCCACATTTTCAGTATTTCCCGTTAGCGGTGCAATCGGATATCAATTCTTCACAAATTTTTCGCCAAACTCTTTCACGTGGAGAGAGTGCTCTATAGAATACAGTGGTCTTTAACGTGAAGCTCGTTCCTTCCAAGTAGAAAGTAATTGAGCCTGGGAAAAGATTTCGCCCAGGCTGATCATGTACCTTTGAGAGCATCGATGGCCCCTAATCTTTAAGCAAACTCTTGCTTTTACTGGACGCAGTGAACGCCTGGCTTCCGTAAAGGACCTCCCTTCGCTGTGATTTGCGAGATTCCGCAACAGCGCCCCCAACTTATAATGTCTACTTGTTATGCATAGTGATCTCAACATTTGAGGAATGACGTCATAGGCAGTTATGAGGGCCCCAGTTGTTATCACCTTGTGCACAGTCAAGAAATATCCCATCTTTAGCTCTACTTGAAACTTTCTTAAACTCAGACTGTCTGAGAATTAGCAGCACATTTTTCAAAGGTTTTTGGAGAAATTAGAGAAATAGACTAAGAACTTCAGTTCATATTTTCAAACGTAATGATAATTATTCTCTCAGGATGAAATCATTATGGCAGATTCACGAAATAATAATAGAAAATATAATCATCCACCAACGATAAACGGTAGTCACTGCAAAGGAATCAACTTAAATAAGTAGGCGCAATTATTTCAAGGTTGACTCTGAGAGGAGGAGTAAACTTACTTCTGGAGAAATGCACATGAAGTGTTTTTTTCGTCCCTCCAAAAATGTGTGCATCAATTTTAAAATCCATCACAAATTAGAATAAATCAGTTTCAAACGATAAACAGTAGTTGTTAACAAAGGGTTAATTGTCCAGAGACTTTAATTTGGTACTGTTTATCGTGGCGCTATTTCGTTTTTAAAAAAGTCCCACTGAATGTTTTTCTTCTCCCGGTTGTTTAAGAGTACTGTAAGGTATATATCTGTGTCTGTCCATAAACGTACAAACACCATAAAGAAAGGTTGTCGCGTACGTAAGGGTCATGATCGGAGCAGGTCGCTAAATTTCAAAATGGGCTTTGGCAGAAAGTGCCTTAATATCCAAACAGTCTAATTTTTCTTTGAAAGAATTGACATCAGGGGCAATGCGAGTGTCCAAATCAAGCAAATTCCATTCGGGAATTGTCCTCGGATAAAGAGAGTACCTGTAACAATCCTTATTAGTTGTGATGAAGTTATATTTCAGATATCCGGTTTGCCTGGTGTGAGGGTGCATTTCAGAGCGAGGAGGTTGGAGAAAGCTCTTGATATTGCTAGGGATAAGACCGTGTGTTTCCTTGTAGATGGTAATAAGGCGTGATCTAGTCCTACGAACATGTAGCCTTTCCCATTCAAGGTCTGCGAGAATTTTAGTGATGCTCGAATCCCTGCTGTAATCCCCAACCGTAAATCTAGCAGCTCTATTTTGAATTTTCTAATTTGTCCCTATCCAGTTTATGCTTGGGATCCCAAATAGCGGAACAGTACTCCAATTTCGGTCTTACCAATGATTTGTATGCTATAAACCTAGTACTCTTGCTGCAGTAGTAGATATTTCTTTTCAGCAGCCCTAACATTTTGTTAGCCTTGGTGGTAATTTGGCTGATGTGGGTGGACCACTTTAAATCGTTGCTGAGTTCCACACCCAGGTAGGGATGATGTTTCACCTCTTCAAGGACAGTGTCGCCCATCATGTAGTTGTTTGTGATTGGGCCTTTTTGTGAGTAACTCTCAAAGTGAAACACTTTGAAGCATTGAAAGACATCTGCCAATCTTTTTCCCAGCTAAGTAAAGAGTCAAGGTCTTTTTGGAGCCGTTTGGAATCCTCAGTAGTGTTAATTTTACTATAAAGAAAAGTATCGTCAATATATATATATATATATATATATATATATATATATATATATATATATATATATATATATATATATATATATATATATATATATATATATATATATCCTCTCGTTCCACCTTTTCAGTATTTCCCGTTAGCGGTGCAATCGGATATCAATTCTTCACAAATTTGTCGCCAAACTCTTTCACGTGGAGAGCGAGCTCTATAGAATACAGTGGTCTTTAACGTGAAGCTCGTTCCTTCCAAGTAGAAAGTAATTGAGCCTGGGAAAAGATTTCGCCCAGGCTGATCATGTACCTTTGAGAGCATCGATGGCCCCTAATCTTTAAGCAAACTGTTGCTTTTATTGGACTCAGTGAACGCCTGGCTTCCGTAAAGGACCTCCCTTCGCTGTGATTTGCGAGATTCCGCAACAGCGCCCCCAACTTATAATGTCTACTTGTTATGCATAGTGATCTCAACATTTGGGGAATGACGTCATAGGCAGTTATGAGGGCCCCAGTTGTTTTCACCTTGTGCACAGTCAAGAAATATCCCATCTTTAGCTCTACTTGAAACTTTCTTAAACTCAGACAATCTTGGACAAAACTCGTTGGAACACCCCTGCACCCCCACTCCCCCGCACAATGTTGGAGATAATAATGTCAATTGGAGATGCACCGCTTTCGTTTGGACACAACATTGTACTGGGGGGGGGGGGAAGGGTTTTCGTAAATCGTGCACAACATTGTACTGGGGGACGAGGGTTGCGTACGCCGTGCACGACATCATATTGTACATGGTACAACGGTGGCAGGTGTTCCAACAGTTTTGTCCAAGATTGTAGGTCATTCAGTTGAAAGTCATGAGGTGTGCTGTCACTTAACCTAAGAGCCTAGAATTTAGAGAACCAATGCAGAAGCTCTACCTATGGTTAGTTGCTATGGCAGCATAAATCATGCCACAGAAAGATGTGTGAGGGTGTGCGAAAGTACAGCACACTACTAGGCTGTTACATGATATAATGATGGGCTTCATAACCCGGGAGTGGGCACCATGTCTCTTTCCTTCCCCATGTCGGCGATGATATAGGTCTAGACCTACCTGTTTTGGGAAGATTTTTCAAGGGCTTGGCTGTATTGAGCCAACATAAAGGATAGAAGGATTAAACCTCAGGGGACCACATCATCAGCTGTTTGAGCGATCATTAATGGACATGACCAACATGTCCATTATTGTGGTTGGTCTCATTTTCAGATGGTCACGTGACCACATTTTTTTCGTTCAGTTTATCGGACGGCTCCCAGCAAGAAACATACCGATCTTTTGAGAAAAGATTCGTATAGCGGAAGAGACGTGTATGTGACAAGATTGTAAAGAAAACATCCCTAATCACGAAATTCAGGGAATTTTCCCTCAAAAAAGCTATATTTAAATATGAAGTAGACTAATTACAATATTAAGCAGGCTGGTAATACGCCGGGAAACTTTAGATATGACGTAACCATGAAAGACGGATGTTGTTCAACGTAGGTCTGCCTTTCTAGTGTCTTTGTAGATCGTCAGTATTTGTTAATATTTTATATATATTTTTAATATCAATTAATTTCAAAATGTTTTAAAATCAGATTCATTCAATATTCTATTAGTAAAGCGATAATAAGGAGAAGTGCATAAACTTAAAAAAGTACATATTTATTTTTTCTGGCAATTTAGATATAGCGGTATAAAGCGAGGTCTCTGAGCTGCATGCAGTTCTTGTTATGAATGTACAGTATGTGTACACTATGTACTATAGCTGCAGCTATCTACACTACAAAGTATGGTATACGTGCACGTCCATTGCATAATTGCATTGCATGATCCAGCGAATTCAATGAAGGAAATCTACGGCGGGTACTCGGTTGGCGTATACGCAGTCCTTCGCTGAAGTGTTTAGGGTAATTTTCGTAAATAAATTGACAGAATTTCACATAACGTCGTATAAAAGGCGAGTTTGTCAAAACTCAAGGGCGCGTTTTCCCTGTAAGTCTCGTATTTCGAGTAAAATAGCCCAAGTAAAGTGTCAGGTGTTTCGATTTGGGTAGGCTAGCGTTAGCTAAGACTAACGTAAACGCAGGTATACTCTAGGCCAGGGGTCGGCAAACTAGGGGTCGCGACCCTTTTGAGAGTCGCGAAAATATTTCGGAGGGTCGCGAAAAGGATTCGGGAGCAAAAAAAATCTGACTCGTGTCGCGGGTACTTCACACGCGACTAATCGGTCAGATGTTCCATTCCCCAGCAACCGCGTGTGCCATTATAATAGACTGAATTTGAGGTATTAATACTGTAGGCTGCAAGAGTGGACTTAAAATGAAAAGAAAAAATCTCAGTGAAGATAGTAATTGTTTTATTAACACTGCATAACCAATTCAAATCAAACTCCTCTCACCGACCCGTCAATTTGAGGGCCACCAAGACTCCGGAGAAGAAAGTTGGGGCCACCAAGCAAAAAATTTTGGAGACCCCTGCTCTAGGGGTGTCTATAAAACAAAGACCTAAGACCTATAAAACTAAAACCCTACCAGCTATAAAACTAAGACCCTACCAGCTATAAAACTAAGACTCGGAAGTATCTTTTTTTAAGACAAAATCTGCATTAAATAATACCTGCACACGTTTGCGAGACTACTTAGTGTGAAGTAAACGGGAGCCCATGCATAGTGCATGGGCTCCCGAAGCTTAGCAAAGTTTTTGCCATAGTTGCAAATGTAAATTCTTTTTTCAATTTGTGGGCTCATTATTTATGAATTCCTTGCCATCTGGCACATCAGATATACCACAAACTTTAACTCGGTTCAAACTAAACGTTGAACTCATCTTTCTCGAACTAAATATACCTGACATTTTACCTTTAAGCTTGTTTTACATATTGATCATTTTGTACCAGTTTCTGTAAAGCGCGGAGAGTGTGAATGTATTTTGCACTTTTTATTAGGTACCGTGTCAATGGAAAGATTATTTATGGAAACTGACCATTCAGCGTATTTCCTCCGGACATTGGACAAGGATCGGAGATTATGGAACAGGGCCACCGAGAGGGGGTCGGACAGAGGGTACAAATGTTCAGGGGACCGGGCAATTTAGGGGCCCGACAAATTAGACCATGGAGTAATATATACGAAAATAAGAAAGAATTTGGAAATCATAAGACAAAAATTTTATAATTACTTCACTACATTTGTGATTTAGTACGTGACCTTGATCAGTGCACACTGATTCATAAAGCCCACGAAAATCTTCTCGAACGACGATATGCGGTGGACAAATATTGGTTAGTTTTACGAACTTTTCGCTACGTTAGATTTTGGCTCCTTCAGAAACTCGCAAATCTAATAATTTTACCGAACATAGCTTGAACTGTTAGGCCTTTCCTCTAGCTCACCCCATTAATCTATCGGTGCAGTGGTTACCTGTTAGGCCTGACTTTACGTAGCCTTGATTTCCGTGATGCAATTGACAAAATCGCCTTGAAGAAAGCTCGTCAAGTAAGATTTTCGTGAGTAAAATTATTGCAGAACACAAGTTGACCTCACTGCGAAAATCAGTTCTGCTGATCACTGATTCAATTTGACGATTGCACCAATTTATTTATACAAACATAACAGTGGTGCACTCAAAGGGGGGGGGGGTTAAGGTGCTCGAAGAACCCCCCTCCCGAATGGTCGTCAATGTCTTTTATGAGATGAAAATGTATTTAGTTTCAACAAAGGTAAAGGGGTCGAGCGGATTGTTCTTTTGAATTGTTTTCTAGAACGTAACAAACTAGGCATAACAATGAGAAAATGTACAAATTTTATCAGACTTTTGTAACTCGAAACTTCGGGGAAAAAACTTGAAAGAAATCTCCAAATGCCTATTATTAGCATTAATAAAATTCTCACTGTCAGTTTGACCGCCGTACTGACTGTTAGTTATGCAGGTGTCTGACAACTCTCAGTAGCGTAGCTAGAAGGGGGGGGGGGCAAGGGAGGGCACGTGCCCCGGGCGCTGGGTTTGGGGCGCCGAAATGGGAGAATGAGCGAAAAAATAAGCACTTTTTTAGAAAAGCATAACGAAATTGATATAGGTCGTAAGGCATGAATATGTTCCACTTACTAATTAGAATCTGAATGTAGTTGTTTCTGTTGGCAAATTTAAAGACTGTGATTTCTTTTCAGTCCATTTCGACCGATTTCTCTTTTTTATCCTGTTCCGTTGACTACATGTCACGTAAATTTCGGGTATTTCAGTACACAGCTACACAAAGTTGCGAACAGTCGTAATGCAGTTTCAAAAGTAAGAAAGATTCCATTATCTATGAGAGAGAAAAAGAAGTTATTCGGATTTAATAAGGTTATTTAGACAGTTTACTTATTTTCAGGGGCGGTGATCCTGAGGGGATGGGGGGATATATCGCCCATGAGATGGGTGGAGGGGATATAATACAACATATCCCCGAAAAATCTCTGAGCCAAGAATATTTTCATGCCTACATCTACACATTACCATGCATTTACAGCTCTATTCGGATGTATTTCTAGCCTAATATATTAAAAGATAGCTCGCTACGCGCGATGATGTAATGTTGGTGCTGTGCAAGGCTATAGGTATAGCTCCAATCATGGATGGCTTTGGTAGCTTGACTTAACTAGTTTACTTCAAAACTGACTCACATTGGTATAGGAGTTAATCTATTGTGGTGTCATTAATTCAAAGAGGATGTGAAATGACATCATAAAGCAACAATAGTTTACCGTATCTTACATAGCCCCAATTAAAAGACTACGATCCGTATTTTTCATGACGTTGTGAGTTCAGGCCTACCATAGCCTGTGCTTTTACTTATATATTAAGAGTCCTTATCTCTCACCCCGAAACTTCCAGGAAAATATCCATTATTTTGTCTGAAATGTAGCCGTATAGAAGTATAGTCTGTGTGGCTGATAGTTTTTACAGCTACTGGCAACCTTAATCAGAATGTAATGGTTACTTCGGTGGTATAATTCAATTGTGAATTCCTCCAGTATACTAAAATGAACATTTTGGAATTAATAATCTAACATGCTCACAAAACTGAGAATTCCTAAACATATAATCATGTTCAAAGTTTTGCCAAATAAAGCACCATTTTGCATCGAAGACACCTCACATGAACAAAAATTTCTCAAAGGGAGGGCACACCCCTCCCCCAGCGGCGTCCAGTGACCGGGTCCATTCTTCTACATGTCACACATATTCCCCCAGGCGCGTAGCCAGGATTTTGTCATAGGAGGGGTTTGGATTGCCGGAAGACTATCTAAGCGGAGCGCACCATCAGTTGGAGCGGAGCGTACAGAAAATTTTTAAAAATCGCGACTACTCAGACAGCCGGAAATGGCATTTCCATCCCAGGCTTGTAAGTACAATCTAAGCAGTCGTAATTTTGGGCTTTGTAATAAAATTTTCATTCCAAGTAAAAAAAATGAGCAAATTGCAAAATTCAATATCGTCCGATATCATACTTTGGCGTATTTTTGTTTACACTTTAATGCGGACCAGCTGGCACGGCGGAGGAGCCCTTTCCAGCTGGCTTCTGACGCATTAGCTTCCTCATCAGGAAGTTTTTCTGTTGTCTGTTCTTTCGTAAAGAAGGAATGGAGTCGCTTTTTGTTACTCATGTTATATGCCTATAAGCAGGGAGCTGCTATAAGCTACGCTGCACCCTGTCCGCTGCCTACTGCTCAAGGATAGCCGACTGTGTATACAGTAACTGCACACAAGTGCACGTGAAGTTCGTCTACTCTTGCTATACATACTAAAGGGTGCGATGTTGACAATTTTGGCTTATATTGCCTTGACAATACGGCATCCAACATTCCAACCAAGATCAATTTATTTTACAATATAATAATTATAACTGCGGGCGTAATTTTCTACTTTTGCACCATGGCGCCGAAACCTCTAGCTACGCCACTGACAACTCTTTCAGTAATTTAGCACTGTGGCTGTAAAAACGATTGACATTAACAGTATAGTGTTATTGACGGAATGAAATGGAAGATATGACTCATATGGTAAATTGTAGGTAAAATACCGAGAGTACCATTTTCGTGACTTTACTTTCGGAGCCTGGGGAGCCTCGAAAGGGAGATTTCCAGCGATCTAGGGGGTGGGGGCATTTTTATCCAAAAATTTTCTCGTACGTTCCGCGCCAACTGATGGTGGCGCTCCGCTTTTCCTACAATTCCCAGGCCACAACACTAGTCCAAAATTCTGGGGCCTCACTGCATGGTATAGTAACTTATCTTCGGACTGCTCCCACCGTATCTGATAAATGGTGGTAGTACTATTTGGTAAGTAGCCTTCTGACAGTGCAGGTGTCAAACCCCACTTACTGCAATGAAGGTCTGGTCAGTGACAGGTTGTGGAAAGTTCATACACTGTCTTTGATTCCATGAATTCATTGTGACCAAATATTAATTAATAAATGGCAACATGAATGAACGAAAACATCTTTTATTCGTCTGTCAAAAGTTTAAGAAGATTACTTTGGAATTTGGTTTTCCAAAATTTATGTATTGAATATTATGTCCCAAACATATGTGTAGCGGCATTCCATGAGAAAGGCTAAAGAAGTGAAAGCACTGTTAATTGCACACGAAGCTCTCAAATTAAATTACCATGAAAGTCGTTCCTTGTCTCACAGGACCACATTTCCAGCGTCTGCCCTGGAAAATAGGTCTGGGGAGACGAAGATTCTTAGCAAGTTAAGAAATCCCTCAGGACACAAATTGCTTAGTAATCCGTATAAAATTCAGTCTCCCATGACAGTTCTTTCTGCCGGGGTGGGGGGGGGGGGTGGGAACAAAGTTTCCATTATTTCGAGCAGGAAAAGTTGTCCGACCGGACACGTTTTCCAGAGGAGACCTGATTTCCTTTCACAACGGTCTCCAGTGTTGCGTACAGGTTTGCTTGCATGATGGTAGCTTGCGTAGCGCCTATGTGCCTGTTTTCCCATAGACCACCGTCCTTATCTTTTTTTTTTCGTGGAACGAAAAAACTTTGTCCACTTCGCATGAGAACGGATTCCCCACCCACCCCTTGGCTTCCAACTGTCCCTCACTAACAACTTGATAATTTTCTTCATTTTCAGTGAGAACTAAAAGGAATGCCACCCGGCTTTGCCTACCTACTGTACCCTGACAGGTAGCCTAAGCGTCCTTTCCCACTGGAGTCGATACCGAGGAGGGGTCCCCGTTTTCCCCGATCAAAAGCTGCTGAAATTTTTAAAATACATTCAAACGGAGTTTAAATTATAGATTTCTGTAAGGGGTGGTGTGAGGTGTCTTCTCGAGTAATTGATGGACCTGTTTTTATCATTTGCTGGCAGAAGGTTTGAAAGTCATATAAAAAACTTCTCAAATGCATCGCAAATTATCCAAAGTTTCGCCTGCTTTGGGAGGTTTCAGTCTCATTGATGTCGGTGATGTCTGAAACGTATTTACATTAGTCATCGATCTGATTAACATTACTGTTTTTGTGCAAAGGTGTGGCTGTGCATGGGGGAACACAGCGTTCAAGAATGTACAGCATTTTCGGAAGCCATATTTATTGAAACAGACTCACACTGTAATTATTGAGAAACGCATATAGGGAACTAAAAATGTCTAATGGTAAAGTGTGCGTGCAACTTTTGCCGTGGAAATAAATTATTATTAACGCCAAATCTTAAATTCTGCGTTGTTCGTATTCCATATTGTATGACCACTATTATGGAAATTAAATGACCAGAAAGTTTTCTGGCCAAGACACTTATCCTCTACCTGCGAGGGGTATGGTTCGAACGAAAAATCGTTTTCTATCTTTGTTCAACGGTACCGAGTTTTACAATTGACAGTTCTTATGCAAATTTTCACTCAGTTTTGCTCGCAGGTGCTATTGTTGACTCTCCGTACCTTGGTGTCACCGACACGGGGGGGGGGGGACAAAAAGGGCACGCCTTCACCCCCTTCCCCATCGATTTCCGAAGAATTCTGAACTGATTTAATATGACCGCAAAAGGCGTTTCAGATATAGATTCCTATAGGGGTATGTTGTGTTTTCAATAGAGCGTTAGATCTGTTTAAGTCATTGTCTATCACAAATGGTTCTCTAACTGTCCAGTTTTCGATCACAATCCTTCACGAACTATCAAATATTTCGCGCCTTTCAAACCGTCCAAACTGTTGCCCGTATTGCTATTTGCTAATACTAACAACTCCCATAGAAGCAACAGAGCAAAAGTTGAAACCTTTTTAAACGAATAACCAGGTAGAATACTCGCCTTCTGATTAACAGATTCGTTCGGAAGTTGCTGAGCATGAAAGGTTAGTTTTGTCATTGGAATTCAGGTGCGCTTTGAGGAATTCGTCGCGGTTTGCATTCCATCTTATGAACATAATTAACGTTATAATATATTTCACTATTTTTGTTCATATATATCACCATTGGACATCACGCCATCTAAAATTAACAATAATTTTATCCCGTCCCCTTAAGTCTCTTCCTATGTCGGTAACTTCATGTTATGTCAGAGGGTTGGATCCACACTCGTGTAAACAATCGCAGGGATGCACAAAAGGACAATATTTATGTAAGCCTTGGGGAGTTACTGTAACTGTGATTCCCCGACCACCTGCTTGCGTCGTCAGTGATCTTCTACCTCTACCAAGTCACCTCTCCTAAGGGCCGTGGCCACAAAATGACGCCACTGCCTTTGCTACACATCAATTAAATGCCTTGATTGTAAAGAGAGCAAAATAAGGATTGCGGGAATGCGAAAAAATATACAACACAGTGTTGTACATAAGAGCTTATCTATTCAATTGGTAGACGAGAACTTAACAAACTACGAAAGAACATATAATTGTAAGTACTTTCCATATACTGTACTCCTTTGATGGAACTAAAAAGAAAAATATCACCTCTGTATTTATGAAAATTTTAAATCAGAAACTATAGTACCAAGAATAGAAAGGGACACGCACATAGTGGCAAAAACAATGTAACCACACATAACACACAAAAAAGTAAGCACTCCTGTAAAGATATATATCCCTCAAGAACATGAAAATGTTAAGGTTGGGCAACAGGCCCGTTTAACTTTATTTGCGACACGTTTCATGTTTATTTCTGTTCATCCGCCAGAATAATCTATACCACAAAGGCGTTGGAACGGCTACGGCAGGTACGGCATCTGCCATACCATTTTTCTTGGAAGAATAAAAATAATAATAAAAACTGGAAAAGTGAAGGCTTGAAAAACAAAACAATTATTCTCTCTCCGATACTTCTGAAAGTAGTGTCAAATATAGCACCAGAATGCATCTCATGACACAAAATCATTAAAAAATTTGTCAGAGGGAGGGGACACCCCACTTAGACCCCCTCTCCCGTATTAGGCACCCCCATACGCCAGTTTCGAGAGTACCACTTTAGGAGTCGTTCGGACGCCTCTCCCATAACATGTACATCATAACATGTACATAGCTGCAGGAAGCTAACACTTCAATATAACAGTTACAAAAGAATAACTACGGCATAAATTGTTAGAAAAATGCTCATCAGATCTGCATAAATTTTACTGGCCAGAAGAATGATGATAATTTAGTATAGGAAATATTACAAGTTTGATTGAAGAACGCCAAGAATACGTCAAAGTCATTAATATTAGGTGACAATCAAAAGTCCGCATACAAAAGTACGGTACAAATACAAATGAAACGTCTGACCACCCGCCCTTGTATACGAGTACACATCTATGTCTCCGGTGTGACCCCATACTTGCCAACATGTTGAATAATGAATACGGTTGGCTAGGCGCCACTGTCATAAGCTTACGTTCTTACACTGACCCAAAATGTTCAGCATGCAAGTCGTAGGAGTAAAGCATAATAAACCTCATGTTGCAAACATTTGTTTGATGTTCCTTATGTAACATTCAACAATGATTGATTTTCGTTTCTCTCTACAAGGTAAAACAAATCCCATTATGTGAACAAAATTCGGAGCCCATGGATCCGAACAAGCGATGATATTAGTCATTTTGGTGGTTTCAGATTGAAATGAAAATATGAAAATATCTATGTATCTCATTTACTTATGTCCCCGACAACGCTACTGATGTTATTCGACCACATCAACCAATGATAAACACCTCAATTGTATTAATTCTTATTGTTCATGTAAACATTAAAAATGAGTACCAATTGCAATGGTGCAGTATCTCAAACCATGTGCAGCGGCGTTACAAGTGGGTGTGCTGGGTAGACAATATCTCTTGGCCACGAGGGTTCTGAGACCCCAAACCATCCTTGAACTGAAGCGTGCAAGGTATCACTCTTACCCTGTATCTTCCCATGGAGATTAGAGGATTCCTAGGATCAGAATGCAAAAACACACTGTGGTTTCGATGATAAACATTTTGTTTTTTATCATATAATGCGATGATGCCTCATCTTTTTCGGTCACTGGCCAAATGCAGTCTAAACATGATGAAAAATACAGATTTGTGTTCATATGCAGTATTGGGAATCTTGAGAAGCTTTGCTTTTTCACCCGTGATGATACCAGATGACTTTGGACCGCCATTAAAAACAATAACGACCATCTTCTATCCATAGGGCATCTACATACCGAGAATGAAATTTATCCAAGCTTCCTCCCTTAAGAAATTGTGTTACCATGGTTCAGAAATGGACCCCTAGTGACCTCAGCTGACCTTTGACCTCCGCCAAAAACTATAGAGATCTTTTTCTCATCATAATGCATCTGCGTACCAAATATGAAGTCTATCTAAGTTTCCTATCTTTGGAAATCGTGTTAACGAGGTTTTCGGATTTTGACCCATGGGGACCTCAGATGGCATTTGTCCTCCTCCAAAAACGCATACCAAGTATAAAGTCTATTCAAGTTTCCTACCTTAACTTACGTAAAACAAGGTTTTCAGATTTTGACCCCTGGTGACCCCAAATGACCTTTGACCTCCACAAAAACACAAAAACAATAGGAATCATCCTTTTACTATACTGCATCTACATACCAAGTATGATCTCTATCGAAGTTTGTTAACATGAGATATCGTGTTAACGAGATTTTCAGAGTCTGACCCCGAGTACCCCAGATGACCTTTGACCCCATTAAAACAATAACCATAGCACATCTTCATACCAAGTGTGAACTCTATCCACGTTTCCTAATTTGAGATATCGTGTTAACCAGGTTTTCAGAGTTTGACCCCTGGTGACCCCAAATGACTTTTGACCTCCACCAAAACAATAGGTTTCTTCCTATTAATAAGGGGCATGCATGTACTAAGTGAGAGAACTGTCGAAGTTTCCCTTCTTGATATATCTTGTTAACGAGGAAAGCGTCACAAATACACACGCACACATACACACACACATTCACGCACACGCCATCATGATGCATAGGTTTCTCTTATCATCGAAACAAAAAAAAATGGGTTTTGAGCCCTTCTCTGTCTCTTGTCCATGTGCCCTCAAGGGTTTGCTACGCCGCCGACCATGTGCAGTAAGGTCCTGTCATATTTAAAACCCAATCAAGTGATCTTTTTGTGGTATAGAATAATGTTTCACCTATTGACATGCATAATCTTAGGTTTGTATTAAGAATTAATATAATCTTAGAGAATTTATTTTACGGCAAGTGATGCTAGACGTCAACGTTGCAGTCCCCCCCCCCCCACCCCCCCCCCCCCCCACCCCCCCCCCCCCCCACCCCCCCCCCCCCCCACCCCCCCCCCCCCCCACCCCCCCCCCCCCCCACCCCCCCCCCCCCCCACCCCCCCCCCCCCCCACCCCCCCCCCCCCCCACCCCCCCCCCCCCCCACCCCCCCCCCCCCCCACCCCCCCCCCCCCCCACCCCCCCCCCCCCCCACCCCCCCCCCCCCCCACCCCCCCCCCCCCCCACCCCCCCCCCCCCCCACCCCCCCCCCCCCCCACCCCCCCCCCCCCCCACAAATTAAAATTTTGGGGGTTTAAAAACCAAAAACATATTTTTCCATTAAAAAACCAATTTCCCCCAAATTTAAATACCATTTAAAAAATTAATATTAAAGAATTTAGATTAAATTTTTTCCTAATTTCAGTTTAAAACAAAAACCTTAATTGTCATTAAAAAAGGGTTGACCCGGGGTTAACGAAAAGTGGGGTTGATTTTTTTTAAAAAAAAATGACCAGTTTGTAAACCCCAAAAAAAATTTTTGCACCTTTAATCTTCAAAATTTCCTTCTAAATTAACTTTTTAAAAATTTTCCATTTTTTGAATGTGTCCAAAATTTTGAACTTTCAATAAATTAGTTTTTTAATTTAGAGGGGTTTTTTTGCCAAATTTATTTGTTTTTTCCTTCCAATAGTTTTAAAATGGTCGAGAAAAACCCATGAAACATATTTACTTTGATTTTCCTTCTTTCATATAGGCGAAATTTAAATTATATCAAACAACATCAGTATTTTACCTTACAATTCGAAATCTTCTTTAAACCATTTGGTTTTTTTATACAAGCTCAAACACTGTAAGGGTTAAAAGTTGAAGTGTTTCTAAATCATTATATAAATGTTTATTATTAAATGGCAAATTTGGGAAAGTTTTGGGAATTTTTTCTTTCCTTTTCCCCCTTTTTGGGACGATTTTTGGTAAAAATTCTGTGTTTTGTTAGGTTTAAGAAAATGTTTTTGCATAAGGTCTGTTAAAAATGGGATTTTAAATTTTTGCTTACCCGGGGGACAATTAATACCTTCCAAAAAAGGGAAGCCTGGAAGGGTTTAAGCCATTTTAATTGTCTTTTTAATTTAAATTTAAAGGGGGAATTGGAATAAATCCCTTGGTTTTTTTGCCATTCATTGTTTTCCAATCTTTAATATTTTTTTTCTTTATTATGGTTTTCCCCTTGAACTTTTAGGAGTTTCCCAAAATCTGTTTAAGGGCGGTTTAAACTTTAAATTTTGTTACCTAAATTCAAATTTTTACCTTGCCTCTAATTTATTAAAAGGAATTTTAACCCCCCTTTTTATTCGGGGCCTTTTAAAAAAAACTAATATCCTGATTCAGTAAACAAGGCTTAGAGGTTATGTTTGACCAATAATTTAAGGGCCCTCTTAGTTTTTTGGGGGGCCTAAATTAAATTATAATTTACATAAAATAAATAATTAAAAATTTCAGGGTTTTCCATCCCCATGCAAAAAATCTTGCCATTTTTTATATAATTTAAGAGGGGGCAGAAAACTTCTTTTTTGGGGAAAATCCTAGTCCGGAAGGCCCCGGGATGGGGGTTTTAAAAAATTTTCAAGTTTTAAAATTATAAGGTGTTTTTTTTTAAATGTCATAAATTAAGGATTACCCTTCTAGCTTAAATTTGGAATTTTTGTTCTTTTGGGAAATTTTGATAATTATACACCTAAAAAAGCACACGGGTTTCCATAAAGAAATCGATACGAAATTTATAAAAATTTTAACAATTAAAGTAATTGTTTTTGAAATTTTTTTGAAAGGATCTAATAAAAAAAATTTGCAATTTAATTTTTTAAAGTCACAAAAAGGCCTCCTTCTAAATGGTCCCTAACCCCCGGGACTAAAACAAATTTTATGGTTGGTAAGCCCTTTTGAAATTATTTTTATTTTTAAAAAATTTTTCAGATTATTAATTTAGAAATTAAATTACAATTTGATAGTTTTTAGTAAGGGTTGTCATGGTTTAAAAATGTGTTTGGTATGCATATAGATTTAAAGATTTCGAGCCCATTTTAAAAACTGAAAGGGGGAAGGATTTTCTCGAACTTTTTTAACCGGGAAAAAAATCGTACGTAAAAAGTTATTAAAAGGCTGTTTTATGATTTAGATAGTAATAAAACAAATTTCTGGATTTTAAAGGGAAAATTTAAACCCGTTTAAATTTTTTGAGAATTAAAGATATTTTTGGGAAGTTACCTTAAATATTTTAGGTTTTGGGGTGCGTACAAATTTCACAAGAATTTTTGTAAAAAAACCCGGGCGAGGTCAGCTATGAAAATCATTTTTTCCTTTTGCATTGTAGGTAATAAAAAATTTATCAGATTGCCTTTTGGTGTGGCGTTTATTAATTTTGGGATTTTTTTTTTTTTTTTTGGGGGGAAAAATTCGTGTTGAATTAGATATTGAGTTTTTTTGTTTTTAATTGGGGGCACAAAAGGGTTGGAAAAAGTTTCCCCCAAAATTGCACCTACTTAGAAACTGTCAAGGGGTTTCCCCTTTAAAACCCTTGGGTTCGCTGCGTAACTAAAACTCTTTTTTTTTGTCTGTGTGGATTTGCAATCAGGGGTAATTCCCCAGGAAAGGGGGGGTGACGTTCGCTGCATGGTCGTTTGGGAATGCACGAGATTTGATCCGTTTTCTCCCTTCGACCCCTCTTTCAGGGAAAAAAAGAGTAATACTATTAAAACTAAAAAATTTCCCCCTTAGACCCCTCTTTTCTCAAATTTTTCCCCCCCAACCCCCGTCCCCAAGATTTCCGCTGGGCAACAATTTCCTGATTTGCCTTGGGTTAATTGTCTTGCCCCAAAACCCTGAACAAACAGCTCGTACTGAAACCCGCATTTTAAAGTTTTAAATTCTGATAAAACATAACAGTGTATTGGGAAATATGGGGTTTTGGTTTTTTGGGTTGTTCAAAAATTTTAATAAAATATTTTTTCCACTTCCCAATTTTTCCGGGGCATCTTCCCTTTAAAACTAAAAATATAGAGGTCTCCCGGCAAATAAGGGAGTTTTCGTTGGGTTAAACCTATACGAAAAAAAATAATCCTCTTGTTACGTTTATTTTCAAGTCGACATCAGAAACAAAAATGGGGCCTTTTGGAAAAAATGTGCCAAAATTTTACTAATATCATTAAGTCTTTAACATTAGGGAAATTTGATCATATGCCTATTTGGGAAGGGTTGGGATCAAAAACCGGGGGGATGGCGGGAACGCACTCTACACATGACTTGAAATGTTTCTCCCGAAAAGGAAAATTTCCTTTCCCAAAAACTACTTTGCTTTTGATTTTTTCCGGATCTTTTGAATTCCCTTCCCTTTTTTGGGTTTTACTTTTTTTTTCACGATTTGAAAAAATTTTTTTTTTTTTGGGGGGGGGAAATTTTAATTTTTATTTTCTTTTACAGCAAAAATAACAATTAATTTAAAATACATGTTGCCTTTTGTTGAAAAAATTTTAAAAAATTTAAGTTTTCCGTAAAAAAAAACTTTTCAAAAAACCCAAAAAAAAGGGTTTTTTCCGCCCCTAAAAAATTTAAAAAACATTCCATACTTTTTTTAAGGAAAAATTTTCTACGAAAATTTTTAAAAAAACCTAACCTTTTTTTCGAAACGAACTTTTTACAAAATTGAACTTTTAAAAGTTTTTTCATATTTTCAAAAAAATTTTTTTCCCCAAAGGAGGGGGGGGGGGGAAAACCCAGTTTGAAAAAATTTTTTTGGAAAAAAGACGTCAAAAAATTTCCCCCAAAAAAAAAAAAATTTTATTTTTCAAAACTAAGCCTTATTTTACAATTTTTTAAAAAATAACATGAAGGGGGGTTTTTCTTTTAGCCCGTAATATTGGGAAAATTTATTTTTACAAAATTTTTTTTTTTGGGGGCCCAAAAATCATGGTTTTAAAAAATTTTTTCAAAAAAGGGGTTTTTTTATAATCATTTTTTAAAAAATAAACCCAAATAAAAAACGATTTTTTTAAATTTAAAATGGAAATTTATCTTGAAAACCAGTTTTTAAAAATTTCACATTCAGTGTTTAGTCCTTTGGGGGAATCCCCGCCGCACGAAGAGGAAGTGTAAATTCAAAAAAAGTTTAAAAAAGGACCAGGTAAATTTTTTTTTATTGAATCTCCACAATGATGAAGTATGAGAATTGATTGTTGGGCCCCGTAGGTCAGCATCAATGCCTGAAATTAAAAAAAATTTCTAAATGGTTAAATGTTCATGATGAACGAATTTAAACACTACATAACTTTCTTTAAATTTTAAGACAATTTTCTTCAGACACTTGGAACGACTTGGGATAAGTAATTAGATTAGATTGATTAGACTAGACTGATTAGTCACCTTTATTTCCCCGGCCAGGAAATTCAACCCTCGCAAATACAATACAAGACAAGAAAGGAACATAAGAAAGTAAAATGCTACAAAAAAAAGGGCCCAAGGGGAAATAAACAACAAAAACAAGACTAAACAAAAAACCCATACACCCCAAAAGAGCCAAACCAGCTCCCAACACACCGTTCTTTAAAAAACAACGAAAACGGAAAAAAAAAACCCCAGTAACATAATGCATAAAACATAACCACATCAATGGAAAAGAAAGCGCAACCTAGAAGCGGAAAACTCCATAAAACATTAGCAATGAACATTCTGATTAAACACATTGCATAGGATAAAAGAATTCCTTAGCGATTATTGATCAATAATGGGAGACACAGTTTACCTTGTCTCTGTGTGTACGCCGTCCAATAATTGATTAGGGAGTGGTGGCTCCCATCCTCCAAAATTAAGTTAGTTTATTCATTAAAAGACATGGTAGAGCGATCAACTTTAACTCAGGCTTTCCCCTCCATACCACTGTGCAGTTTCTCAATATACGATAATGCAACCTTTCTTTTAAAACGTTCCCACCCAGCAATTAAACTTACCTCCAACACTACAAATAAAACCATCACAAAAATCTTTAAATCTCGAGCACACTTACATTAGATAACTTCTTAAACATATAACCTTCAAGTATATGGTCCATAATCACCCTTTGTTACATGTGCCTATAGCAATATTTGTATGATTTGTAAAAAGGACTTTTGTGAAAAGAAGGGTAGAGGGGTTATTTTGATTTGTAACGTTCATTTCCACTGTAAGTGGTTAAATTGGTGATTTTTTACCTTTCGAAAACTTCAAGGGAACACTTGTCCTCATATAAAAAAGCGGGAATTCCTTTAGTAACACATAACGTGAAAGGGGGTTTGGGGGTTTTGGGGGGCAAGGAAAAAAAAAAAATTTACCCAAAAAAACACCAAAAAAAAAAAAAAAAATTTTAAAAAAAACCCCCCCTTTTAAAAAATCCTTCTTTTTAAAAAAAAAAAAAAAAAAAATTTTTTCCCAAAAAAAACCCCAAAAAAAAGGGGGAAAAAAAGGAAAATCCAAAAAAACCCCTTTTTTTTTTTCCCCCTTTCAAAAAACCCTAAAAAAAAAATTTTTTTAAAATTTTTTTTAAAAAAGGGGGAAAAAATTATTTCCTTTTTGGGCCCCCGGGTTTTTTTTTGGGGGAAAAAACCCCCTTTTTTTTTCCCAAAAAAAGGGAAAAGGGAAAAAATTTTTTTTTTTCCCCCCCTTTTTTTAAAACTTTTTTTTTTTGGGGGGGGGGGGGGGGGGGCAAAAAAAAAAAAAACAACCCAAAATAATTTAAAAAAAATTTTAAAAATTTCCCTTTTTTTTTAAAAAAAAAAAATAAAAAAAATTTTTAAAAAATTTATTTTTTTAAAAAAGGAAAAAAGGGGGGTTTTAAAAGGGGTTTAAATTTTTTTTTTTTTTTTTAAAAAAAGGGGAAAATTTTAAATTTTTTTTTTTTTAAAAAAAAATTGTTTTTGTTTTTAAAAAAAAATTTTAAAAACCCCCCCCAAAAAAAAGGGGTTTTGAAAAAAAAAAAAAAACCCCCCTTTTTTTGGGGGTTTTTAAAAAATTTTTTTTTGGCCCCCCTTTTTTTTTTTCCCAAAAAAAAAAAAAAAAAAATTTTTTTTTTTCCCTTTAAAACCCGGCCCCCCCCTTTTTTTTTTTCCAAAAAGGGAAAATTTTGGGTTTTTGGGGGGGAAAAAAAAAATTTGGGGGAAAAAAAAATTTTGGGGAAAAATTTTTTTTTAAATTTTTTTAAAAAAAAAAAACCCAAAAAAAATTTTTAAAAGGGAAAAAAAAAAAAAATTTTTTTCCCTTTTTTTTTAAATTTTTTTAAAAAAAGGGCCGGATTTTTTTTAAAAAAAAAAACCCCCCCCGGGGGTTTTTAAAATTTCCCCCCTTTTTTCCAAAAAAAATTTTTTTTGGGGGGGAAAAAAAAAAAGGGAAAAATTTTTTTTTAAAAAAACAAACCCCCCCCCTTTTTTAAAAAAAAATTTTTTTTTCCCTTTTAAAAATTGGGGGGGGAAAAAAAACCCCCCCCCCCAAAAAAAAAATTCCCAAAAAGGGGGGGTTTTTTTTTTTTTTTCCCCCCAAAAATTATTTTTTAATTTTTTCCCAAAAATTTTGCAAAAAAGGTTAAAAAAGGGGGGGGTTTTTTTAAAAAAAAAACCCCCCCCAAAAATTTTTTAAAACAAATTAATTTTTTTTTCCCCCCTTTAAATTCCCAAAAAAAAAATTAAAAAAAAAGGGGGGAAAAAAAAAAAAAAAAAACCCCCCCCCGGGGGGGAACCAAAAAGGGGTTTTGTTTTTTTTGGGAAAAAAAATTTTTTGGAAAAAAAAAAAAATTTTAAAATTTTTCCCCGTTTAAAACCCCCAAGGAAAAAAGGGGGAAAAAAAACCCAAAAAAAAAGGGGGCCCAAAAAAAAAAAACCCCCCCAAAAAAAAAAGGGGTTTTCCTTTTTTTAAAAAATTTTTTAAAAAAAAATTTTTTTGGTTTTTTTAAATTTTTTGGAAAAATTTTCTTTTTAAAAAAAAAAAAAAAAAAAAAAAAAAATTTTGTTTGGGGTAAAATTTTTTTTTTTTTAAAAGGGGGGGGGCCCCTTTTTTAAAAATTTTTTTCCCCCCAAAAAAAAAATTTTTTTTCCCCAAAAAGGAAAAAATTTTTTTTTAAAATTTTTTTTAAAATTTAAAAAAATTTATTTTTTTTCCCTTTAAAAATAACCCGGGAAATTTTCGGGGTTTTTTTTTCCCCCCCGGGGAAAAATTTTTTTTAAAGAAAAAAATTTTTTAAAGGTTTTTTTTTAAAAAAAAATTTTTTTTTGGGGGGTTTTAAAAAAAGGGGGGAAATTTTTGGAAAAAATTTTTTCCCCCCCCTTTTTTTTTTTTGGGAAGGGTCCCCCCTTTTTTTTAAAAAAAAAGGGGGGGCCCCCCAAAAAGGGGTTTTTTTAAAAATTTTAAAAAAAGGGGGGTTTTAAACCCCCGGGGGAATTTTTAAAAAAAACCAAAAAATTTTTTTTTAAAAAAATTTTCCCCCAAAAGAAATTTTTGGGGTTTTAAAAAAAGGGGTTTTTTTTTTTTTCCCTTTTTTTTTTTGTCCCCTTTTTTTTTAAATTTTTTTAAAAAAACCCCCAAAAAAAAAAAAAAGGGGGGGAAAAAAACCCAAAATTTTAAAAATTTTTTTTTAAAAACAATTTTCTTTTTTTTTTTTTAAGGGGAACCCCTTTTTGGAAAAAAGGGGGAAAAAATTTTGGGGAAAAAAAATTTTTTTAAATTTGGGGAAACCCCAAAAGGTTTCCAGGTTTTGGGGGGTTTTTTTCCCAAAAAAAAAGGGTTTTTTTAAAAAATTAATTTTGGGGAAAAAAATTTTTTAAAATTTTGAAGGTTTTTTTTTCCCCTTTTTTAAAATTTTTTTTTTTTTTTTTTTTTTAAACCAAAAAAAAAAAAACCCCCAAAAAAAAAATTTTTTTTTTTTTTTTTTAAAAAAAATTTTTGGGGGGGGGGAAAGCCCTTTTTTAAAAATTTTAAAAAAAAAACTTTTTTTTTGGGGTAAAAAACCAAAACCCCCCTTTTTTCCGGAAAATTTCCCTTTTTTTTTTCCCCCCCAAACCCTTATTTTTTTCCCCCCCGGGGGTTTTGGGTTTAAATTTTAAAGTTTTTTTTAAATTTAAAAAAAATTTTTTTAAAAAAAAAATTTTTAAAAAAAAAAATTTTTGGGGGAAAAAAAACCCTTTTTTCCCCCCGGGGAACCCCCCCCCGGGGTTTTTTTAAAAAGGGAATTTTTTTTTAAAAAAACCCCTTTTTTAAAAACCCAAAAAACCCAAATTTTTTTTCCCCTTTTTTAAAAAAAAATTTTTTTTTTTTTTCCCCCCAAAAAAGGGTTTTTTTTTTTTGGGGTTTTAAATTTTTTTTTAAAAAGGGGTTAAAAAAAAGGGGGGGGGGGTTTCCTTTAAAAACCCCCCCAAAAATTTTTAAAAAAAATTTTTTTTAAAAGGGAAATTTTTCCAAAAAAAGGGGTTTTTTTGGGTTTTAAAAAGGAAAAAAAAACCAAAAAAAATTTTTTTAAAAAATTTTTGAAAAAAAGGGAAAAAAAATTTAAAAAAAAAACCCCTTTTTTTTTCCCCGGGTTTAAAAAAAAAAAATTTTTTTTTTTAATTTTTTTAAAAATTTTTAAAAAATTTTAAAAACCCCAAAAATTTTTTTTTTCCCCAAATTTTTAAAAACCCCTTTGCCCCTTTTTTAAAAACCAAAAAAAAAATTTTTTTTAAAAAGGGAAAAAAAAAAAACCCTTTTTTTTCCCCCCCAAAAGGGGGGTTTTTTGTCTTTTTGGATCCCCAAAAAATTTTTTTTTAAAAAAAGGTTTTTCCCCCGGGTTTTTTTCCCCCCCCCCTTTCCCAAATTAAATTTTTAAAAATTTTTTTTTTTTAAAAGGAAAAATTTTTTAAAAAAAAAAAACCCTTTTTAAAAAAAAAAGGGCCCAAAAAAAACCCCCCCTTTTTTTAAAAAGGGGTTTTTTCCCCCTTTTTAGGAAAAAATTTTTTGGGGGTTTTTTTGGGGTTTTTGGGGGCCCCCCTTTTTTTTTTTTTAAAAATTTTTTTTCCTTTGGGGTTTTGGGGGGAAAAAAAACCCCCAAAAAAAAAAAAAAATTTTTTTAAAAAAAAAAAAAGGGGGGGAAACCCCCAAAAATTGCCGTTTCCCCCTTTTTAAAAAACCTTTTTTTTTTTTAAAAAAAAAAAAAAACCCTTTGGGGGCCCCCCCCCAAAAGGGAAAAACCCCCCTTTTTTTAAAATCCCAAAAAAAAACCCCTTTTTAATTTTTTTTAAAAGGGGGAAAAAAAAAAAAAAAATTTTTTTTTTTTTTTCCTTTTTCCTTTTTTTTTGGGGGGGTTTTTAATTTTTCCCTTTTTTTTTTTTTTTTAAAACCCGGGGGAAATTTTTTTTGGGGGTTTTTTTTTTTTTAAAAAAAAAGGGATTTTGGGGTTTTTCCCCCCTTTTTTGTTTTTTTTTTTTTTTTTTCCCCCCAAAATTTTTTTTTTAAAATTTTTAAAAATTTTTCCTTTTTTTTAAAATTTTTTAAATTGGGGAAAATTTTTCCCCCCCCTTTTTTTTTAAAAATTGTTTTAATAAAATTTTTTTTAAAAATTTTTTTTTAAAATTTTTCCTTTTTTTTTTTAAATTGGGCCAAAAACCCCTTGGTTTTTTTTTTAAAAAAAAAACCTTTTTTAAAAAAAAAATTTTTCCTTGGAACTTTTTTAAAAAAACCAATTTAAATTTTTTTTTTTGGGGCCAAAAACCCCCCTTTGGGAAAGGCCCCAAAAAATTTAAAAAACTTTTTTTTTTTTTTCCCGGGTTTTAAAAAAAAAAAAATTTTTTAAAAAAAGGGAAAAATTTTTTTCCCCCCTTTTTTTCCCCCAAAAAAAAAATAAAAAAAAGGGTTTTTTTTAAAAACCCCCAAAAAAGGGGGGGAAAAAAGGGGTTTTTTTTTAAAAATTTTTTTGGGGTTTTTGGGGGGGAAATTTTTCCCGTTTTTATATTTAAAAAAAATTTTTTTTTTTTTTTTTTTAAAAAAAAGGGAAGGTTTTTAGGAAACTATTCTTTTTTCCTACTTTTTTCGTTTTTTCCAAACTAAAAGGACGCTGTAACGGGTCTATTAAAGACAGTATGTGAGTTCCCATTTTAAACAGAACAAATAAAAAAGGGGTTGCATTTTTTTCGTTTTTGCAAAAAAAAAAATGAATATGAGTTGTATGCCCCCATCAACTTTGCATCCCATTTCGTCTTCCCAAAAAATTTCCTTTTATTTAAATTAAAAATTTTTAAGAATCTTCAATTTTTTATCTTTTTTCAAAATGTGTCCAAAGTAGGTTGAAAAATTTTCAAAAACCCTGAAACTTTTTTCTAAATTACTAAATGGAGATGGTTTCTGCCAAAAATTATAGTTGTTCATATTTTTTCCAAGTTTAGTCTGGAACGTGGCCCCAAGAAAGCGTACGTGTCGTCAATTTGTAATCAATCATAAAGACTGGGGACCTTAATGATTTCCCTTTCTTTCAATAAAAGTACAGTGTAACATTATGGACTGCAAGTAACCATCGTAGTATCGAGTACGTGTCCTTACCATTTAAAATTCTGGCAGACCTGGGTCATACATAAGACACTTTGGTTTTTTTTTTTTCCCTATAACACTCAAACCACTGGGTAAGGTTGAGTAAAGGGTGTCTACTGCCTTTAACTTTCAAAGATTAATAGAACAATGTTTACCTAGCCATAAAAAGGACGATTTTGGAAGTTTTGGGGACACTTTTCTTCCCCTATTTTGTCCTAGCCTTTTGGACGATTTTGGTAGGGAAATTGCTGTTTTCGACAATTTTTCCCCAAGGTTATGAAGAAAGGAATGTTTTATTGATAATTGGCCTACTGTTCCCCTTAAAAATGGGGAATTTTTTACCCCAAATTAAATTTCCGTTTACAGGGGGACAAAATTAAAATTTTACCTTCCATAAAAGGAAAAAGCCCTTTAAGGTTTTACACCATGCTCGTTAATTCGGTCCTTTTTAAAAATTGAATAGTCAGAGCGCGACATTGGAATGTATTTGTCCCCTTTAAGATTTTTTTGGCAACCGATTTTGGGAAAATTTTGGACGAAATCTTTCCAAAAACAGTTTTTTTCGTCCTATTTTTCACTGGGTGGTTTCCCTGTTATGTAAAATCTTTGACAGACCCTCAGCCATTCACGATATTTTAAAGGGGAAAAAGGTTTTGCCATTGATTTAAATGTGTAGTATACACATAAATACTAAGATAATCTTCCCGGGGACCTTACATCAAACCTTTTTAAAAAGAATATTTTTTAAAATTCCCGCTTGCGCATGTGCGCAGGCTATTGAAAAAAAACGCTAGATATACTGATTGCTGACGTAAAACGCGCACCTTACGATTTCCCGGGGAATTGTTTGCCATCTCAATAGATTTAAGGGGACCCTTTTTAGTTTTTCTGATTTGGTGGCTCAAAAATTTTAAAATTAAAAAAATTTTAAAATTTTTAAAATATATAAAGTATTAAAAAAAAATTTTTATGGTCTTCAGCCCCCGAGTAAAAAACTAAATAGTTTTTTTTCCCATTTATTCTACTAATATTGCAAAAGGCTGCTTCAGAAAAAATCTCTTTCAGTGGGTTCCCTTTTTGAAGCCTTGGTATCACCTGAAAGGGGGGTGTTCATGTGGGGGTTTGGTGTTCCCCATAAAGATTTTTTAATTCTAAATGTGATTGTTTGTTTTTTCTCTTATGTTTCCATTGGGCTTAAGAATTCAAACCCTTCGGTATCTTGAACTTTTTTGGCCCCCCCCCCCCCCACCCCCCCCCCCCCCCGCGACCCCCCCCCCACCCCACCCCACCCCCCCCACACAACCCCCCCCCACCACCGCCCCCCGCCCCCACCCCCCCCCCCCCCCACCCCGCCCCCCCCCCACCCCCCCCCCCCCCCATTCCCCCCCCCCCCCACCCAACCCCCCCACCCCCACCCACCCCACACCCCGCCCCCCCCCCGCCCACCCCCCCCCAAACCCCCCCCCCCCCCCCCCCCCCCCCCCCCCCACCGCCCCCGCCCTCCCCACCCCCCCCCCCCCCCACCCCCCCCCCCCCCCACCCCCCCCCCCCCCGACCCCCCCCCCCCCCCACCCCCCCCCCCCCCCACCCCCCCCCCCCCCCACCCCCCCCCCCCCCCACCCCCCCCCCCCCCCACCCCCCCCCCCCCCCACCCCCCCCCCCCCCCACCCCCCCCCCCCCCCACCCCCCCCCCCCCCCACCCCCCCCCCCCCCCACCCCCCCCCCCCCCCACCCCCCCCCCCCCCCACCCCCCCCCCCCCCCACCCCCCCCCCCCCCCACCCCCCCCCCCCCCCACCCCCCCCCCCCCCCACCCCCCCCCCCCCCCACCCCCCCCCCCCCCCACCCCCCCCCCCCCCCACCCCCCCCCCCCCCCACCCCCCCCCCCCCCCACCCCCCCCCCCCCCCACCCCCCCCCCCCCCCACCCCCCCCCCCCCCCACCCCCCCCCCCCCCCACCCCCCCCCCCCCCCACCCCCCCCCCCCCCCACCCCCCCCCCCCCCCACCCCCCCCCCCCCCCACCCCCCCCCCCCCCCACCCCCCCCCCCCCCCACCCCCCCCCCCCCCCACCCCCCCCCCCCCCCACCCCCCCCCCCCCCCACCCCCCCCCCCCCCCACCCCCCCCCCCCCCCACCCCCCCCCCCCCCCACCCCCCCCCCCCCCCACCCCCCCCCCCCCCCACCCCCCCCCCCCCCCACCCCCCCCCCCCCCCACCCCCCCCCCCCCCCACCCCCCCCCCCCCCCACCCCCCCCCCCCCCCACCCCCCCCCCCCCCCACCCCCCCCCCCCCCCACCCCCCCCCCCCCCCACCCCCCCCCCCCCCCACCCCCCCCCCCCCCCACCCCCCCCCCCCCCCACCCCCCCCCCCCCCCACCCCCCCCCCCCCCCACCCCCCCCCCCCCCCACCCCCCCCCCCCCCCACCCCCCCCCCCCCCCACCCCCCCCCCCCCCCACCCCCCCCCCCCCCCACCCCCCCCCCCCCCCACCCCCCCCCCCCCCCACCCCCCCCCCCCCCCACCCCCCCCCCCCCCCACCCCCCCCCCCCCCCACCCCCCCCCCCCCCCACCCCCCCCCCCCCCCACCCCCCCCCCCCCCCACCCCCCCCCCCCCCCACCCCCCCCCCCCCCCACCCCCCCCCCCCCCCACCCCCCCCCCCCCCCACCCCCCCCCCCCCCCACCCCCCCCCCCCCCCACCCCCCCCCCCCCCCACCCCCCCCCCCCCCCACCCCCCCCCCCCCCCACCCCCCCCCCCCCCCACCCCCCCCCCCCCCCACCCCCCCCCCCCCCCACCCCCCCCCCCCCCCACCCCCCCCCCCCCCCACCCCCCCCCCCCCCCACCCCCCCCCCCCCCCACCCCCCCCCCCCCCCACCCCCCCCCCCCCCCACCCCCCCCCCCCCCCACCCCCCCCCCCCCCCACCCCCCCCCCCCCCCACCCCCCCCCCCCCCCACCCCCCCCCCCCCCCACCCCCCCCCCCCCCCACCCCCCCCCCCCCCCACCCCCCCCCCCCCCCACCCCCCCCCCCCCCCACCCCCCCCCCCCCCCACCCCCCCCCCCCCCCACCCCCCCCCCCCCCCACCCCCCCCCCCCCCCACCCCCCCCCCCCCCCACCCCCCCCCCCCCCCACCCCCCCCCCCCCCCACCCCCCCCCCCCCCCACCCCCCCCCCCCCCCACCCCCCCCCCCCCCCACCCCCCCCCCCCCCCACCCCCCCCCCCCCCCACCCCCCCCCCCCCCCACCCCCCCCCCCCCCCACCCCCCCCCCCCCCCACCCCCCCCCCCCCCCACCCCCCCCCCCCCCCACCCCCCCCCCCCCCCACCCCCCCCCCCCCCCACCCCCCCCCCCCCCCACCCCCCCCCCCCCCCACCCCCCCCCCCCCCCACCCCCCCCCCCCCCCACCCCCCCCCCCCCCCACCCCCCCCCCCCCCCACCCCCCCCCCCCCCCACCCCCCCCCCCCCCCACCCCCCCCCCCCCCCACCCCCCCCCCCCCCCACCCCCCCCCCCCCCCACCCCCCCCCCCCCCCACCCCCCCCCCCCCCCACCCCCCCCCCCCCCCACCCCCCCCCCCCCCCACCCCCCCCCCCCCCCACCCCCCCCCCCCCCCACCCCCCCCCCCCCCCACCCCCCCCCCCCCCCACCCCCCCCCCCCCCCACCCCCCCCCCCCCCCACCCCCCCCCCCCCCCACCCCCCCCCCCCCCCACCCCCCCCCCCCCCCACCCCCCCCCCCCCCCACCCCCCCCCCCCCCCACCCCCCCCCCCCCCCACCCCCCCCCCCCCCCACCCCCCCCCCCCCCCACCCCCCCCCCCCCCCACCCCCCCCCCCCCCCACCCCCCCCCCCCCCCACCCCCCCCCCCCCCCACCCCCCCCCCCCCCCACCCCCCCCCCCCCCCACCCCCCCCCCCCCCCACCCCCCCCCCCCCCCACCCCCCCCCCCCCCCACCCCCCCCCCCCCCCACCCCCCCCCCCCCCCACCCCCCCCCCCCCCCACCCCCCCCCCCCCCCACCCCCCCCCCCCCCCACCCCCCCCCCCCCCCACCCCCCCCCCCCCCCACCCCCCCCCCCCCCCACCCCCCCCCCCCCCCACCCCCCCCCCCCCCCACCCCCCCCCCCCCCCACCCCCCCCCCCCCCCACCCCCCCCCCCCCCCACCCCCCCCCCCCCCCACCCCCCCCCCCCCCCACCCCCCCCCCCCCCCACCCCCCCCCCCCCCCACCCCCCCCCCCCCCCACCCCCCCCCCCCCCCACCCCCCCCCCCCCCCACCCCCCCCCCCCCCCACCCCCCCCCCCCCCCACCCCCCCCCCCCCCCACCCCCCCCCCCCCCCACCCCCCCCCCCCCCCACCCCCCCCCCCCCCCACCCCCCCCCCCCCCCACCCCCCCCCCCCCCCACCCCCCCCCCCCCCCACCCCCCCCCCCCCCCACCCCCCCCCCCCCCCACCCCCCCCCCCCCCCACCCCCCCCCCCCCCCACCCCCCCCCCCCCCCACCCCCCCCCCCCCCCACCCCCCCCCCCCCCCACCCCCCCCCCCCCCCACCCCCCCCCCCCCCCACCCCCCCCCCCCCCCACCCCCCCCCCCCCCCACCCCCCCCCCCCCCCACCCCCCCCCCCCCCCACCCCCCCCCCCCCCCACCCCCCCCCCCCCCCACCCCCCCCCCCCCCCACCCCCCCCCCCCCCCACCCCCCCCCCCCCCCACCCCCCCCCCCCCCCACCCCCCCCCCCCCCCACCCCCCCCCCCCCCCACCCCCCCCCCCCCCCACCCCCCCCCCCCCCCACCCCCCCCCCCCCCCACCCCCCCCCCCCCCCACCCCCCCCCCCCCCCACCCCCCCCCCCCCCCACCCCCCCCCCCCCCCACCCCCCCCCCCCCCCACCCCCCCCCCCCCCCACCCCCCCCCCCCCCCACCCCCCCCCCCCCCCACCCCCCCCCCCCCCCACCCCCCCCCCCCCCCACCCCCCCCCCCCCCCACCCCCCCCCCCCCCCACCCCCCCCCCCCCCCACCCCCCCCCCCCCCCACCCCCCCCCCCCCCCACCCCCCCCCCCCCCCACCCCCCCCCCCCCCCACCCCCCCCCCCCCCCACCCCCCCCCCCCCCCACCCCCCCCTCCCCCCACCCGACCAACCCCCCCCACCCCCCCCCCCCCCCACCCCACCCCCCCCCCTCGCCCACCCCTGCCCACCCCCCCGCCCCCCCACCACTCCCCCCCCCAGCGCCCCCCCTCCCCCCCCCCCCCCCCGCACCCCCCCCCCCCCCCAATACCAAAGCACAGGTTTTAATTTAAATTATACTGGAACTACTTCGAAGGAAGCCTCCTCTCCTTTTTTTATTGTGGTTTGTAGTTCTGGAACCCATGGCGGACGGGCCACTGTAACAGTATATACTTCAAAATATTTAGATCCAGAGCAAGTGCCACTCAAATGGAATTACTTTTTCAGTCAAGTAATAGAGCTGCCCTTAGAAATTAGAATTTTTTTGGTTGAAAAATCATGGAAAAGTTTCGCTAGTTGCAAACAGTGCATTACCTATTCTTTCTTTTCAAAACTGGTGCCAGTATTTTGGTCACATGACAGTTAACTATGTCATTGTAATATGTGTTTTTTCTTTTCTTTCTTTTATAAATATATTTATACATATATTTTCTTTTGTCTTAGTGCTATAATTTTTAACATGTATGTATTTTTCATATTAAGTTCTGATACCTCTTTGGAGGACAAACAGAACAGAACACTTTGTTTTCTCTAGGCCTAAATGAAAGGAAGGGGTTTTGTCTACTCCTTTTGGCGGTTTGTTTTATGAAATGTTCTTGCTCGATTACTCCTCCTATTCCTCTTAAGCTACGTTGGTCTAAGCTAGTTTTCTTAACTACAATGCAAAAAATTTACATGCTAGTTTTAAGAATCCAATTTTATCTTCTTGTTTTGTTGCATCATCCTAGAGATTTGTAGAGAAGGTACGGTATCTACGGCACAGTTCAGGGTTACTTTTTCTACCCCTTTCTGTGTTTTCTATGTGAAATGGTCTTGACTGATACCACGTCCTGGTCACTATTAGCTACCATTGTTTTTAACTTTTTCAGTATGATCTTAACTTCCATGAGACGCACTTACAGCTAGTTTTAAATATCCTATTTTGTTGCCCCCCTTTTACTGCCTGCTTATTTTAACTTTGTCGTTTTAAAGTACTACTACTGTCCAAAAGTTTGTGCTGATTGTGCTGATTAATCAGCACAAAAACTTTGAAAAAGTAGTTGCTTTTAATTCTTTATTGCTCTTTGCATGTGTTTTATTTAAAAACTTTATAGGTGCGACATTTTGAACGCACTTTACGTTTTCATTAGAGTAAGGGGAAGGCTGAATAAATAGCCGGAAGGACTTTCTCGGCTCAGGGTGTTAGTTGCAATTTTATTTTTAACAATTGAAAAGTTATTATGACTATGAAGACGTGTTCACCAATTGAAACACTTATTTTGCCTCACTTTATAAAAACACGTTAACTCATTAAAATGCGTGTCTAGCGATTGTGCACTTACCAGGTGGTGGATCTAGCGGGGGCCACCCGGCTCCGCCCCCCCCCCCTTTTGGAAAATGACAAAAAAAAAGTAAAAAATAAAAAATAAATAAATAAAAGAGGAAAAAAGAGAGAAAAACGGAAAAGGAGAAGAGCTAGAGAGAAGGACAGAGAGTGGAGTGATAGAGAATGAAGCTGCAATTAGCAACCTATAAGCAATGGGAGTCGTAGTAGCGCACAGCAAGATCAGTTTGAAACGTCGTATTGCTAGGTCACACGCATGCGATCTTACTACAAATGGATTAGATTACAAACAATACGATACAATACCGATACAATACCATAAGCCAATCGAAAAATACTATACTAGAAGTGGATTCCCCAGTTGGGATGGCGCTGCTATCAAGCCTGGCAAGTGCCATTTCGGCCCCATCTGGGAGTATTTAAAAACTTCAAATTTCTTGGAACGCTCCGAGCCAACCATGGTGGCGCCTCCGCTTAGATAGTAAAACGCAAGTGGGTACACTGAGGGGAGGCCATGGGCCATGTCCTCCCCACTAATGCATTTTTTTTTAGTTCGAAAATACCGTAATTTTTTAACACAAATTTACTTCAAAAGGTAGCATATGAGGCACCATTATTAAAAATACAAATTTTATTGGTACGCACCGCGCAACTCATGTGGCGCCTCGCTTAGATAGGAGGGAGCCCGCCCCCGCCCCCGCCCCCCAAAAAAATCCCAGCTACGCCACTGCCAAGAGAATTAAAATGGAAAATCATGCTAATTACAAGGCCTTAAAAGGGTTCTTTTCCGGCTATCCTGGTAGTGCTTGTATTTTTTTTGCCCAAATTTTCTGTTATCTACGCATAGGCGCGAGAAAGGAAAGCGGCTTGTGAACGGACGGGAGGACACATCCCTCCCTTAAATTTTCCTTTGAGGGCGGATCCGTCCCTGCATACATAAATTCCTAAGGAGAAAGGAAAAAATGAGAATTTAATTATTAAATTAAATAAAAATCAGCAATCAACAAGTATAATCATAATCAATGACAAATAATTGGCCAAATACTGTTTTGTCAGTTAATAATCCCTCGAGTTTTCTCTGAAAGACGTTAAGATTGGCCTACCGTGAGGTCACCACAAAATTGTATTTTAGAAACTATAATGGTCGGAGATCATTACAATTCGGTCATCCAGTTTGATACTAGGTAAGGCCGACAATATACCATGATTACACGCTGGAGTACCCCAAAACAATGGACAGGGCTGCCAAGTCTCGTGCATTTTGGGGCATTTTCCTCTCTGAGTCCACGCAAAGAAGAAATTAGGCAGAGGGGGCACTGCCATGCACGTGATTTAAAAACGTACATTTACGCCCACATGTCAAATGCAAGGTATCCTGGGTCATAGGTAGGCCACCACACCATTCCCATAAACACACCACACAACAATCCCACCATACACCATCCCATTACCACAACCCAATCAAGTCGAACATACTAGATATGGGTCACAAATTTTTCAAGGAAGTCCTCAATATTCACCAAGTTAGAACATGACTACTAAAGATCTGATTTAGACGCTTCTTGAACAGGATGCATGGATTGTTGTAAGGCACTGTGCCTATGTATAACTAGTCTCTTTGTTGGGTAATAACTTGTGGAAAAGTTTAATGTGTTGAGAGTTGAGCACATGTGAAAATTATATGAAGCAGGAAAATGCAAAAATAAGACATGGTCATGGGAAGTGCTTATTTTCCGGCGATCTGGTTGTGGTCGAGGTCTATTTGGTCAAAAACTTTTTCTTGTACGCTCCTAGCGCAAACTGATGGTGGCGCTCAGCTTAGTATGGTTAAAGTGCCTTCAATCACAAGGTTCTCCGATCATCTACTCGAAACAACTTTCGGCCCTCTTTTCAGAAAATCCTGGATCCGCCCCCTGGCTTACTTGTGGATATGTGAGAAGGTGATTTTTAAAAACAGATTTGTTTGTTTTTTGGGGGTTTTTTTTTTTTTGTTTTTGTTTGTTTTTTTTTGTGGGGGGAGGGGGGGAGTTAAACATACATGTTTAGCATCTAAACATGGATTACCAAAAGTGCGGGGCTGATGAATAAGTGTTAGGAAAAAAAAACAAATGTTTCAAAAATGATCAATTTTACCTAACAACACCGCTTTCTAGATTGTACAGTAAACTAGAATATTATTAATGATAATGATATAAAAGATAGTGATTAGTGATAGTTGATATTAATGACAGTGACAGTGACTGAAAACTTGTTTTTTCGTAATGAAAACGTGAAATTTTATTTTCGGAATGAAAACGTGTTTTCCATTTTCGGAATGAAAACTTGTCGGACTGAAGACTCGATTTTTCGGAATGAAGACGTGTATTTTATTTTCGGAATGAAAACTCGTTTTTTCGGAATGAAAACGTGTTTTCCATTTTCGGAATGAAAACTTGTCGGACTGAAAACTCGATTTTTCGGAATGAAAACGTGTATTCCATTTTCGGAATGAAAACTCGTTTTTTCGGAATGAAAACGTGTTTTCCATTTTCGGAATGAAAACGTGTCGGACTGAAAACTCGTTTTTTCGGAATGAAAACGTGTATTCCATTTTCGGAATGAAAATGTGTCGGACTGAAAACCCGTTTTTTCGGAATGAAGACGTGTATTTCATTTTCGGAATGAAAACGTGTCGGACTGAAAAGGTGTACCCGAAACATGGTGTCAGAAGTGCTGAAATTGTTTTGGTGTAGCCAGAGGTTGAAATTAAGGTATCAATTTTATTTGTAAGGCCAGAAATGAATAAGTAAGGTAATGGAGTACCGTGACGAGTTGCACGCTGTTGCCTAACAATTAACATAGAAGGTAGCACGTACAATGATAACATTAGGCTTTATCGCAATACTAATGTTAAGTGCTGATGTTGTTGTTTATATTGCAAGCACTACGAGACGTTTAGGGTTAGTTGAGAGATACCCTAGGCCTACGTTATACATGATGCGAGCCAGTATTGATACGATGTTGTCAGGGATTACCATTGATGCACTGTTTGATTGAGAAGAAGGTGTTACTACTAGGACCTATGCAATTAGGTCTCTAGTCTATGTTTACATAAAGTAACCGATCAGATCATTTGGTTCCACAATAGTTCAAGACAAATTCAGTATTGAACATGACTCAGAATTTATATACAGTACCATTGTCCTCTAAGCTGAGCTTGCAAGGGAATTTTAAAAAGAATTGGGATAAGTTCAAGCAGCTTTGGGATAGTTACGAAATAGTAACGGGCCTGAATGAAAAGGAAGAAAACATACAAGTTGCTACATTCATAACGTGCATAGGCTCTGAAGCATTAGAGATAGATAGTGCCCTGCCATATGAAAACGAGGCAGATAGATAAAAACTGTCAAAAATCTTAGATTTATGGGAAAAGTATTGTGTAGGCAAAACAAATGTCATCTTTGAAAGATACAAGTTTCATAACTGTGATCAGGCAGCCTCAGAAACTTTTGATGAGTATATTGTAAAACTTAGAAATTTAGCTAAGACATGTAACTTTGGACCATTGAAAGAGGAAATGATAAGAGATCGAATAGTGTGTGGTGTAACTAGCAGAGCTGTCAGAAAAAAAGCTGCTGCAAACAGCAGATTTAGATCTAGAGAAGTGTATTAATATTTGTAAAGCTGCTGAAGTGACATCAGCACAGATGAAGGGCATGACAGGAAATGACCCTGAAGAAGAGGTTAACTATGCTCAGAAAAAGAGTAACAAGTATGTCATTGTAATGTGTAATTTTGTGGAAAAAAACACATGAAAGGTAAAGAATTTATGGGAAGCAGTGTTGAAACTGCCTGAAAATGAACCATTTTGCTGCTGTGTGCAAACACACACCAAATGAAAATAAAGGTCAGAGAAAGAGAAGTAAAATAGAGAGGTAAAACAAGTCTCTGAAACAAAAGATTGAAGTCATAGCAATACTGACAGTTGAAATTCTGATGCTGAGTCAATAATGTCGTTGACATCAGAGGGTTGTATGGTCAACTCAGTAAGTTCACAGACTCGTTATAAGAGTAAAATTTACGCAGTCATGGAGGTCAAAGGAACTTCATTGCAAATGCAATTAGATTCACGGCAACATGTAATGTAATGCCTTTACAATATGTTCCAGAAGGAATCAATGTAAATTCTTCTGAGTCTACGGTATCATTAAAGATGTACAGTCAGTGGGAAATGGCTGTGCAGGGTATATGTAAGATTCCAGTCAGAAACCCAAAGAATAGAAAGAAATATTTGGTACATTTTGTTGTTGTAGATGCTAAGAATTGTATTCCATTGCTAGGATCAAGGGCTATCCAACAAATTGAGTTAATAACAGTAAGGTTTGAGAATATAAGCCTACCAGAAACAGAAATTAATCAAGTAGAAGAAAGTACCAAACAGTGTATGACAAAGAGGAGGTTTAGTCAGAGTTTAGAGATCTTTTTAAGGGGATAGGCTAAATTCCGGGGATCATACATTTGACTACAAATCCTAGTGTACCTCCTGTAGTGACACCACCTCGCAGAGTGCCAGTGGCCATGAAGCCAAAGCTGAAGAAAGAACTAGCTAGGCTTGAAGGGCTGAACATAATAGAAAAGGTTGTTGAGCCGACTGATTGTGTGTCTAATCTGGTAATAATGACCAAAACAAATGGTAAAACCAGAACATGCATAGATCCTAAGCCCTTGAATGAAGCTATAAGGAGGGAGCATTACCCCCTCCCAGTAATTGAAGATGTTTTACCAAAATTATGTGATGTTAAGGTGTATAGTAAAGCTGACTTGAAAGAAGGGTTTCTTCAGTGCACCTTAGAGAGGAGTCGTCTCAGCAAACAGCATTTCAGACTCCTTGGGAAGGCACAGATACAAACGAATGCCATTTGGTGTTAAAACTGCCCCGAATTATTTCAGCAGAAATTTGACCAAAATCTTGAGGGCCTCTCTGGTATCCACATGATTGCAGATGATATATTAATTACAGGGAAAGGTGAAACGATGCAAGAGGCGTATAGAGATCACGACAAGAATCTTATAGCATTTTTAGAAAGGTGTAGAGAACGTTCAATCAAACTGAACAAGGAGAAATTTAACCTTCATTGTAAGGAAAATAATTTCATAAGTCATACATTAACAGCCAATGGTCTCAAGGCTGACCCTCATAAGATTGAGGCAATTGAAAAGATGCCTGAACCTAACGATGTTCCAGGTGTCCAGAGGTTTGTGGGTATGGTTAAGTATCTTTCTGAGTTCTTGCCAAGTTAATCAGACAAGTGTGAACCATTGAACAGACTGACTCACAAAGACGCAGACTGGCACTGGGGCGAAGAACAACAGCAAGCATTCCAAGAAAGAAAAGCATTTGGTTTCCATAGCACCAGTCCTCAGATATTTCGACCAGCGAATCTCACTTGAGGGCCAAGGCGACGCGTTAGAGAAAGGTGTAGGTTTCGCATTACTACAGAATGATCAATCAATCACTTACGAGAGTCGATCACTTACTCCAGCTGAAACGCGATACTCGCAAGTAGAGAAAGAGTTGTTAGCACTAGTATTTGGTCTGGAGAGAAATCATGTGTACACGTATGGACACAAGCTTCATTTGTGGACTGACCATAAGCACTCATTGCTATAGCTAAGAAACCACTAGTTACAGCACCAAAGAGACTGCAGCGACTTCTGATCCGTCTGCTACAGTACGATGTGGAAATTTGCTTTAAACCAGGCAAAGAAAGGTACCTGGCAGATACTCTGTCCCGAGCTTACATTAACATAGATGATCAGTCACCAACTGAGAAAGAGACGGAAAATATTAATATGTTAGAACATGTGCCAGTTTCAAAGGCAACATTAGCTGAAACTGAACAAGCTACAGCCAATGATCATGAACAAAATGCTGCTAAACACTACATCCAAAATGGTTGCAGATCATAAGCATGAACTCCAACTACCTGCCCATAGTTTTTTTCATGTCAAGGAAGAACTCTCTGTATAAGATAATCTTGTTTTTAAAGGGCAGCAAATCGTCATACCATCACGTTTCAGGAACTCTATCAAAACAAAGCTACATAGTTCTCACCAAGGAATCAATAGCACACTCCGCCGTGCCAGAGATACAGTGTACTGGCCAAGTATGTCTAAAGAACTAAAAGACTTTGTTGAACAGTGTGAAATGTGCAATCAGTTTTGCACTGAACAGGCGAAAGAGCCTCTCATCCAACATCCAATACCCTCACGACCATGAGAAAAGACAGGGGTGGACATTTTTACCATAAAGACTATTTGTGTACTGTGGATTATTATTCGGATGTGTTCGAAGTTGACGACTTGTACGATAAGAAAGACAACAAAACAGACATTTCTCAAATCATGGCATACCAGAAGTCATGTTTACTGCTAATGGACCGCCATTCAGTTTATCAGACTTTGCAAAATTTGCAAGTGATTATCAGTTTGAACACATCACCAGTTCTCCAGGTCACCCACAGAGTAATGGTAAAGTGGAACACTCTGTAAAAACAGCAAAAGCTCTCATAATAAAAACTGAGGCAGATAAGGGTGATTTTTATCTCAATTTACTTAATTGGCGAAATACACCAACAGAAGGCATGAATTCGTTACCAGCACAAAGACTTTACAGTCGCCGCACGCGAACACTGCTACCTACAAAATCTTCTCTTTTCCAACCAAAGGTAGTTCGGAATGTCAAATCACAGAAAAAGAAACAGAAAGATAAGCAAAAGCGATATTTTGATCGCCAGATAAAAACTTGCCAAAGTCAAAGAGAGGGGACACTGTAAGAATTAAACCATTCGGCTCTCACAAAACACGACAAAAGGGCCAAGTTCAAAGTAAGGACAACATTCGCTCCTACAAAATCAAAACAGAAGATGGACGATCATATAGAAGAAATAGGCGTCATCTGCGTCTTCGCAAAGAGCCTTTCATAACCTAGGAAGAGCTGGAACTGGACCAACAATATAACCCTCCAAGCTCTAGTAACACCCCGATTGACCATCCGATGAACAAGCAAAATCAGGAAGAGTCCCATCCAGAACCACAAAGCAGCAATACGCCAAGCGAACAGTAAGTAGTTCGAAGATCCTCCCCTAAAAAGCCTAAGCGAGATGAGGACTTCATCTATGACTATTAACTTGTCCACTATGTAGAATGTTAAGTATGTTAAGTATTAAGTGCAGTGTATGTTAAGTGAAGAAAGTTTAAAGAGAAATGTAAGAAGTAAGTGTGGTATTTGTGGCTCAAGGGTGAAAGACGAGAAATTTGTAAAAAAGGGAAGGTGTAACTGAATGAGTTAATAAAGAGCGCCACCTGCCAAAAGGGCTAGGCAGGAGCATGGATACACTTTAAGAACCGTCTGAATTGTACGTTATTTTGCGCCTTTAGCTTAATCAGGTCATCACGAAACAATTTTAACTAAGAGCCTTTAGCCCCTCAACCCCTTTCCTGTCCCGAATCAACAGGGACATGTCCGGGAGGTCGGGGAAACGCTTAGATAAGGAGTCTTAAGGCTCGCCTTGAAGCCTCTGGTGGGATCCAGGAGCAACATTCCGATGAGATCCAGAGCAAGGGCGTAGCTAGGATGAAAATTTTAGGGGGCCTAGGTATCAAATGGGGGTCACGGCATTGATCACCTTCCTTAATTCTTACACATTTCATTAGGTAACAAACAATTCTGGGTGACCTAGCAAACATCTGGGGGTCGGGCCCAGGCCGGCAGGCCCCCCGTAGCTACGCGCCTGACCCAGAGGGCAAAGGCCTCTTCAAATGACATGAGAAGAGCCCTAAATAGACCTGAAGTTACAATTTGATAATTCGTTAATAAAAGTCGGACTAACGGCTGATAAATTTGATGAGGTAAAACTTGCTACCTTCTGACGAGGCCAGGGATTGATAAGGAGGGGGAGGGGACCACAGGGAATCTTGTCCTAAGCCGACCCAGATAGGACTGATGAAATCATGTGAAGCGTGCGTATCAGTATTGAGCGTACATATTTTTCTTCTTCCTACTGCATGGTAATTTCTCCTCCTCTGAGATACAGAGTAAAAAGTTCGCCCACAATAAATTAAGGAAGATATGAGCAGACGCCGGGGACGGGGGGGGGGGAGAGTTCTTCGAAAGGCCTCCTTAGATCTGCAATTGAACTACAGGTAAAGTTCAACGTACTCTGATTGTCAGAGGTTCAAGGCAAACCCTCAGAAGCGTTGGGGTATTGAAGTCGGGGTCACTAACATGAACCTCATTTTCATACCCCTAAAGGACGCTAAAGGATCAATCTGAAATTTGGGGTGTACACACAATATTTTCATGGACTGTTGACCAATTTCAGACCGGCTAGCTTTTTCAGACCGACTGCTACTTGGGTAGCCACGGGAAGAAGCGTTGGAGAGCATACGAAAGTAAAGGGCAAGTGGCAGGAGGTTTTTGCTCCCGTCTTCTCCTTTCATTTCTTCTCCTCCCCAAACTCGTGGAAGGCCCAGAGCTACAAATCATCGGGAGCAGGGTGATGGTTGAGGCTGTGCAGATCGGTCCGAGAAGAGACCAAGTCAGAAGTTAGGGAGGAGAGGACGGGACCAAGCCCCGTTGTCGGGGGGGGGGGGATAGAGGATGCAAGCCCCGGGAAAAATTTCTCCCCCAGCAGATCAAAAATTACCGTTTCCCTAAAGAATTTACTGTGTCTCGACCCCCACCCCACCCCGTGAAAAAATATTTCTGCCCCTGGAAGCTTTTCGCCCCTTCAGTACCTTGTCTGGCCACGGGCCGTGGGAGATACTGGGTCTTGTACAAATGGGAGCACGGGGGATTATAGCTGGGTTTAGGTATGTCGTTTGCTTGGTAGCCTCACTTGTGTGCAAAGGTCCCAGCAGGTTTACTAGTTGGGCCAAGCACGGAGTGGAGTCCCCAGACTTTTTGAAGAGGGGGCACAAGGGTTCATTTTTATAATTATTGATAATAAGGACAATATTGAGGTAAGGTTTGAAGCCCGCGGAGCGCGCGAAAAGTTTGGTAGTTTGCGAAGGATTTGCGATAATTCTGATAGTTTGAGAACCATTTGTGATAGAAAATGGTTATAATAGATCCATCACTCGGTCGAAACACACGTCACCCTACCCCTACAGAAATCTACAGCTTAAACGCCTTTTGGGATCATTTTAAAATTCAAAAACGTCTTCTGAAACCGATTGGGGTCCTCGCACCCCCATGCACCCCGTGCCGGCGCCACTGTTTTGCTGTAACACCCGTTGGCTTTATAAAGCTTAACGTGGCAGGGGGATCTCCCTGCCACCAGTCGCCCGGCGTCTTGGTTTTGCTCAAGGACAGACACCCAAACAGCAGGCACAGAAAGTGCATGTTGTGATTACATCTTATTGCCTTGTATGCCCATCAGGTCATGACCGTAAACAATGTACTAGGTTTGTGTTTGCACAAGAAGAGACCTTAAGACATCTTTGGGAGGAGGTAGGAGTACCCCAGTTGGGAAATTGGAATTGTCTACAACGAGGGAGGCAGATTCTTCCATAGAAACCCAAATCGTCTAACTTTCCTCAACAAGAACCAAATATTTTTTTCCTCCAACACAACCCCAAAGTTTTCGGAGCGCTCTCCTAGCCCAACTTTCGCGTTCGGCATCTTTTCGGCAACCCGTTGCTTCAGGAAGGGCTTGGGGTTGCTGAAACCATAACATTAGCTTGGCTACCTCGTCGGGCAATCCTTTCACTACCCGTTGCTGAGTCTGCAAGTAGGTTTTACCATGGCAAATAATTTTGTGCAAAATGTCCTTGCGCTTAGCGTGCATGTTCTTACAATGGAAGTTGTACCAGCTATGAACATTATTAGCACAAAAATTCCACTGAACTATTCTAGCCAAAGCTAGGTGAAGGCTCAAAGTTAGATGCCGGGCACCATCAAGGAGTTTTCTTTAAGTAGCAATCTAATACCTTGAGTAACATGCGTAACGTGATGACTACATGCATTTGAAGCTACAATCCTCGACAAAAATGATGGGACAAAACAAGTAAAACAAACAAGCGTGAGATCATCTTCCCCTTGTCTGCATCTCCGCTCCCCTGTTCAATGTTGCAGCCGACGAACGTTTTCTGAGACTTCAACACTGATACGGGGAGCGGGGTGTCCCATGTACTTTTGTCGAGGATTGTCTGAAGCCTGTATAAAGGTATAGGAATTACCAAATTTGGTTTTACGGTGTTTTAAAAAGAGGAAGTTGACGTTTTATTTTTCAAGTTAAGGTAAAGGATTAAAAATTGCAATTTTCTGACCATTAACCTGGCTTGTCAGTATGTCATATTGATATTAAATTATCATGAAAAGGAGCCATAAGGTACTTAGCATAGAGTTTTATGTGAATTTTTCGGGATTTGAGTTCGGGGAAAGGAACGTACTTATACACCGCAGATTCATATGGGGTAGGGGCGGTGGATGTTTGGCTGGACGGTGTTTTTATTTATATTGAATGGTAACAGATTGTAATGGGAAGAAACCAAAGAGGCTTTTGCATTTTATTTTTCTTGATGCGTGGGGAAGGGGGAGTGATGGGGAGGCGAATGTAATATATTTCACGGTATACCAAACGGTCAACCACAAAGATTTCTACTTTTCGGGGAAATAAACATTGAATAATCATTGAAACTACAATTTGGTTAAAATTAAACTTCTGTGGAATTATTTCATATAGAAAACATGACAACGTACTTACGAATTGCCCTGATTTGTAACGGTTAACCATTTTTCTTCAATAAAAGGCTTTACATATATAGGGATTTTTTTGTGGATTGCACGGTTGACCATCCACGTACATTAAAATAGTGTGTAGGTCAACGGTAAACCGTGGTGAGGTCAATGGTAAACCGTGGCGCTATTTTGATACAATGACAACTAGTAAAGTAGCGACAATATGCTCTAAGTTCAACTAACAAATTTCAACAAACTTAGGCAAACAAGCAGGGCTTCCTCGCTGTTTGGTCCCGCGAATGTTCAGTGCAATTTTTACCAGTAACTATTTGACTATTTACCACCACCCCCCCCATCCGAAAAATATTTCACCCCTAGCTGCAAGCTATATCGCCTCTCAGTACCAACCACTTACCTATATTTGCCACCCCCTCTCCCCCCCCCCCCAAAAAAATATTTCGCCTTTTGGACGATATATATCTCGACTTCTTCAGTTCCTTGTCTGGCTATACGGGCCTCAGAAAAAGTCATATATTAATCATGCATACTCGAGTTATTCTGTTCACTGTTCTGACATCGCACGATGCCCGAGGATACAAGTTTATTATTTTGGCATTCGACTCCTGACGACATGCCCACATAGGGCCCGTATGGGCAAACATCTCGGTCCCTGATGATGCCCTTGTGGATACCACTTGGGAGGATATCTCCTCGTGGGCTTCATGAAAATTAGGCCACGGTGCCCATGAGGCTACAACATGGGAGAACTTACCCATTGAAAATTTACCAAAGGCTCATTTGGGCCCCTTGGTCCAATTTTCGTGGAGTCCATACCCATGTAAAGCCTATATTGCACACATATATCGCATGTGAGCCCATGTAGCCCATGTGGACCCATGTGGGTCCATGTAGGTATGTTATAAGGGACAAGGGTTTCTTTTCAATGTGAACCTTAAACTTTTATTCACAGACATACTTTGGTCAAAATAGACCAATTTTTTCACGAAATATCATACATTGACTTTAGCCGTGAAATACTCCCTATACCTTTGTACAGGCCTCGGACAATCCTCGACAAAAATGATGAGACAAAACAAGCAAAACAAACAAGCGTGAGATCATCTTCCCCTTGTCTGCATCTCCGCTCCCCTGTTCAATGTTGCAGCCGACGAACGTTTTCTGAGACTTCAACACTGATACGGGGAGCGGGGTGTCCCATGTACTTTTGTCGAGGATTGTCTGAAGCCTGTATAAAGGTATAGGAATTACCAAATTTGGTTTTACGGTGTTTTAAAAAGAGGAAGTTGACGTTTTATTTTTCAAGTTAAGGTAAAGGATTAAAAATTGCAATTTTCTGACCATTAACCTGGCTTGTCAGTATGTCATATTGATATTAAATTATCATGAAAAGGAGCCATATGGTACTTAGCATAGAGTTTTATGTGAATTTTTCGGGATTTGAGTTCGGGTAAAGGAACGTACTTATACACCGCAGATTCATATGGGGTAGGGGCGGTGGATGTTTGGCTGGACGGTGTTTTTATTTATATTGAATGGTAACAGATTGTAATGGGAAGAAACCAAAGAGGCTTTTGCATTTTATTTTTCTTGATGCGTGGGGAAGGGGGAGTGAGGGGGAGGCGAATGTAATATATTTCACGGTATACCAAACGGTCAACCACAAAGATTTCTACTTTTCGGGAAAATAAACATTGAATAATCATTGAAACTACAATTTGGTTAAAATTAAACTTCTGTGGAATTATTTCATATAGAAAACATGACAACGTACTTACGAATTGCCCTGATTTGTAACGGTTAACCATTTTTCTTCAATAAAAGGCTTTACATATATAGGGATTTTTTTGTGGATTGCACGGTTGACCATCCACGTACATTAAAATAGTGTGTAGGTCAACGGTAAACCGTGGTGAGGTCAATGGTAAACCGTGGCGCTATTTTGATACAATGACAACTAGTAAAGTAGCGACAATATGCTCTAAGTTCAACTAATAAATTTCAACAAACTTAGGCAAACAAGCAGGGCTTCCTCGCTGTTTGGTCCCGCGAATGTTCAGTGCAATTTTTACCAGTAACTATTTGACTATTTACCACCCCCCCCTTCCGAAAAATATTTCACCCCTAGCTGCAAGCTATATCGCCTCTCAGTACCAACCACTTGCCTATATTTGCCACCCCCTCTCCCCCCCCCCCCCAAAAAAAAAATATTTCGCCTTTTGGACGATATATATCTCGACTTCTTCAGTTCCTTGTCTGGCTATACGGGCCTCAGAAAAAGTCATATATTAATCATGCATACTCGAGTTATTCTGTTCACTGTTCTGTCATCTCACGATGCCCGAGGATTCAAGTTTTATTTTTTGGCATTCGTCTCCTGACGACATGCCCACATAGGGCCCGTATGGGCAAACATCTCGGTCCCTGATGATGCCCTTGTGGATACCACTTGGGAGGATATCTCCTCGTGGGCTTCATGAAAATTAGGCCACGGTGCCCATGAGGCTACAACATGGGAGAACTTACCCATTGAAAATTTACCAAAGGCTCATTTGGGCCCCTTGGTCCAATTTTCGTGGAGTCCATACCCATGTAAAGCCTATATTGCACACATATATCGCATGTGAGCCCATGTAGCCCATGTGGACCCATGTGGGTCCATGTAGGTATGTTATAAGGGACAAGGGTTTCTTTTCAATGTGAACCTTAAACTTTTATTCACAGACATACTTTGGTCAAAATAGACCAATTTTTTCACGAAATATCATACATTGACTTTAGCCGTGAAATACTCCCTATACCTTTGTACAGGCCTCGGACTGTCTGAAGCCTGTATAAAGGTATAGGAATAACCAAATTTGGTTTTACGGTGTTTTGAAAAGAGAAAGTTGCCGTTTTATTTTTCAAGTTAAGGTACAGGATTAAAAATTGCAATTTTCTGACAATTTAAGTTGCTTGTCAGTATTTCATATTTATATTAAATTATGATGAATAGGAGCCATCTGTTAATTATCATAGAGTTTTTTGTTTATTTTTCGGGATTTGAGTTCGGTAAAGGAACGTACTTATACACCGCAGATTCATATGGGGTAGGGGCGGTGGATGTTTGGCTGGACGGTGTTTTTATTTATATTGAATGGTAACAGATTGTAATGGGAAGAAACCAAAGAGGCTTTTGCATTTTATTTTTCTTGATGCGTGGGGAAGGGGGAGTGAGGGGGAGGCGAATGTAATATATTTCACGGTATACCAAACGGTCAACCACAAAGATTTCTACTTTTCGGGAAAATAAACATTGAATAATCATTGAAACTACAATTTGGTTAAAATTAAACTTCTGTGGAATTATTTCATATAGAAAACATGACAACGTACTTACGAATTGCCTGATTTGTAACGGTTAACCATTTTTCTTCAATAAAAGGCTTTACATATATAGGGATTTTTTTTGTGGATTGCACGGTTGACCATCCCCGGACATTAAAATAGTGTGTAGGTCAACGTAAACCGTGGTGAGGTCAATGGTAAAGAGTGGCGCTATTTTGATACAATGACACCTATTTAAGTAGCGTCAATATGCTCTAAGTTCAACTATTATTTTTCAACAAACTTTTGCAAACAATCAGGGCTTCCTAGCTGTTTTTTCCCGCGAATGTTCAGTGCAATTTTTACCGAGTAACTATTTTGACTATTTACCACCACCCCCCCCATCCGAAAAATATTTCCACCCCCTAGGCTGCCAAGCTATATCTGCCTTCGTCAGGTACCAACCACTTACCTATATTTGCCAACCCCCTCTCCTCCCCCCCCCCAAAAAAAATATTTCGCCTTTTTGGACGAATATATATCTCGACCTTCTTCAGTTTCCTTGTCTGGCTAATACGGGCCGTCCTAAGAAAAAGTCATATATTAATCATGCATACTCTTACTTCGAGTTATTCTGTTCACTGTTTCTGACATCGGCACGATGCCCGAGGATAGCAAGTTTATTATTGTTGGCATTCGACTCCTGACGACATGCCCACATAGGGCCCGTAATGGGCAAACATCTTGGTCCCTGATGATGCCCTTGTGGATACCACTTGGGAGGGATATCTCCTCGTGGGCTGTCATTAAAATTGGCCACGGTGCCCATGAGGCTACAACATGGGAGAACTTTACCCATTGAAAATTTACCAAAGGCTCATGTTGGGCCCCTTGGCCCCAATTTTTCGTGGAGTCCATACCCATGTAAAGCTCTATATTGCACACATATAATCGCATGTGAGCCCATGTAAGCCCATGTGGACCCATGTGGGTCCATGTAGGTATGTTATAAGGGACAAGGGTTTCTTTTCAGTGTGAACCTTAAACTAAACTTTTATTCACGAGACATACTTTGGTCACAATTAGACCAATTTTTTCACGAAATATCATACAATTGACTTTAGCCGTGAAAATACTCCCTATACCTTTGTAGCAGGCCTCGGGACAATCCTCTGATCCAAAAATGGATGAGACAAAACAAGCAAAACAACAAGCGTGAGATCATCTTTCCCTCTTGTCTGCATCTCCGCTCCCCTGTTCCAATGTTGCAGCCGACGAACGTTTTTCTGAGACTTCAACACTGATACCCCCACCCCCCCCCCCCCCCACCCCCCCCCCCCCCCAACCCCACCCCACCCCCCCCCCCCCACCCACCCCCCCCGCCCCGCCCCTCCGCCCGCCCCCCGCCCCCCCCCCGCCGCCCCCCGCCCGGCCCCCACACCCCCCCCCACCAACCCGCCCCCCCCCCCACCGCGCCCGCCCCCCCCCACCCCCCCCGCCCCCCCGCCCCCCCCCCCCCCCGCCCCCTCGCCCTCCCCCCCCCCCCCGCCACCCCCCCCCCCCCCCACCCCCCCCCCCCCCCACCCCCCCCCCCCCCCACCCCCCCCCCCCCCCACCCCCCCCCCCCCCCACCCCCCCCCCCCCCCACCCCCCCCCCCCCCCACCCCCCCCCCCCCCCACCCCCCCCCCCCCCCACCCCCCCCCCCCCCCACCCCCCCCCCCCCCCACCCCCCCCCCCCCCCACCCCCCCCCCCCCCCACCCCCCCCCCCCCCCACCCCCCCCCCCCCCCACCCCCCCCCCCCCCCACCCCCCCCCCCCCCCACCCCCCCCCCCCCCCACCCCCCCCCCCCCCCACCCCCCCCCCCCCCCACCCCCCCCCCCCCCCACCCCCCCCCCCCCCCACCCCCCCCCCCCCCCACCCCCCCCCCCCCCCACCCCCCCCCCCCCCCACCCCCCCCCCCCCCCACCCCCCCCCCCCCCCACCCCCCCCCCCCCCCACCCCCCCCCCCCCCCACCCCCCCCCCCCCCCACCCCCCCCCCCCCCCACCCCCCCCCCCCCCCACCCCCCCCCCCCCCCACCCCCCCCCCCCCCCACCCCCCCCCCCCCCCACCCCCCCCCCCCCCCACCCCCCCCCCCCCCCACCCCCCCCCCCCCCCACCCCCCCCCCCCCCCACCCCCCCCCCCCCCCACCCCCCCCCCCCCCCACCCCCCCCCCCCCCCACCCCCCCCCCCCCCCACCCCCCCCCCCCCCCACCCCCCCCCCCCCCCACCCCCCCCCCCCCCCACCCCCCCCCCCCCCCACCCCCCCCCCCCCCCACCCCCCCCCCCCCCCACCCCCCCCCCCCCCCACCCCCCCCCCCCCCCACCCCCCCCCCCCCCCACCCCCCCCCCCCCCCACCCCCCCCCCCCCCCACCCCCCCCCCCCCCCACCCCCCCCCCCCCCCACCCCCCCCCCCCCCCACCCCCCCCCCCCCCCACCCCCCCCCCCCCCCACCCCCCCCCCCCCCCACCCCCCCCCCCCCCCACCCCCCCCCCCCCCCACCCCCCCCCCCCCCCACCCCCCCCCCCCCCCACCCCCCCCCCCCCCCACCCCCCCCCCCCCCCACCCCCCCCCCCCCCCACCCCCCCCCCCCCCCACCCCCCCCCCCCCCCACCCCCCCCCCCCCCCACCCCCCCCCCCCCCCACCCCCCCCCCCCCCCACCCCCCCCCCCCCCCACCCCCCCCCCCCCCCACCCCCCCCCCCCCCCACCCCCCCCCCCCCCCACCCCCCCCCCCCCCCACCCCCCCCCCCCCCCACCCCCCCCCCCCCCCACCCCCCCCCCCCCCCACCCCCCCCCCCCCCCACCCCCCCCCCCCCCCACCCCCCCCCCCCCCCACCCCCCCCCCCCCCCACCCCCCCCCCCCCCCACCCCCCCCCCCCCCCACCCCCCCCCCCCCCCACCCCCCCCCCCCCCCACCCCCCCCCCCCCCCACCCCCCCCCCCCCCCACCCCCCCCCCCCCCCACCCCCCCCCCCCCCCACCCCCCCCCCCCCCCACCCCCCCCCCCCCCCACCCCCCCCCCCCCCCACCCCCCCCCCCCCCCACCCCCCCCCCCCCCCACCCCCCCCCCCCCCCACCCCCCCCCCCCCCCACCCCCCCCCCCCCCCACCCCCCCCCCCCCCCACCCCCCCCCCCCCCCACCCCCCCCCCCCCCCACCCCCCCCCCCCCCCACCCCCCCCCCCCCCCACCCCCCCCCCCCCCCACCCCCCCCCCCCCCCACCCCCCCCCCCCCCCACCCCCCCCCCCCCCCACCCCCCCCCCCCCCCACCCCCCCCCCCCCCCACCCCCCCCCCCCCCCACCCCCCCCCCCCCCCACCCCCCCCCCCCCCCACCCCCCCCCCCCCCCACCCCCCCCCCCCCCCACCCCCCCCCCCCCCCACCCCCCCCCCCCCCCACCCCCCCCCCCCCCCACCCCCCCCCCCCCCCACCCCCCCCCCCCCCCACCCCCCCCCCCCCCCACCCCCCCCCCCCCCCACCCCCCCCCCCCCCCACCCCCCCCCCCCCCCACCCCCCCCCCCCCCCACCCCCCCCCCCCCCCACCCCCCCCCCCCCCCACCCCCCCCCCCCCCCACCCCCCCCCCCCCCCACCCCCCCCCCCCCCCACCCCCCCCCCCCCCCACCCCCCCCCCCCCCCACCCCCCCCCCCCCCCACCCCCCCCCCCCCCCACCCCCCCCCCCCCCCACCCCCCCCCCCCCCCACCCCCCCCCCCCCCCACCCCCCCCCCCCCCCACCCCCCCCCCCCCCCACCCCCCCCCCCCCCCACCCCCCCCCCCCCCCACCCCCCCCCCCCCCCACCCCCCCCCCCCCCCACCCCCCCCCCCCCCCACCCCCCCCCCCCCCCACCCCCCCCCCCCCCCACCCCCCCCCCCCCCCACCCCCCCCCCCCCCCACCCCCCCCCCCCCCCACCCCCCCCCCCCCCCACCCCCCCCCCCCCCCACCCCCCCCCCCCCCCACCCCCCCCCCCCCCCACCCCCCCCCCCCCCCACCCCCCCCCCCCCCCACCCCCCCCCCCCCCCACCCCCCCCCCCCCCCACCCCCCCCCCCCCCCACCCCCCCCCCCCCCCACCCCCCCCCCCCCCCACCCCCCCCCCCCCCCACCCCCCCCCCCCCCCACCCCCCCCCCCCCCCACCCCCCCCCCCCCCCACCCCCCCCCCCCCCCACCCCCCCCCCCCCCCACCCCCCCCCCCCCCCACCCCCCCCCCCCCCCACCCCCCCCCCCCCCCACCCCCCCCCCCCCCCACCCCCCCCCCCCCCCACCCCCCCCCCCCCCCACCCCCCCCCCCCCCCACCCCCCCCCCCCCCCACCCCCCCCCCCCCCCACCCCCCCCCCCCCCCACCCCCCCCCCCCCCCACCCCCCCCCCCCCCCACCCCCCCCCCCCCCCACCCCCCCCCCCCCCCACCCCCCCCCCCCCCCACCCCCCCCCCCCCCCACCCCCCCCCCCCCCCACCCCCCCCCCCCCCCACCCCCCCCCCCCCCCACCCCCCCCCCCCCCCACCCCCCCCCCCCCCCACCCCCCCCCCCCCCCACCCCCCCCCCCCCCCACCCCCCCCCCCCCCCACCCCCCCCCCCCCCCACCCCCCCCCCCCCCCACCCCCCCCCCCCCCCACCCCCCCCCCCCCCCACCCCCCCCCCCCCCCACCCCCCCCCCCCCCCACCCCCCCCCCCCCCCACCCCCCCCCCCCCCCACCCCCCCCCCCCCCCACCCCCCCCCCCCCCCACCCCCCCCCCCCCCCACCCCCCCCCCCCCCCACCCCCCCCCCCCCCCACCCCCCCCCCCCCCCACCCCCCCCCCCCCCCACCCCCCCCCCCCCCCACCCCCCCCCCCCCCCACCCCCCCCCCCCCCCACCCCCCCCCCCCCCCACCCCCCCCCCCCCCCACCCCCCCCCCCCCCCACCCCCCCCCCCCCCCACCCCCCCCCCCCCCCACCCCCCCCCCCCCCCACCCCCCCCCCCCCCCACCCCCCCCCCCCCCCACCCCCCCCCCCCCCCACCCCCCCCCCCCCCCACCCCCCCCCCCCCCCACCCCCCCCCCCCCCCACCCCCCCCCCCCCCCACCCCCCCCCCCCCCCACCCCCCCCCCCCCCCACCCCCCCCCCCCCCCACCCCCCCCCCCCCCCACCCCCCCCCCCCCCCACCCCCCCCCCCCCCCACCCCCCCCCCCCCCCACCCCCCCCCCCCCCCACCCCCCCCCCCCCCCACCCCCCCCCCCCCCCACCCCCCCCCCCCCCCACCCCCCCCCCCCCCCACCCCCCCCCCCCCCCACCCCCCCCCCCCCCCACCCCCCCCCCCCCCCACCCCCCCCCCCCCCCACCCCCCCCCCCCCCCACCCCCCCCCCCCCCCACCCCCCCCCCCCCCCACCCCCCCCCCCCCCCACCCCCCCCCCCCCCCACCCCCCCCCCCCCCCACCCCCCCCCCCCCCCACCCCCCCCCCCCCCCACCCCCCCCCCCCCCCACCCCCCCCCCCCCCCACCCCCCCCCCCCCCCACCCCCCCCCCCCCCCACCCCCCCCCCCCCCCACCCCCCCCCCCCCCCACCCCCCCCCCCCCCCACCCCCCCCCCCCCCCACCCCCCCCCCCCCCCACCCCCCCCCCCCCCCACCCCCCCCCCCCCCCACCCCCCCCCCCCCCCACCCCCCCCCCCCCCCACCCCCCCCCCCCCCCACCCCCCCCCCCCCCCACCCCCCCCCCCCCCCACCCCCCCCCCCCCCCACCCCCCCCCCCCCCCACCCCCCCCCCCCCCCACCCCCCCCCCCCCCCACCCCCCCCCCCCCCCACCCCCCCCCCCCCCCACCCCCCCCCCCCCCCACCCCCCCCCCCCCCCACCCCCCCC